>CAKNYM010050867.1:298996-338467 GCA_932195095.1 Andricus curvator
TCGTTGCCACCGTCCCGGTTTCTCCCTCTCCCCGACGCACCGCTCGATTCGAAGCATAGTTTTTGAAATATAAATATAATAGTCGAATTTTTTCAGAGCAATTATTTTAGCAAACAAAGATCAAAATGCATTCTGAAATAAAAGCCAGTTTCAATCGTTAGAAATAGTATTGACGGCATACATAAATTAAATATTTTGAAAAACCACACAGGATGAAAAATAAATTAAATAAGCAAAGTTTTGATGAGAATATGCCGGCTTATCGGGCTGATTTTTTCACTGGTAATGTCATCATTTATCGTATCTTGCACAGTCTCACCGTAAAATTAAATTTTTTGATTTTTCATTATTTTTTGTGCAACAAAAATGTGAATTTTCGATTTTCCAAGGAAATTCAAAAAGTCATTATAATGATCTTGTAGGGCGTGCAAAAAGGAACACTTTTCTTGTTCTGACTTTTATCGTGTCGTGCGTTTTTTGCCTGAAAATGTTAATTTTCGTTTCTTCTTTTGGATTTTGAAAATGCTTTAACTCTGAAAAATTTCCATTTTATCGAAAAATGTCATTGCAATAAATTGTTTGAATTTTTGAGTACTATAAGCGGCCCTACATATAATTCCCAAATTTGAAAAAAAATGGTCTAAACATTTTTCAAAATGCTCTCACTTTTTTAATTTCCATCCGAAATAGTTGGCTAACGAACTTGACCTTTAGTTTAAAGAGACTAAAAGAGCATACCAAAGGCCAGTCTAATCGGTTAATTCTTTCGAAAGTTATCGTGTTCACAGACAGACATACATACAGACAGACACATTTGTAAAAACCTGTTTTTTGGGTTCAGGGGGTCTCAAAACGTAGACATTTCACAAAAACCGGGTGGGAGGGTCAAATTGTACACAAATCTAATACCTTCTCTAGATGAGAATGTAAACAGGTAAACAAGATTAAACAATTATTTGTAATTATATTTTTGTCATTTATGATTTATAAAAAAAAATGCAATGAAGAACTTTCCGCCTATTGTTCTTTCCCCGGCATTTCCCTTGATGTCGAAAAGAGTCTTTAATTACAAATAATCCAAATTGCTGGATTTTAAATTGAACGTAGTTAACATTGAAGAGTTAATAAGTGTAAATCTTGAAACTTAAAAAAAAAACGTTTGAAATTACCTCACTTTAGAATACAAGTTATAGCAATGGAATAATTTACAATTCTTTATTTTTAAAATTCAAGTATTAGTAATGATAACTTTTCAAAACAGTGAAAATTTGAATTGTCGATCTTTAAAATTAGAGATTTCCTCATTCAAAACATTGACAGTTAAAAATTATCAAATTTTAATGTCTAACAATAAAAATTCTGCAATTTTAAATTGCAAATCGTTAAAATTGAAAAATTTTCCATTGTGAGTTCAAAATTAAAGTCTTCTAAAAAAATGTTTCAAATTACCTACATTTGAAATATAACTCTTGAAAACTGAGTAATTTTTTATTCCATACATTCAAAATTCAAGAATTGTCAATATAAATAAATATGTATAAATAAATATAAATGAAATTACATATTTTATAATAATTATAATTTCATGACTGAATAATAATTTGTAATAATTACTCTCAAATTACAGCAGGTCTGTTTCTGAGGTCCGTAGTTCGAAGAGAGTCGTAACTGCCGGTTACGGAATTTCCCCAAATTTTCAACATCCCAATTAACACCATTAACTGCGTTTTTAATAATTAATTAACATTTTAAAGCAATTGTCTGACAGATATGACAAGTTCATACGTGAATTAGTCAAGAAAAAAAAAAGTTCAGAAAACGAAATGGAATATGCGATACACGCAAATAAAGATTCGAAGAGTTTTTTTTCAATTTTCTCGGCTTTGTTCATTTTTCAGTTGACGGTGTTTTTCCAAATTACAGCAGTTATAGCCTGAGCCATTACGTATGCATTCAGCAGAACTCTTATTTGAAGTAACCGGTGAATTACTAAATATTTCCATGAATTTCCATAAACGCCCTAAATTACCATAGATTATCAGTGATTTTCATAAAATTCATAACATTTTATAAATTTCTAAAACTGACAAAAAGTTGTTTCTTTCCAAGGGTTTTTCGGGTTTACTTCGAAAACAAGGAAAGCTACAACATTTTTGCCCAGAGAAAAAAGATACGTAATCAAATTTCCTATAAGAATATTTACTTTCTGTGTTAAAATTTGAAACTTCTTCTAAAGGTCTCCAGGGGCCAACGCCGTTCACCGAAAACTATTTACTGGCTGTTAAGAAATAAAGTTTGGATTCTTTTGTTGAACCACGAAATTTTTTTTCTAGTTCAAAACAATTATAATACACTTACGTTGATTGCTGGAATGTAAGGCATGGTTGTCGACAGGTTCCTGCTGTTGCATCACATTGTACCGCATCACCGCATGATTACCGTGCCCGCTTAAAAATGGATGCGTATGCTCATAATTTCTATCTGTAAGATATAATAAAGGGCTTTTTATTAAAGAATTTCTACAACGAATCCAACAAATTTGCTATTGGTCCAAAATAAAAAAGGTCAAATGTAATCCCAAAGTCAGCTCATATTAATAGAATAACGAAGGTTCCAAATTTCGATAAAGTAAATATATTTTCAAATTTCGAGGTTAGACTTCATGAAAAGTGAATATATATTAACTGGTAAATGTAGAAAATATAAGGTTTTTTTCTGCGCGTCTTCAATATGAACCGACCAATTGAAAAGGTGAAAAAAGTCTTAAAAACGTTTTTTAATTATATTTTTGTCACGTATGATTTATAAAAAAAATTCAATAAAGCACTTTTTGCCGATTGTCCATTCCCTTGCGTACCCCTCGATGTCAAAAAGAGCAAGGCGAAGTTTTGTTTCTTAGGATATGTATGTTCAATACAAATTAGTGCCATTTTGCGTATTTCCATATACTAATGCAAAAACAACGACAAATAAAGCAAATAATTCTTTCAGAAGAAATGGTAACATTTCGAAAGTTGTAATTGAAATATAAAACATTCAGACGTAAATATTGAAGTCACATTTAAGAAAATTTATTTACAACAGACATTTAATTTCTAAATATAAAAATCTTTAAAAACAAGCCCTAGCACAAAATTATAGTAGAAATATATATACATATACATATATGGGGCTTAAAAAATACACTCAGGAGATTGGAATGGAGTTTGGGTTTAAAAAAATGCGCCAAGGATCATTTAAAGTGAGGAAAACTTAATGGCATCCCCGAAGACCCTGAGCTCATGGACAGAAGTGCTATATGACACCTTGGCGCTAAAGAGACCTATACATAGCTTGGCGTGCCACAGAGCCGCATTCAGAACGTAAAATCCATGAAGGATACTGAGACGGTCCAGTATATTCTCATAATCTTCAAATATAAAATGAATGATCAAATTTAATCTTTACAATATTAAAGGATGGGCGACAATTAAAATAGGTACGCCCGTAACTGAAAGAAGTATATTCAATTCACTAATCTAGCGGGAATCGTTCACTACTTCCAAAAAGCTCAGGGTGGAGAGACGTGTTTAGTCTCTGCTCCATTCAGGCAAAACGGCAATGAAATTCATCATTTGGCGGCATACGAATTTCACCAAAGGGAGAAGCCTACTCTTTTGTGATTCTACTTCTTGTTTTTGAAAAATTATCCTTATTCGTTTTGGAATTTGATACACGGAGAGAAATCTGTTGCGAGTATTGCATGGGAACGTACTATGCGGAAAGTGTAGCACGTGTGCCATACTAAAATCGTATCGATTCGTGCAATTCCAGTATGAGAATCTCTAGTTGGAATAACGCCGAAAAGCGATGCGAAAAGGCATGCACACCGATGCGCTGAACGCACCAATACTAACATACTGAAAACGCACGAAGTAGTCCGTGCGGAAATAGTACCGGTCCCGAGCGTTTTTAAGATTTTCGAACTGCGCATGCTTGCGGTTACCATAGGCGACAAGCGAACCTGTATAAACTCCTACCTTATTATTGAGATGTCATACAAGCAACAGTTGATAATTTTCACTTGCTTTCACAATAACACAAATTTTTTCACATAAAAACACCGTACTGACATCACGAAAAATCACTGACCATAATCGTCCGTCCACGAGAATCAACCACAAACAACAACACTGAACGCGTCTACTTGTTGCCTATGGTAACCGCAAGCATGCGCAGTCCAAAAATCTTAAAATCGCTCGGGACCCGTACTATTTTCGCACCGACTACTCCGTGCGTTTTCATCATGGAAGTATTGGTAAGTTCAGCGCGTCAGTGCGCATGCCCTTTTCGCATTGGACACTTTGGTACTAAGGTAGCACGGTTACCGACCGATGATTGCAATCTTCTTTTACATTATCTGCATCGAACACTCGCTTGCGACAAGAGCAATAGCGTCCGATGCGATACTCGCAACAGATTTCTCTCCGTGTAGTCAACGTGAATTTGGGGAATTTTAAAGTTAGAAGAATATGAAAGTGTGTGATCGTTGTAACAACTCTGCACTCTGTTCAACAATGGAGACCCAGTTGTGCATGATTGCATGCTGAATATAAAATTGAATGTTTGTGGGAAACTCGTAGATTTAAATACAAATAAAATTTGTATCTCTTCGTAACGACCCTGCACCTTATTTAATTAGAAGGACCTCGTTGTGCGAGTAGATTTGAATAAAGTTGAAATATGTGACTCCTCATAACGACTTTGCACCTTATTTAATCATGAGGACCTTGTTGTGCGAGTAAAGTTTAGGGTTGTTATTAAATAATTGTATGAAGGAGAATCAAAAATCCACTTGCTAAAATTTGAATAAAATTAATATTGTGGCTTTTCGTAACGACCTTGAACCTCATTTAATTATAAGGACCTCGTTATGCGATGAAACATAAAAATAAAGATGTAATCATGTGCATTAATCTCATATAGATCTTATGAGAGAGATCTATAAAATTCAATTCATCGTTAAAATACGCAATCATCTGTTCCTTAAGTTAAATTCACAATCCGTCGCTTTTTGTTCTTAGGGATCGTCCATATATTACGTAAGACGTTTTTCTTTTGTTTAAACAAAGATGAGAATTAAAGTGCTGTGAAGTTGAAAAGGACACAACGATATAAACAAAAGAAAAACGTCTTACGTAAAATGTGGACGATCCCTTAATTAATTATTTAAATTTCAGTGAGAATTTCAGTGGTAAGAATTAATCTTAGTCAATTCTTGTCCATTTAATCGACAATTTTAGTTGTTCATTTCCACAAGTATCATAAACTTACCTGAATTTCTAAAATTTACAGAAAGGTATTCTTTTAAAAAGGGATTTTTCGGGTTTACTTTGAAAACGGGGAAAGCTACAGCAGTTTTGTGCAGAGAAGAAATATGCGTAATTTAATTTCCTATAAGAATATGTACTTTTTATGTTGAAATTTGAAGCTTCTTTTGAAGGTCTCCAGGGGCCAAAGCCAATCAGACATAACAATTTATTGGCGTTTAAGAAATAAAATTTTGATTTTTTCCTGAACCTTGAAAACTTTGCGCCAGTGCAAAATAATTATAATATACTTACGTGGATTCATAAAGTTCCCAAACAGCGCATGATCATCGTGCCCTATTGAACCTAGATGTGGCTGCTCAGTATATCCATCTGTAAGATATAATATAGGAATTTTTATTAAAGAAATTTTGCAATGAACCCCAAAAACTTGAGCCTACGAGAATAGCTGCAGAGCCGACAAACCTCAAGAACCCATAGAAAGGCATGCACAAACATATTTCGCAAATTCCATCCATTTTCACAAATTTTTCAAATTCCCAAAAACTTAAAAAAAAATGAGGGTTTCGGGTGTATTATGAAAACTGGAAAAGTTACCTCATTTTTGCGCACAGAAAAAAGATGCGTAATTCAATTTCCTATAAGAATATGTACATTTGTAAGTTTAAATTCAAAACTTGTTTCGAAGGTCTCCAGGGATCAAAGCCGTTTAACAAGAACCATAATTTATTGGCGGTTGAGAAATAAAATTTGGATTTCGTTCTAAATTCCAGAATTTTTTTTTTGTTTTATCAAAATTATAATATAACTTACATGAATAGCTTGAACTTGGCGCATGATGACTTGAACTTGAGGCATGTTCGTCAGCATTGAGCAAGGGCCAGCTTTCATCTGGCGACTCACCACTTCCATCTGTAAGATATAATATACATATTTATATTAAAGAATTTTCCAACGAACCTTAAAAATTTGCTATTCGGCTCAAATAAAGATAGCCCAAATGTAATCCCCAAGTCAGTTGATATTTGAAAAATAACGAAGAAATTATGTATTTTTTTAGTATTATATTATTTTGACTTCTTATTGCTTATTGACAAATGTGCAAACATGAAACTTTGAACGTTATTTGGAGGTTAGATTTGATGAAAAATGAATATATTGAATGATGATGGTTGAAAATATAAGATTTTTCTCTTATGCGTTTTCAATATGAACCGATAATTAATCGTCCATTTCCCGGCATTCCCCTTCATGTCTACAAATTGATGTCTACAAATTGGAATAGGTTAAATAGATACTCAGGAGCTTTGTTCTGAAAAAGTGTGTAGAGCAAATTACCCATAAAGAAATGTCTTCTCTTGGCAACATTAAGCAGGCCAGCCTCAAGTCTGTATGTAGTTATGTGTTTGTATTTAGGAAAATTGTAGATAAAACGGACACAGGCATTCAACGCACGGTCAAGCTTTAAACTTAAATTGTCGGCTAAATCATCATAAACTAAAAAACCGTAGTCAAAATGAGGCAAGATCAGACTCTTAACCAGAAGTATCCCAGTGGAGGTTGGTGAAGAGTCGTTATTCCTATAAAGTTGTTGATAATTCTTTATATTTTCCTTGAGATACTCTGTACCTGTTCCTTCCACGACAAGGTACGGTTATGGAAATATCCCAGATCTTCAACCATTTCCGAAAAAGGGTTAGTAAGATTCTGGATATGGAGAAGTGGAAATGATGCCACTGTTTCAAGCGACGGAGATGAATTATTTTCAAAAATAATTGCCTGAGCTTTGCCTGGTTTAAAAGTAAGTCCATTCTTCCAGGCTCAGAGGATAACGCGATCGATATCCTCTTGGACTAGAACAAGTAATCTACTTAGTGAAGGAATTGGTCCCTATGAATAAATTTTGAAATCTTCAGCATATTTGTGGCATCTGTAATGTTGAAGTTCACTTCCAAAGTCAGAGCTGGACAAATTGAATAGGAGGTGTGCGCAAAAAGACCAAAATCGAGATTTAAAGCTGCTAGTATAAATATGAGGTCAAGTTTGCTATCTGAAGATACATATGTATAAGGTATAAAAACTGAAAAATATTAAAGGCATATTCACCAACGGGCATAGAATGCCCAAAAATAATGATATCACACCATTGTGTGTGTAACCATTCCGTAGACAGCCTAATTGCTATTGGAATCGTTCTATATGTAGTAGCAGTGATAGTTGAATCCTAGGCGTGTCATCATCCTTTCGACAAAAGATCTTTCCTCCTACAATCCATTGAAATTTAATCTTCTTTTGTCTCCCCAAATCTAGTGCAGAAGCGTAGATCCTTCGATTGAAGGGCGTCAAAGGCTTGCGAATGAAAATAAGACTTTTATCATTATCTGGCCAGCCAAGATTGTTCGTAGAGAAGTCTCGTACTTTTTTCCCCTTCTCGAATATATTATCCTTCATCAGCTGTCTGCTGAACTTGGCAACGATGATAGGTGAAAGCAGTGGATTGGATTTTGGGGATTTATGAATGCGATCAACATTCAGAAGGTCATCTTTTGCAAAGGGAGCATTAACTGCTGATGGAAGATCCTCATTCGGCTTACTAGGTAACCCGTGGATTTCGAGGCTAGTTTGAAGCGCAGCTTGCTCTTGATAGTTGAGGGAAGTTTCAAGTGAGGCGACCTTCAATTTCAGCGAGTTTGCCTTCGTCTTGATCTTGGAGACGGCATCTGCACTACTAACAGTTGAACATTCAAGAAAAATGATTCTGTGAGAATTCTCAGAAATGTCTGTCTTAATCTCTTAAACCGTAGTGTTAATCTTAGAAATCCATTCATGCTGCTTGGTTTCGAATTCCTTAAACAGGTTTCTAATCTGTTCCAGCGCCTGCACGACCGCTTCCCTCTGTTCTTGTAACACCGCACTGTGAATCGCCTCGATGTATCCAAGCGGCAGGTTCGCAGCAGTAACAGGGGCAGGATAAACTATTGTCAGTAAAGGGTTAACTACCTGATCCTTGCCGGCAGGGTCGATATCTGTACTAGAAATTAGCAAGGAAGTTTGATCTAAACCTGAAGAGATGTCGCTAGCTTTCGATGATTTGCAGTTCATGAAACAATGATAATCGAAACTCCAATTGTAGAAGGTTTTAGATATTCTCAACAACTGTTGATTTTTCATGTTAATAAATTTGGTTGAAAAGCTTTAAAACTGGAACAAAACCTAAAAAGTGGTTACATCTTCTCAACAATTGATGACTTTTCTTTGAGTATATCGTTCTTGTTAAAAAAATTCAACCCTGTAACCATGAATTCTTATAATTTGCTTGATTTCTCTAATACTGGACGAGTTTCCTTGTAAAATAACTATTTTCGTTGAAAAAACAGAACCTTGAAATTGGTGAGATTTTCGCAACATGCGATTACTTTTCTAATAAAATATTCATTTCCGTCAAGAAAATTCAAGCATGTAACCTTGTATTCTCAAAAATTTTACAATTTCCTCAATACGTCATGATTTTTCTTTGAAAATATACAGTTCCGTCGAAACACCTACGCATAACCTAAAATGTTTGAAACTTGCTAACTTTCCTCAATACTTGATGCATTTTATTTTACAATAACCAACCCTGCTGGAAGTTGAAAGGTGGAAAAAGATAAAAATTGGGGAATAGAAAAAGCTAGAACTATTCTATCTCTCTCAGCCGGCCACTCTGCAAAGCCTCAAACGCTATCTTTTCCTATCTCCAATTTCAATCATTTTTTTTGTTTTTCTCTATCTTTCGTAATCGAGCACCCTTATCTATCTCTTTACTTCATTGCATAACTTTGATATAAATTTGAACAAAGTAAAGAAAAACAAGAATTTTTTACAATCTTAAAATGAGAAGAAATGAGTAAGCTTCAAATTGATTATGCATATTCAGGATCTTGATGCACTTTTGTTGCATGTAAAGTGGTTCTAAGAAAATTTGTAGATATAATTGAGGAGAAATATTTTATTAAGTAAAATGTTATTCTAGCTTGTGTCGTTTTTTCAGAAAGCGAATTTTTTTATTTCAAATGCATTTTTATAACAAAAGTTTATAACAAATTTGTAGATCTTTTTTGGTTGGATAGCTTTTGTCCATTAATTTGTTTTCGTCTCTTGTGTGTATTTTTTCAAGAAATTTAATTTTTTTTAAGGCCATGTGAGCGTATCGTCAAAATTAGTTTTCACATTTCCTTCAAACCCAACTTACGTTCATACGAAAGGCGATATCGAGTTGAAAATTTGGAAAACTAAATTTCGTGTGAACGTAAGTTGGGTCTGAATAAAATGTAGGAAAACTTTTGAGGTTACGCTCACATGGCCTTAATGCTATTTTTTCTGATTAAAACAAAAACTACGCTTCCTATCAAAAGGTGATTGCTAACTAGTAGACCTCTTTTGAAGCTTTTTTTGAAAATTCTGGAAAATTTACAATAAAACATATATCTTTCAAAGTAAATAAAAGATTTTCGAAAATTTTTTAAGATCCTGAAAAATTTTGAAAATTTCGTGTGTAAATAATTCATAAATTATAGTGTGTTAACAAAATATTAAAAACTGAAGTTCTTAGATATTTTTACTTTCTATTTATTCAATCACATCTAGAAATGTATGCACATTGCCAAATATAAGGGCTAATTTAGTAAACAGCCAGAAATGTTTTCCGAAAAATGAAACTGATAAACTTAAAAAGTATTGAATATTTTCGGGGATATGTTTTCGAAAATTGTCAGAAAACGTCGTTTTTGCGATTATATATCTAAAATCTACAGAATGAAAAAAACTCGAAATGCTAATCGAATTATACCGATATTGACGTTTGCATAATGTTATTATAACCTCTTATTATAATTGATAAACGTTAAATTTATAATATAATTTTCGATAAATGGATTTTCTTCTTTTTCTTGTTAAAAATATTACGTGAGAAAGATTCCAGGAAACTTTATTTTTAAACAAAAGCAGCTGATCAAATAGAACACACTTGGCAAAGATCGGATTGCTTCATATTATTTTGATGCCATTGATGTTCACTCAATAACAAGGCAATAAAAAAATTAGAGTAAATCTTGAGTGACGAGGAAATAAAAATCTCATGGAAAAATGGCGTAATTATTTGATTTTTCTAGAGATTCTGTGATAAATTGAAAGTGATTGCGTTATTATAGCCTTGAAGAAAAGTTCACGTCTGATAACCACGATTCAAGAATTTATGAAATAAAACTTGAAAAACATCCGTATTATATTTCTAGTTCAGAAAAATATTGAAATATTTAGAATATAACATTTAAAATACTAGGTAATCAAATTAGTTAAGTTATAAGACTTTTATATAAAAAAAGATAAATTTTCAATCCGATAAAAAGGGAGTTTCAATCCAAAAGTACGAACTTTCAACAGAGCAGTTAAAGTTCGTAGAAAAAAGATCACTTTTCAACAAATCGTTCAATATTGGTCAAAATAATTCAATTATTAGCAAAATAGTTAAATTAGTAACCATGCAGTTGAATTTTCGACATAGAAAGATGAATTTTTAAACAAACAGCAACATTTTTGAACAAAAATTAATTATTAGCCAAATAGTTGCATTCACAACCAATATATTCAACTTTTGAGCGAAAGGGACGAAGTTTCCACATTATAACTGAATCTATAACCAAATAGTAGAGTTTTCAATATAAAAGAGACGAATTTTCGATCCATAATAAAGAATTTTCAACAAAATAGTTTAATTTTCAATAATAAAATTAAATTAGTTTTATCAAAGAAGTTCAATTTTTACCCAAGTAATTGAATTTTCTATCAAATAAGATTACTTCTCAACGAAAAATATAATAGTTGATATTTCAACCAAGAAAGGATTTTAATTCAACCAAAAAAGAAGAATTTTTAACAAAATAGTTGAGTATTCAACCAGGAAAGATTTTTCAGTGAATGAAGAAAGAAATTTCAACCAAATTCTGAAACCAAAAAAAGCTATTTCTCTAGAAAACAGTTAAATTTTGAACTCGAAAATATGAATTTTCAACTGAAAAGTTAATTTTTAACCAAGTTTGTGAATTCCCAGCCAAATAGTTTAGGTTTCTACCAAGTTGTAGAACTTCCAAACCAAAAGACAATTTTCTACAAAATAGTTAAATTTTTATACGGCAAATATGAGTTTTCAACAGAAGGTTGAATTTTGAACAAAAAGGAATAAATTTTCAAGAAAATTAACAAACCTTCTCCATGTTAGTTGAATTTTCATCAAAAAATTCATTTTTAACCAAATGTTCAAATTGTCAATCGGAAATTTTAATTTTCTGTCAAATTGTTGAATTTTCAAGCTGGAAAGATGAGTTTCCTACAAAACAGTTCATTCTTAATCAAAGAGTTAAAGTTGAATATTCCTATTAAAAAATGGATTATAAACACACAAAAAAAAAGATTTTTCAACAAACGACTCTCATTTGCAGAAATTTAGAAGATATCAAAATTTTACGTGAAGTGAAGTGAATTTTACGTAAAAAGTGCAATTGTTCAGAGCTTTATTGTCTAAAGGAGTTAATTTTCGTTCAGTAGCTTTTCTTTTCCGCAAAAAAACCTTATTGCCTCTCCAAATAAAAATCGAGCCAAAACACAGCTGCCTTCAACTAAAACTGCCGAGATAATAAATAAATAACAAAAATCACCACATACACCTGCCCAAGACTCAAGTTAATTAAAAGTAATCACCCCAGACAGTTTCTCAAGACAGACATTCATATCCTCGTTCATACAGTGATATTTATCAGCCACAAAAAACAACCCCTTGTACATTTAGCAAACTCCAATCAGCCAAAAACGTTTTTAGTTAAAAATAGTCAACCCAGACAACTTCGCAAGACTTCATATACTCGTCTATACAGTAATATTCAACAAACCACGAAAGCAACCTATAGTAGATTTAAAGAAACCATCTCACCTGCCTTCAACTAATACAGCCAAAACAATTTAAAGTAAAAGATAATCAATCCAGACACCTAGGGGGGCTCTTGAATGTTAACGCGGCGATTGGTATATTAACTTTGGGCAAGTTGGCTGTAGTGATTATTTTGAATATTGAATTTTTTGTGGTTTTCGTAATATAATAAGGGTTGTTTTTGTAATTGCTTAATTTCATTGTGTAGATGATGATATGAACGGGAGTCTTCGAATGATGTATATGGTGATCATTTTTTATTACATATTGTTTTGGCTCTTTTAAAAAATGACAGTTGTGACGCGGGTCGTTAAATGTACTAGTTGTTTTTTTTTGAGTTTATTGAACATTACTGTATAAACGAAGATATGAATTTGAGTCTTGGGAAGGTGTCTGGGGCGGTTATTTTCTATCTGTGTTTTTTTCGGTTGTTTTAGTTTAAGGTTTTTTGTCGTTGTTGAATATTGCTGTATGAAAAAGGATATTAATTATTGACTTGGGGGGCAGTCTAGGGTGATTATTTTTAATTTTATATACCTTTGGCTATTTTAGTTTAAGCAGGTCGAACGAGGATGTTGAATTCACTAGGGGTTGCTTTTTCGGGGTTGCTGAACATTACTGTGGATACGAAGATATACACGATAGTCTAAGGAAAGCGTCTAGGTTGACTATGTTCAATTAAAAAATTTTTTGGCTGTTTTAGATAATGGCAGCTGAAACGGGGTTCGTTTAAATTTGAAGGGGTTGTTTTCTGGGCTTGTTCATAAATTTAATTTTGAAACTTCCTGTCAGTTTTAGTATAAGGCAGCTGACACGGAGTTCGTTAGATATCCTAGGAGTTGTGCTGAAGGGTTGTTGTAAATTGCTTCGGAAATCTAGATATTAATTGGAGTCTCGGGAATGTATCTGGGGAGATTATTTTTTACTGTAAATGGTTCTGGCTTTTTTAGTTGAAAGAAGGTGGAACGAGGTTCGTTAAATAAGCTGGGCATATTTCTTTGGGGTTCTTCAATATTAACGCGGCAATGGGGATATTAACTATTATCTTGACAAGGTGCCTGTAGTGATTATTTTAAATTATGGATTTTTCTGCGGTTTGAGTGGACCCCAGCTGAGAAGAAGTTCATTAGGTGTACTAGGGGTTGTTTTTATGGTTGTAAAATATTATTGTGTGCATGAGAAGATGAACGACTGTATTATGAAGGTTCCTAAGGTGATTATTTTTTATTTCATATTGCTTTGGCTGTTTCAGGAAACGGCAGCTGAGAAAGGGTTCGTTGAATCTACCAGGGCTTATTTTGGGTTTATTTTTTTTACTTTGAATTTTGCTGGGTGTTTCAATTGAAGGAAGCTGAGGTGGAACTTGTTAAATGCACTGGATGTTGTTTTTGTTTGATATTTAAATATTATTTAGGTGCGCGGCTCGCTTCGCTTGCAACTTTGAGCGCGCCTTGGGCGCGCAATTGTTGGTTCTCGCGCTTCGCGTTCGATAATATATTTACCTCGCGCTACGCGCTCGGTCTTTGTATTTCCCCCAAATTTGTGCACACACCTTTCAAAATTAAAGGTCAAAGTATCGACAATTGTAATTTGGTGATTGTGAATTCTCTTTTGTTGAAGCTCATTTGGCTTTAACGAATACATTCTCATCGCGTTCCTCGTGCTTCGCACTCGATTTTATCAACAATGCGAAATTTTCTACATTATATGTTCAACGTGATTATATCAAATGTATATTACATTTCTTTCTGTACGACGGCCTGTTATTGCTTATTAGATATTGCAAAATAAAGTAGGAATTGTATTTATCATGATTACTTTAATATTTGTTCCTGGTTTCGCATTTAATTTTATCCTCAGCTACCGTGAAAATTTTATATCATTTCAATAAATGTATATTATTACAATTCATAATATGCACTGATATTAAAATCAGACGTATTTTTTACGATATAAACCAAAAATGTGCATCCTCGTGTAAAGTAGTGGTTCTAAGAAAATTTGTAAATGTAATTTAGGCGACAAATTTTGTTAGATAAAATGTTATTGTATCGTGTGACGTTTTTCCAAAAAGTTAATTTTTGTATTTTGAATGTATTTTTATAACAAATTTGTAGATCTTTTTTGGTTGAACAAGGTTTGTCTATTTATCTTTTTTCATACCTTGCGTTGTTTTTCCACAATTTTTTTTATTGTTAATGTTATTTTTCACGATTGAGACACAAATTACGCATCTTATCAAAAAAATATTGATAATCAATGTGTAGCTCTTTTCTGAGTGAACCACTTTTGTCTATTAACTTTTTCGTGGTTTGTGTCGTTTGTCCAAAAATTAAATTGATTTTACTCTTAAATCATTTTTTTTACTAATGAAACAAAAACTACGCGTCCCATCAAAAAGTGATTAATAACAAATTTATAGATATTTTTTGAGTGCACAATTTTTCTCTATTCATCTTTTTTAGTATCTTGTATATTTTGACAGCAAAATGGAATTTTTGATTTTTCATTATTTTTTTGTGCGATACTTTGAATTTTCAATTTTTCAAGAAAATTAAAAAAATTCTCATAACAATATTGTAGGGTGTTCGAAAAGAAACATTTTTCTTCTCTAGAATTTTTTTCATTTCATATCGTGCGTTGTTTGGCTTAAAATGTTCATTTTCATTTGTTTTTTGGGGATAAATTGTTTGTCTTTTTGAGTACTATGAATATCCGTACATAGAATTTTTAAATTTGAAAAAAAGTTGTTTTAATAATTTTGAAAAAGCGCTCACTATTTGAATTGTTATCCAAAATGGCTGGCTAACGAACTTCACCTTCATTTTAGGACACTTGAAGAGTATACCAAAGCCTAATCCAATCTGTCAATTCTTTCGAAAGTTATCGTGCTAAAAAAATAAAAATCTACATACACACGTCTCAAAACGTGGATATTTGACAAAAACGGAGGGGGACAAATTTTACACAAATCTAATACATTCTCTGATCATAATGTAAAAATATTGTAACATATAAAATTATTGCTTATTTAAGATAGCTGGATATATTGAACTAAAAAATATCATATTCAATAAAAATATCATATCAAAGTATCATATTGAACTAAAAAATAACTATTTTCGACCTGCCCTAAAAGATATTTATATTTACAAAATTTCTTTTTTTTGTCTGCAAAAATAGTTTTATATCTTAATGATGATTATTACACAAATTAGCCTTGAGAAAAATCGAGATAAGGTTCAATTTATTCTACAACAGAGTCGAAATTCGAATTTGACAAAATTACGCCTACCCCGAAAGGGAAATGGCTTAATGGTATAATAATAAATAATAATTATGTATTTTAGTTTTCTTACATATGAAAGTATGATATTGATGAAAAAAATGATTCTAAAGTTTTAGGAATGCTGCAATATAAGACCAATTGTGTTGAAAAATTTATTTTCGTAAACAAGAAAGATGCAGACATCAGTAAACTAAATTGAAATAAAATTTTCCTATTCAAGATTTAACTACAACGATCTCATTTAAAATCATCAATATGTTTACAGAAACTTTTAATTTTTTGATTATTTTGAAGTTTTCTTTCAATTTGCAGAGTTAAAAAAATAGTGGTGTTTCCTTCCACTCAAACAGAATTAATTTTCTGAAAAAATTGCAAAAAAACGTCCAATTTCCACATTTTCGAAAACTTGAAAAAACTCGGGAAATGATTAACATTTTTTAAATTGTTTGGACTTATTTTAATGTTCAATCTCCATCGTTTTTTTCAAATTTGATGCAAAAAAGTGACCAAATTTCAAATAATGATTGACTTCACCACATAATTTAGAAAAATTCAAAACAATATAATTTTTATGAATATACCGAAATTTATTTAAATATGCTAAATAACGATTCGAAAAGCAATTTTGTAAGTATTTACACATTTTGAAAAGTTTGACTTTTTTCTGTTTAATTTTTTTCAAAACTAAAATTGCCCTCAACTAGAACTTATTAGATGAAGAATTTTAATCAATTTAGAGTATAACGAAAAAAAATTGTCATGAAAGATAACAAGAATTAAGGCAAGGGCTCAAAAAACAGGCGTCTAGATAATTCACGCCGGTATTGTGTAATATTTTATAATTTATTTATATTTTACATTATATATAATAAAACATGATAGCGAGCCTGTCCGGTACATGTCCCTAATATATAGCTTTTTATGAAAGCTGTAAAAATGTATTTTTTTCATTCTTTGTATATACATAGCAGCATACGCTTTGTTGAACTTGAAACCAAAATATTTTTTTCCGAACTTGATTCATGAAAATTACATTTTTAAACTTAAGTATTAATTTTTAATGGAAAAATGATGTGAAATAGTCATTTTTTGTGCTTTTCATCATATTTCAGTATACTCCTGTAGTTTAGAGCATATGTTGGCGAAAATTTTGGTTCAAACCTTATCAATTTGTATTCTAAACTTATGTGTTCACGTGAACATTAATGTTTGTGACATATGTTGGTAAAAATTTCAGTTCATGCCGTAATAATTCTTGAAAAATCTTCATTACACAGCATGAAATAAAAATTTTGCCAAAATAGGTGCAAACATTCAATATTTAATCTTTACGTGTACGCATAAACTCAATTTCTTGCTAACATATGTTACCAAATTTTGAGTTCACATTCATTTTCTTCTGTCTCCGTATGTGAGAATGTGGCCTCCTTTAGTTTTAAAACTGTAGAATTAAATGTTTTGCCGCACCCTGAACAAATTTTTTTGCGAAATACGTACAATGATACTAAACATATGTTTCAACGGTTCGAAAGTAAAATGCGAATTTTTGGATATGGTCGATATCTTGATGTAAGATATTTTAATGTATTACTTATTTAGTATTATATTATATTCTACTTACGAACAGAATTGCCAAGTATTATGGACACAAACAAAAAAAGAATGAAAGAGAAAACTCTCATCTTGCTGGAAACAGGAACTACGACTGATCTTGAAGTGGCTGTACTCGTACATATACTATCCTGCAAGTCATATTGGCAAATAGTATTACTACATTCTGGCGGTGAAGTTTCGTTTTTTCCTCACCTGAAAAGTCTATTCACTATCCTTGAAAATATGAGATATTCGGCATGTAGACTCGATCTACACGTTGCCAACGAATTTACGTAAATGCCAAAACTTTTGAGAATATTTTTGAAAATTGGTACTACGGGGTTGTTGTAGACACTTGCTGATTATTTCAAAATCCAGTGTGAAAATTACAGAATTCTAAATGATAGATGTTGTATGACGATATAATAATGAAGAATTTTGGAAAAATTTTCTGAAATGAGGGGCTGATAGCAAAACTCGAAATGAAAAAAAAGTCGAAGCCAAAGTATTTTGATTTTGATGAAAAAAATTAACTCCCTTTTTTTTGTGGTGGTGGTGCTGGTGGTGATGACAGAAAATTGAGAATTGCAGTCAGTAACACGATTGAGGACCTTTTTTCTTTTCAAAAATGACTTGACATATTAGGTTTTTGAAAGTTTCGATACGCACTGTAAAAATATGTTGAAAAATTACAGTAAACATATTGGGTTATTAGAGCTTCCATTTTGTTTTTGAACATTTTGATTTCGAATTTGAAATCAGCTGCCGAATAACCTCTGTCACGTAATTTTTTTTTTAAATGTGAACATTTTCTCGTGTTTTTGGGGACCACATTTAAGCCATAATTTTGTTTTTGGTTTTTGATAGAATTTTGATTTTTTGTTCCATAGGAAACCCTTATGCAGTCCGCGAAATGGCTGTTTGTCCGTTGCCGTCCATTGCTCAAGACCAGCATGCTGAGTGAGAAATTTTCTAAAAGAGCGAAAAAATGTGTTTTTAAACTTCTGGGAAAACTGTTAAAAAAATTATTTACAAATTCAACACAAAACTAACATACGGAATGGAAAATTTTCAAAAAAAAAAAAAAGAGAAATCTTAACCGTACCCGTTCCAACGAAACATTAAGTAGAGGTTGGGATTTGGGACCACTGTGCAGCGCTGGCACTCAAAGGTTAAGAGATTTGTATGACTCAAGTGAATATTGAAAAGTCGAACAAGATTAAAACTCTTTCGTCAAAATAATTTGAAGATGTTTTACTTGAAAATAACTACATTAGTGAAAACCATTTATTTATTTGTTGCTTGAAATTTTCAAAATACCATTTTCCATTGAAAAAGTCACAACCAAAACCTTGAATAACAAAAATTAAACAATCTCGAATTCCTAAACGTTGTCAATTTTGGTCCTTATTGTGTGATTTTTCATGGGAAATATTCATTTCCGTCGAGAACGCATAAATATATGCTGAAATTGTTTAAACTTGTTAGCTTGCCTGAAAAATTGTTGAGTTTTTATTTCAAATACAAATTTTCTTCGAAACAATGTTACTCGAAAATCAGATTATAGAAGCTTTTGATATTCTCAACAACTGTTGATTTTTTCTCAATAATGATCAATTTTTATTGATTGATGTTATGGTTTTTGACCACCGAAATAGTAATTAAAATGATGTTAATGTTTTTTGTCTACTTGATCTAAAATACATATTTTTTGAATATTGATTATTAATTTTATAAGTTGTGAAAAAAAATCTCTCTAGCTCCGCTGGGATTCGAACACCAGGTATTTCAGATTTCCGGTCTGATGCTTTAACCAACTAAGCTACGGAGAGACGAGAAGATGTTCTTCACAACTCTTGCAAGTTGAATGTCGACGTCATTCAATGTACTTGCAAGATTAATTTTTTTAATCATTCCAACATGAGAATGATTTTTATTGATTGATGTTATGGTTTTCGACCAGCGAAATAGTAATTAATATGATGTTAATATTTTTGTCTACTTGGCCTAAAATCAATATTTTTTGAATATTGATTATTAATTTTATAAGTTGTGAAAAAAATCTCTCTAGCTCCGCTGCGATTTGAACAACAGGTCTTTCGAGTTGTGAAAAAAATCTTCTCGTCTCTCCGTAGCTTAGTTGGTTAAAGCATCAGACCTGAAATTTGAAAGACCTGGTGTTCGAATCCCAGCGGAGCTACAGAGATTTTTTTCACAACTTATAAAATTAATAATCAATATTCCAAAAATATTGATTTTAGATCAAGTAGACAAAAAACATTAACATCGTATTAATTACTATTTCGCTGCTCAAAAACCATAACATCAATCAATAAAAATCACTTTCATCTTGGAATGATTAAAAAAATTGATCTTGCAAGTACATTGAATGACGTCGACATTCAACTTGCAGGAGTTGTGAAGAACATCTTGTCGTCTCTCCGTAGCTTAGTTGGTTAAAGCATCAGACCGGAAATCTGAAAGAACTGGTTAACCTGTAACGATTTTCGGTAAAAAAAAACCTTACCTTGAAACCGGGTGATTTTCTCAAGTTGAGAGAAATTAGATTTTTTAACAATCTTAAAATGACAATGAATCAATAGGCTCCAAATCAATTATGCACATTCAGAGTCTTCATGCATCTTTGTTTCATGCAAGGAAAAATGTTACGTGAAGAAAAATACAATTTAAAAGTTGCATTTTTAAGAACTGAAATGATCTTTTAATTAATGTATGTATATGAGGCATGATTTTTCAAGTGTACCCACTATGAAAATAAAAATTGTCCAATGGTAGTCAAACTTGTACTCTACAAATTTAAGACTCCCTGAAATGATAATAAATATTACTATCGTGGCTTTCATGTTGTGCAAAGGGCTACAATGTAAACTTGAAATTGTCTTTAATTTTCATCTTGAAGTTCCTCAAATTCCCAAATTTTCAATTGGAATCGCAGGAATTTAAAAAAAATTCCTGTTACGTCAGGTTTTATTTGGTTAGACTGAGTCAGTTCTGTAAGCAACAATATTCATGCGGTTTCTGTTCCAAAATAGCAACAGCAACAGCTTTTTTAATATTTATTTTTGCAGTAAAAATCCTCACTGAGTTAATTTAGTGACCGTTTTATGACTGATTAATATCAGAAGATATTTTTTACATTTTTGGAAATTTTAACTTAGAATTTGCCTAATTTTTATATAAATCTTTAAATACCTTATTCTCTCGAATTTTTCGAATAGTTCTTTTCCATCCTTCCCCGTCTTTACTTCTTTTTCTGCCTCGAGTTTTCGAAAAAACTAGTTTCATTAGATGTAACACTTTCGATGTCTGCTCGGTGGGTTTCCTGTCACCACTACGTAGCGGGTCTTCAGGTTGCGGATAGAGGAACGGCCCCTAAGGCTGAACAGCCCTTAAGGTTAACTGCGAATACAAGAATAAGCAGTCGCGGACAGCCGATAGGAACCAGTCGTGAGTTTGGTGAGCTCAGCACTGGTAGAAAATAGGTACACGACAACCATGGCTTGGGAGGACTCGCCCATTCGCGTTCATACGCAATGGGTGGGTTCTGGCAAGCCGAGGTGCAGCGTGTATCCACCTAGAAACACTACCCGGACCAAAACTAAAAATCTTGTAAGGGAAAAATCCTGCTGCCCCATTGGACACCGCAGCGATGACACTGCCTGCAAGGGATGTGTGGAATGATTCGCCTGCTAGAGCCAAAGGGGTATTGATGCCAGTAGGCGCGCTGCCTTTCAGGGGGACGTTAGGATACGAGAATGAAACTGTAATGTGTCTGACGACAAGTTGATACGGTCCTTGTCAAAGTCGGAAAGCTCCCATACTTAGACCCAGAGAGGTATGGGGGTTAGCACTTCTGGGACGGTGAACTCACCTACGATCGGAATAGGATGCTCACGTGCGGATTCCCACGAAATTATTATAGCTAACTTGCAACAACAAAAAACGACAGTAAAATATCTAAGGGCGGGAACTCTGAACGCGCGTAGTCTAAATACTGGCGGATTTAGCGAACTCATTTTGATAACAAAAAAATACGATACTGACTTAATAGCACTTCAAGAAACCTCCTGGTCAGGCGATTACGCGTCAATTTCTAAGAATGACTATACATTTCACTATGGGGGAGCTAAGGGGCACAGACTGGGGAACGGTTTTCTCATTAATAAACGAATTTCGCAAGCGGTTATCGACATGCAATTCATCAACGATCGGTTATCATACATTGTACTAAAGGGTAATTTCAGCAAACAGGTGTTGATCAACGTGCACTGCCCCGCCGAGGAGAAAGACGAATATACTAAGGATCTTTTTTACGAAAAAAATGAACAGGTTTTTGACAAGTTCTCAAAGTAAGACGCAAAAATAGTATTGGGAGATTTCAACGCGAAAATTGGAACAGAGCCGATGTATAGGCCTACAATAGAGTCGGAAAGTTTGCATGACGTCAGTAATGACAATGGGACTAGAGTAATAAACTTTGCAGCTTCAAAGAACCCCGTTGTCAAAAGCACATTTCTCAAGCATAAAAATATACATAAGGTCACCTGGACATCACCAGATGGTAACACTCGTAATCAGATTGATCACGTTCTAATTGACAGAAGACGTCATACAAACATTCTCGATATAAGATCGTACAGGGGAGCGGATTTAAATTCAGACCACTTTCTCGTGATAGTAAAACTAAGATCTAGGCTAGCGTTAAGTAAGAAAACAAGCCGCACAGAGCCAACAGTTCGTTTCAATATAGATAAGTTTAAAACACCAACAGAAATATTAAATTATCAAGTTGAGATTTCTAATTTTTTCGACGTTCTCCAAGAACAGAGAGAAGATAACGATAATTACGTGGAGGACTCGGAAACCCTGTGGAGCAATATGAAAAAGGCGATAAAGACAACCGCGGAACTTACTATAGGTTTAAAGAAAGTAACGAAAAGCAAACCATGGTTTGACGAAGAGTGCAAACTTTGGTTTCAAAAACGTCGGAAGGCCAAACTAATTAGTTTAAAAAATAAGTGCGATCAAACACATGAGAAGTATCTCGAGATTAGTAAAAGTACAAATAGGCCTTATAGATCCAAGAAAAGGGAGTGCGAAAAGAATAAAATACTAGCAATAGAAACGCATAATAAACAAAATAACCCGCGTGAGATGTACAGGGGAATCAATTTTATAAGGAAAGGCTTTGAAAGTAGAACGGATGTAAAGCGGGACGAAGATGGCAATCTAGTAGCCGATGCGACAGAGAGACTGAATTTATGGAAAAGCTATTTCGATAAGTTATTAAATGTTCGCGAAGCCCCCGTTGAAGGTAATCTCGGTGAAATCCACACTGCCGATCTATTAATTGATGATCCTACTGATATAGAAATAGAAATGGCCATAAAGAAGTTAAAAAATAACAAAGCCGCGGGCATCGACGACCTACCGTCAGAACTGATAAAAAATGGAGGCCCTTGCCTCACAAAGCAAATTTGTAAATTAATACGTGCAGTTTGGAAAACAGAAAGCATGCCGGAGGAATGGAATACCTTTATTATTATTCCTATCTTTCAAAAAGGCGATAAAGCGAACTGTAACAATTATCGGGGAATTTCCCTTGTGCCTTCATGTTATAAGATCCAGTCCAATGTAATCTTAAGTAGACTAACTCCTTTTGCCGAGGAAATCATTGGAGTTCACCAGTGTGGATTCCGCCGAAACCGATCTAGAAGCGATCAAATGTTTACAATTAGACAACTGTTAGAAAAGAAATGGGAATTTAATGAAGTAGTGCATCAGCTATTTGTCGATTTCAAAAAAGCTTACGACGCTATTATACGCGCATGAATGTACTGAATCCTAGAGTTCCTGGGTGTACCAGAAAATTAGTTAGACTTATCGAAATTAGCTTAAGCGGCAGTAGGGGTAGAATACGTGCAAACGGAAGTTTATCTGAAAAGTTTTCGATCCGCGATGGCCTAAACCAGGGCGATGAACTTTCGTGCGTCCTTTTCAACTTAGTTTTAGAATACGTGGTCAGACAAGTACAAGCGAATCGGACCGGTGCTACCCTCAATGGGTTAATACCAATTCTTGGGTATGCGGATGATCTCTACTTACTAGGGGATGATAAAGAAACCGTAGCTAAAAATGCAGAAATCTTGATCACAAAAGCCAAAGATATTGGTTTGCAAGTTAGCGAATCAAAGACAAAATATATGACCGTCGTCAGATCCGAACAAAGTAATGTAGGCGGGGATCTTATGGCCGGAAAAATGAAATTCGAAAGGGTTAACGAGTTTAAATACCTCGGGTCTATTATAACTAGCAAAAATAATATTAAAACGGAAATCAACGCGCGGCTGCACGCTGGCAATGGGTGCTACTATGCAGCAAACACACTACTAAAATCGCGATTGCTATCTAGAAACATCAAAGTAAGAATTTACAAAACAATAATAATGGCGGTCGTCATGTACGGGTGTGAAACGTGGGCGCTGACGAAAGGAGAGGAGAATAGGTTTATAGTTTTTGAAAATAAACTACTTAGAAAAATCTATGGCCCAAACAGGGATGAAGAGACTGGTGAATGGAGAAAACTGCATAATGATGAGCTGCACGCTCTCTACGGGTCAGCAAATATTAATAGAGTAATCAAAACGCGTAAATTAAGATGGGCGGGGCATGTAGCAAGAATGGGCAAAGAAAGAACAGTGGCGCAAGTTTTAAGAGGGAAACCGATTGGTAAGAGGCCTCTTGGCAGACCGAGAAAGAGATGGGAGAAAAATGTAAGGGATGATCTAAAAGAACTAGGATATGATTACTTAAACTGGATGGAGGATGTACAGGATAGAGATGCGTGGCGGTTTCGGGTAGATGAGGCGATGAACTTTCGAGTTCGAATCACTAATCGATAATAATAATAATAGCCCCTCAAAATTGAATTATTTTAAGAACGTTCTGAATAAAATAATTTTTAAAAGGTCTTTTTTGGAAAATATAGGATTGTAAACTTCCTTTAAAATTGGGAAATTTGTAAACTGAACGTTTTTTACTTCGAATGTATAATTGTTTAACCTCTGATTTAAATATTTTCAATTTATAAACTTGTTATCTACCCGGGCTTGTTCCCAATGAGTGGAGGGGTAGGATAAACAGTGTGGGAATTGCGAGAGGGGAAAGGTACGGATAATGGGTGGGGGGGGAGGAAGCGAGTAGAAGTGATTGTACGTCGTGCGAGGTACACGTGCGACTGTCTCTCGAGTGGCAGTGCGAGAGAGCGAGAGAGAGGAAAAGAGAGGGAGGCCTAACGTGGCGGTGGCCGGGCGTTGGTAGGGCCCTGGCTAGTTTTGCCTAGCGGGACGAGGTTGCGGCTGAGCTGGGGTCCGATCGTTGAGCCACGTGTCTAACCCTTTCATTCCTTGCGGTAAATTCTTTTGGCTCGCGGGTAGTGGCAACGTTACCCGTTTAATGTCGCCCTTCATGAGGCGCTGCCACGCGGAAAGGCCGTCCATTAGCGCGGACGGAAAGAAACAGAGAGGGATAGTGAAATGGTCGCCGAGTGCGGCTTTGTGTTGTAAATTTTGTGGGGGGCGGGGAGATAGGTAAAACGGAAAGGCTAGGAGAGGAGGTTGGTGGAGGATGTGGGGAAAGTTCCCCCCAATCGGCACACCGACCCGGAGAGGGAGGGCCGGTGAGTGGTCGCCCTGTGATTTTGTTTTTGTTGTTTTGTTTTTTTTTTTTTTTTTTTTTTTTTTTTTTTTTTTTAGTCCACGATTCCCACGGTTGTCAAAAGTAACATGAGTATGCGAAAGAAGTCGAACCCAGAGAATAAAGAAAGAGCATCAATTATCGGCTTCCTGAAAGAGAGAGAGGGGAAGCATCATTTCATCAATTATCGGTTCCCTGAAAGAAAGAGAGAGAGAGAGGTGAAACATCATTTTATTTGTGTCTCTTCAGAAGAGAGTGAGAGAGATTATTATTCTTCAAAATTAAGGTGCTTTCGGTGCGATCCTCCTTTGAATCGTTTCGACGGTGGTGACCACAAGGAAGGAGAGAACGTCTCCGGCGTCTGGTCTGCTGAGAGGAAGATAACGTCGTCACTGGAGCCCGGTTCCTCGGCGGAACGAGAGGGAACCGGGGTACGTTCCTGTTCTGCTAAACTGCTGGCACTGTCCGGGCGAGCCGGGGATACTGAGCGGACTTATTCCGCGATTCGGGGTGTCCCTGAAGACGATAGGGGCCGAATCCTTCACGACCACGACGGATTTCTAGTAGATTCCATTCACCTGCTGGGAATAATCCAAGTGCCTCCGGATCATAAGGGCGAACAACGACCTGTCGTGCCCGCTCGGCTGCGTTGCGTATGGCCTGTTCCTCGGCCTGACGGCGAGCTGTCTCCTCAGCTCTCCGTCGCTCCTCGGCGGCACGCCTGGCCGCCTATTCTGCTGCACTTCGTGCGCGCTCCTTCGCTGTCTCTCTATTGCTGCGAACTGTCGTTCTGCGGCCCTGCGTTCTCGCTCCTCTACAGGGAGAGAGGCCTCCTCAGCTTGTAGATAACGCCGCCTCCGCGTCCGAATGTTCGGGCGGGTATTCTTTCTACTCCCTGTCATAAAGGGTTTTTCTAGTGTCCAGATAACCTCCCGTACACGGACCGGAACGGAAGGGCTGACCTGCCGGCCGGGTTCCGCTCAACCGCAAGGAAGGGACACTTCACTCACTGTACCACTGTCACTTTTCACTAGCGTAGATGAACCAAGTTCATCCGGCACACTTTCACAAAAGAAGAATAATTCCCGGACTCGATGATGGTTGCTGAATCTCCGTTGGATCTCTGGACTGTTGACCGAAAACGAACGAACACCGTTGAACCGAATGAGACAAGGTAATCCTTGTACGAGAAAGAAACTGTCAAAGAACTATGTTGAGAATCCAAGTTTATTAAATTTGAGTGGTTTTCAGAGCGAAGTTGCTGTGCATACAAGAGTCTTGCGACGAGTGATTTCGAAGTCGCTGTTTCTGCTCTCGGTGACCGGGCACGGAGCTCTCTGTGGGGGTGGGAGATGGCTACGGGCCCACTGATTGGCTGAAATTCCGGCAACGGAGTCGCAGCCGAGCAGTGGGGGCCGCCTGCCTCGTTCCTACTACCTCAGCCTCCGTGCGTCGGCACCGAATTTTATACTTAATCTATAGTTTTTAATTGTTAATTAAAAATAGAAATATTTAAACAAAAGTTCTGAAATGTAAATGATTAACTTAAATCTATCCTAACTTCGTTTTTCTAAAAGAACCACGAAGCTAGGGCAAATAGAACGGCCGTTCAAGTTTATTTGTTTATAACTAATTGTTAATTATTTGCAAAGTTAATTTTAATGCTTATTTGAATGACTCCTTGAACGACTATTCTATTTCCGTCTAAAACTAAATTAATTCTAATTTTTCTAACCGCAAAACAGGATTCTTATCCTAACATTAATGCTAAGTAAAGTTCGTTATTAATAACTAATTAAAGTAATCTAAATGGATATAAGTGCACATTCGAGTTTACGGTTGCACTTACATTCACTGCAGAATTTGGTTTTTATCGGTTGTTTATCCAGAGGCGTTCGTTATGTAATTACTTGTTTGGTTATTCTTAAGTTTGAAACGACCCGTTTTCGTTCAATCATTTCCCTCCTAATAATTTCGTTCTTTTTATTTTATTTATTTATTTTTATTTTTTTTATTTCATTAATTTCCCAAGTATAATTTACTACTAGTTCTTGTGTTTATTTGTTATTAAATTACTTAGAGTTATAGTTGCAAAAGGGCCGGTTGAGCTCCCCGGTTTTCGACCCGTGCGCCAGAGTGAGAGGAAAGATAAGCGTAGATAGAGAACGCGATAGAATAGGGAGTAGAGAGTGCGCTTGGAATGAAGGGAAAGACTCTGGCGTACGTGCCTAGGCCTACCGCAATGTTTCTCCACGGAGGCGAAAACACGGCGGCCGCACGTGATCGAGATGTTTACGTGACCGGGAAGGTTTTCCGGCACTCGCAGGCTATAGCATTTGGGAAGTGAAAGGGTCCCAATATAATAGAGTGATTCATTGGGGTGGGCAAACTCGTCATTTAGAACTTCGTAAAATCGTCGATTGGTCACGTAGGTCCTCCAAACAAACTGCCTTTCGGAAATTTGTGTGGAGAATTACACAGACAAATCGCTTTGATTTTCCGAGGTTCTCAGTCAAACCATCTGACATACAACAAACTCTTCAACTTCAAAATGTTTAAGTTTCAAGAATTTTGATTTACAATTAGTAAATTAGTCAATTACCTATGTAGGCTTAAATTCAATTGTCCAAACGCTACAAATTCTACAAATTTGTAACTTTTCCATTTAAGTTGCAAAACTGAAGCTTGAGACTGAAATTGTTATTTTTTTATTTGACACTATGGAATTTCAATTACAATAATATAAAAAATTGTTGAAATATATTTTCAATCCTTAGTAGTTTCATTTTAAATTAAAAAACATGAATTTTAAACGAAAAAGGTAATAGTAGATATTCCAAACAAAAAATTGTAATTTTGAATAAAAGACAGGTGAGTTTATTGAAAAAGACGAATTTTCGACAAAATACTCGTATCCTGATATAACACAGATTAATTGGCAACCAAACTGTTGCATTTTCAACCAAAATAGACATTTTTACCAAGAGTCATGAATTTCCAGACATTTTTCTTATTATCTAAAATTATTCAAATTTTCCAACATTTTTTTTTTATTTTGCAAAATTGAAAGAATTGCCTTCAAATCTTCCAGATTCTTATTTTGGAATTTTGTAAATTTTTTTGAAAGCTTGATAGTTTTACGTATATCTTCCTGAAATTAGTTTTTGAAATAACAAATTATTTTTAATTTTCCCGGGAATCTTAAGCAAAATTTTTCATTTTCACAAATCCTTTCAGAATTCTTAAAAAGACTTGAAGTCTTCAAACATCTACATTTTGTTTCCAATTTTTAAAAATATTTTCAAATTCTCCATTATTTTTTTTTATTTCTTAATAACTTTCAAGTATCTTTCAAATTAAGCTGCCTCTAGCCGTCTCGAAAAATTGGTAGAGTTGGAAAAGGAAATGGACTAGTCGGCCGAAAAATTCGGGAGAACGAGAAACTCTGTTTAAAGTAATTCAAATTTTTCCCAAAATTTTTGTTAGAACTCTTAAAATTAAAAAAGTTGCATTAAGATCTTCAAGATTATTTTTTCAAAGTTTTAGTGATCTTTTGATATATTTTTATATCTGCTTAAATATTCTTCAAAAATTAATTGTCCAAAATAAAAAATCATTTCAAATTTTGCTAGGAATTTGGAGAAAATTTTTCAATATCTTGAAACATTTCAAAATTCTCAGACAGCTTCGTTTTTAAATTTGATTGAAAATATACTTTGAAGAAAATAGATGTCTTTTGAAATGATTTAAAGTTTTCCTAAAATCTTCCAAAATCCTGATAAATTAAAAAAAGTTGTGTGTGAAAAGTTTATAAATTATAGTGTGTTCGCAAAATCTTAAGAACATAATTATTTCCCAATATTTAAAAATGGTTTTCAATTAAAATTTTAACATGAAAAAAATCACTTATTTGGAAATTTTGATTAATCTCAAGTAAAACAATAAACATTCTGTAAAACAGTTGCTCTCTTTCATTACATATATTCTCCCATTCAGAAGATCAAGACTCTGCTAAAGTTTTTAGATATTTTGACTTTCTATTTATCCTTCAATCATATGTGGAAAAGTACATCGCTAAACATGGAAGCTAATAAATAATTGAAAATTCAATAAAGAATTTTTTTTTTTAAATTACTATAGTCGCTACACTTCAAATTTATATTATAATTTGGGATAAATGGATTTTCAATTTTGTAGACTTATTGAAAATATTAAGTAAGGAAGATTGTGAGAAAAATCATTTCAAAAAAACAGCTGATAAAATAGAACACAGTTGGCGAAGATCTGATTGCTTCATATTAATTTAATGTCATTCATATTCACTCAATAATAAGGCAATGAAAAAATAAAGTAAATCTTGAGTGACTAGGAAATTAAAATCGCAGGGAAAAATAGATTCGGTGACAACAGATTCTGTGACAAATTTGAAATTATTGCGTATCAATAGCCTTGAGGAGCGTTCATATCTGATAATCATGATTCAGGAAATAATTCATTTATGCTTGGAAACCATCCGATTTACTTTCTCAGTTTAGAAAATTAAGGAAGTTTGGCACTAGGTATTATAAATTCCTTAAATTCTAAGAATTTTCTACTGAAAACAATGAATTTTCAATGCAAGAAAGATGAATTTTGAATCCAAAACTACGAATTTTCGACAAAGCAGTTGAATTTTCGAACAAAAACAAAAACTAATTATCAACCAAACAGGTGCAATTAACCAAGTAGTTGAATTCTTAATAAAATAATTGAATTTTTAACAAAATAGTTTAAAGTTTTTAATGCAATTGAATTTTCCACTAAAATTATCAATTTTCAAGAAAAGAAAAAATAAATTATATCAAAGAAGTTCCTTTGATGAATTCGAATGTTCAACCAAAGAATAGAATTTTCTACCAAAAGAAGTGAATTATGCACAAAAAATATAATATTAGACCTATTAAATACGTGAAATTAACTTCTATCGGAAATGTGGTTTGATTTTCTTATTGGGTTTTTATTAGTTCAGTTCGCATTTAACCAAAAACGAGAAAAAGCGGAAAAAGGGGAAGTTTCTTGAAAATATTAGAAAAAAGGGATTTCTTTATGAAAGTGGTAAAGAGGGAAAACTGAAAAAAGTAAAGTATGGCATTACATGCTTGACACGTAAAATAGAATCACTAATATAATTATAATATAATATAATAATTAAAATTTCTGATAGAAATGCTGTAATAGTTTTATATTTACATAATGATGAACCTGCATCCACAGAAAATAAATTTTTAACAAAATTGAGCGCACCTCCGGAGCGCGTCTTTTGGATCTCGCGCTTTGCCTCAGGCTACGCGCTTGATTTTGTCAAAAATGCGAACTTTTCTAAATATCAAATGTATTTTCTTTTCATTTCTGTACCTCTATCTGGGATTGCTTATTTAGATATTGCAAAATAAACTACAAATTTTATTGTTCATGATAATTTGATATTTGTACTTTATTTTGCATGAATTTTCATTCTCAGCTAGCCTTAAAAATGTATCAATTAATTAAGTATATATTATTACAATTCGTCGGTTGTAAGATAAACGAATGGGATTTTTGGTGGAATGATGAAATCGCGTACCTGTCAACGAAATGAAAGAAGCGTATCTATAAGAAAGTTAAACATTACAGGCCTCAGCGATGACGAGAGAATTACGCTAGAAAATTATTATAGGGACAAAAACAGAAAAGTAAAAATCGTAGTTGAAGAAAAAAATTATGATATCAAAGCGAATTAAAAGTCTATTAATTTTTTTCCTATCTTGTGTATTTTTTTCAAAAATTTTACTTTTATATTTTGTATGTTATATTTTGCGGTAAAAAAATTATAGGACCTCTTTGGTCGAAAAAATTGTGTCTAATAATTTTTTTATCTGGTATCGTTTTTCAAAAAAAAAAAAATTATTTCTTAGATTCAATATGATTTTTCACGATTGAAACAAAAACTACGCGTTTAATCAGAAACTAATCCATGACAAATTTGAAGATATCTTTCGGGTGCACAATTTTTGTCGATTCATATTTCTTCTTATCTTGCATAGCTTGACCGCAAAAGGGAAATTTTGATTTTTCATTACTTTTTTTTGTGGTTAAAACCAGAACCGCTGGTAAAAAAATCCTGGTTAACAAACTTGATATTTCTATTCGGTCCCTCAATCTGTGTGTCAAATTTCAACCTAATTTGATTAGTCCTTCAAAAATTATCTGGTATACAGACGATAACGACGACGACAACGACAGACAGATACCATCGTGATACTTAATTTTTTTTTTAAATCTGTGATAGTGTCGCACCTGCGAGAGCACCGATCATAAGGACAATTACTTCAACCGAATATTTTGGGTACAGTCGTTGTAGCTCCGTTTTAAGGTCTTCATACCTCTCCTGATGTGCCTTCTCCTTGGCAGTGATGTGATATTCGGCTGGAGCCAGGAATTCGATTACGAATGTAGTTCGTTTTTTGAAGTTTTGGAGAACGATGTCAGGCCTTGAGTGTGCAACGGAGAATGCTGTCCAAAAATCTTAGTTCCAGAAAATTTGGAACCTTTCGTTTCGGACAATTGACTCTATCTCCCTCGAAGCGTTCGGCATGGTAGTATCGCGGCCAACACCTTAACAGCGACAAAGATGATGAGAAAGCACTCTTAGGGCTGCATTATTTCTGTAGAGGTACGTCGTTTCCGCTTGAGTAGGACACCCGAGCAGCATTTGTTCTCGGTACTCAGCGTGTGCATGACATGCTGTGCACCTATCACTGGGAGCTTCTTGACATAAAATGCGCTCTCGGTATGCTAAGGTGGAAATGACACCGTCCTGGCATGCGAAAATAAAACCCTCTGTACCTGAATTAGGCCCTGATGATCTGAGAAAAGCATAAGTTTTCTCCTTCGAAAAGGAATGTTTTTTTACATTTCTGTGAAAATTTCCGTGCATTTTCTTGTCGAGTAGCTCTTGGCAGAACTTTTCAACCTCTCCTTTCTTTACTTGGCTTGTCGAAGTGAAGCATGTAGATGGAGTAATGCACTTTTCTCACTTTTAATTTTAAAAATTCAGGCCAAGTGTCTCGGTCGCCTGCTCCGCAGCTTTGCAGAGGAACGCTCCTTTGCCAATTATGTTGCGTTTCCTGACCATTTTTAGGAAAGGATTTTTGCTATTTGCAACGATGTAAGCTGTACTTAGAACAATTCGGTTATGAAGACATTGTAGATTCAAAAGTCCGCGACCTTCTTGAAGGCGTGGGATGTAGGATCGCGGAACGGATGAATTGATGTGCAAGCTCTTATGCATATGCATGATCTTACGTGCGACGATATCAAGAGCCGTAAGCATTGAACATTGAACCACCCCAAACGAGTAGAGTAGAACCAGGACGGCAAGCATGTGAGTAGCAGGTACCTTGTTCAGCGCCGACAGATTTGAAGACCAAATCTTTCCAAGAAGATGCTTGTATCTGCTTCGCAGAGACTCGTTCACTGATATTACATTCTGAAGGCGGCCTTGAGGCACGCTCATGTATGTATATGTCTCTCCAGTGTCAAAATGTCTAATAACACTCTTAAAAACTTTGCAGCATGAGAAATCTTTTTAAATGTTTGAATTCGCGAGAAATCATAAAAAATCTTTGGAAAACGCTTCAAATACCTTAAAATGATTAGGATATTCTGTAATCATCAAAACCCTATCAAATTTGTCAAAATTTCTTACAAAACTTTCAAAAACTACTTCACATTACTTCACATTTTGTTTTAAAATTCAATTAATTGGTTGAAAATTACATTACTTTGCTAAAACTTAATTTTTTTGGTTGAAGTTCGAACTAATTGGTTGAAAATTCGTTGTTTTTTTTGGCTGAAAATTAATTTTTATGAGTTTGCTAGGTTGAAAGTTCAACATCGTTGTCAAAAATTTATTTTATTGGTTGAAGAAATTAAACCCTTTTATTGAAATTAGTATTCCTTGAATTGAAAATTCATTAAAAAATTAATTAATTAATTTTTTAATTTAATCATGATGCTATTTTTTCATTCAATAAACAAATGATATACCAAATTATTCAAATAATGAATTATAAATAAAGAAATTATGTGTACATCACAAGGCAGAGAAGAATCGAGTCTTTCGCAATCTTTCGTAAATTATATTTTCAGAATTTTTCAGTTTTTTGCTTATAAAATTATTAATAATAATATAATGATGACACCTTTTTATGATCCACTACACATTGTCGATAAAAGCAAGTAATTTGTTGTCAAAATATTACCTTGAAATCGAATACTCCATGATGATAATATAATTTTATTTGATAAATATAATTTTGTTATAACAAATAATATTACTTATGAATCATTTTTCGCCTGCACACACTTCTGTGCATTGAATCCAAAAGATAATAAAAGTCGAAAAGCTGTTTACCAAATGATAGACGAAAGAAAAAAAACAAAATTTCTCTAGAAAACCAGAATCTAAAATCAATTAAGAATTGCGCCCTACAAGTTATCGTCAACTATGTTATTTGATTTCGCCCCACTGTGTCTGTCGTTGCGCGAGGATAATGCGGCCTATGCGACTGCACAACAAAATTAATATCCCTATAAAGTATACGCTGTAGCTAAAAAATAATGAAAATTCTGTTGGCAGTTAGGGCAATATGGTGTTTTCAAAAAACTCGTGTCTGAAAACTCAAAATCACGTAACTCTCTGAATTTTAAATATTCCAAGAGAAAAAATTTGAATGGCCTTGTGCGGATTAGCAAAAGATAAAATGAAAGAAGCCTTGATAACTATAATACATTTACATTGAAATCTTTTTATTTAATTTTGATCCGTCTACGGATTACAAAGAATATTATATTTTAGTTTATCTTTTTTCCATTGAATTAATGATACACATACTGTAGAGTATCTTCATTGGAAGTTACTTCTTTAAACCAACGTGGAGAGATTGGGTACTGTCTGCCTACAGGACATTCCCCCATTTCAATTTTGGTCATATTGTAAACTGCACGGCTTATCATGTTTATTTTTATTCTCAAATGATATCCATCTGCCTTATATATTCCAAGAAGAATCCCACTATACTCCAGTATTGCAAAAACGTCACCATTGGATGTTGATAAAACAATATGCTCTCGGGTTGGCACGGGCACATATCTATTCTGTTCTGCTCGCCATGCAGTTGGTAAACCGTCAGGAATAACATATCTTCGAAATTCGAACTGCCGGTTCTGATTTTTCTGGGGAATAAGCCGAATATATCCAAGTTTTTCAAGTGCATATCCAAGTACTTCATGAGGAAAACGCCTGCATGGAGAAGACCTAGACCGTCTGGCAGAAGAAGAAGAACTAGGATTACTTTCGACATTGGGATTCTGTTCACACTGTAGTGAATCGTAATTTGCAGAAGCTTTAATAAAACTTCTTGAGAAGATTGCTGGACTTTTGCCTACTGAACAATCCTTTTTTTCATCTGGAGTCAAATTGTCAACTGCGCCGCTTATCATATTTATTTTTATTCGCGATTTATCTCTATCTGCCCTATAAATGCCACGAAGAGTCCCACTATAATCCAATATTGCAAAAATGTCATCATTGGATGTTGATAATACAATATATTCTCGGGTTGGCACGGGCACATATCTATTTTGTTCTAGTAGAAATTTAATTGGCAAACCGGCAGGAATAACGTATCTTCGAAATTCAAATTGCTGCTTTCGATTTCTGCGAGGAATAAGCCGAACATATCCAAGTTCTTCTATTGTACATCCAAGTGCTCGATCTGAAGGAAGCCTTCCCAGAGGAGAAATGGATCTGGCACGAAGTGGAGGGTCCTGAGGAGATGTCCGGTCAGGTGAATGTTGTCTGGCAGAAGAAGAACCAGGATTATGTTCGTCTTTAGGACTCCTGCTAGCAGGAAACATGGATCTTCCACGAAAAGGAGCCTCCTCTGGAGAATTCCTGTCAGGCAAATGTTGTTGTGGAGTAGCAGAAGAAGAAGGAGGGTCAGCATTACGTTCGCTATTAGGTTTCTTGTCGGGCTGTGAACTGCATTCTGCAAGAAGAAATAGAAGATTCTTTTTTTTTTCGTTCAGCACATTTATGTCTAATATCTTTAGCTGAATTCAACGTTTCTTTTTGCAGAAAGCATCTTTCTGATGATTCAATAAAAATTATGAAAAATAACTTTAATTATAAGAACTCCCCATCGTACATTGTTCTTGTTAAATAAAAATCTTTTTTTTTAAAGATGAGTGCATAAACGATTTAATAACCTTAATGACAATAAAGGATTCTCTGCTATACAAAAACCTACATAATAGAAACGGGTTTTAATATATTCAATTCTTTGGCAAATATATTTTTACTCAGCTTTTACTGTCAATTAACACTTAGCAAACAATCATTTTAAATAAGCTAGATGGAGAATTGAATTGCAATTATTTCAAAATTCCATAAAGAAGAGTTGAGTGTCAAAACTTTCAAGTTTAAATATTCTTATAAATATTCTTATAAACTTCATCGAACTCTTTTGGATTCAAAAGAACATTAGACATATTATTAATACACGTTAGTAACTTTTAGTTAGTTTTAGTCACATTTTGGGTTAACAATTATTATGTCAAGGAACTGTATTTAAAAACAAAATCTCATTTGCAAATAACGTTTAGACTTGATTTATGTTTTGTCTCTTTATTGCCTTTTATTTTCTATATATAAATATATTAAAATTGCATGTTTTGATATACATATATAATAATAATAACGATAAACATGTAGGAATTTCTCAGGAGCTTACATGCGTCGCTGTGCCCTCTTCGGATTTGCCCCCCGCTCCCAATACCTTTAGGACATAACTGAGAGCCCGAAGAATATGTGTGCATAACTTGGTGCCAATTGATAAAAAACTATGGATTTGCATAAGCATCATGCGTTTTAGGCCACTTGATTTTATATATTCGATAATAATATATAATATAACAATACATATATACATATACAATCATCCCCTTCTATATTAACGTCATTGTCAATAATTTAATTGCAATTTTTTAATCCATTTTCAAGGAAATTCATAATTTTTTCTTTCTTGTTTTAGATTTTTTGAAATTTTCAAAAGTTCGGCTTTTTTGTAGAAAATGTTTTTGTAGGTTTAAAAATTAACTATTCGATTATTGATTCAGAAATTATTGTTAAAAAGCAAATAATTCTTTTTAGAATTAAACTATTTTCTTGGAGATTCATCTTCATTGCTTGAAAATTCAACCATTTCAAGAAAAAATGAGCTATTTTATTGGAAATTCCTCTGCCTGAATTGAAATTTAAATCCTTGTTCATAAGTCCAACTGTTTGGTGAGAAGTTACAAAATTAATTTGTAAAGTTTCGACCATCTGCTCGAAAATGCATTATTATGTTAAAAAGTAATTTCTTCGTGGTAAGCTTAATAATTTAATTATGCACCAAGGGGAAAAAGAGGGACATTATTGATGAGTGTATCTTTCCATTGCGAGTCGTAGGAACCGACCTTAAGTACCACTTTTCAAGTGCACTGAAAATAACAGCATTCAGTTATCCTATTCAAAAATGGAACGCGAAAAATAAAGAATAACGTAAAAAAAGAAATGTCTAGTTTTTACAGTGTAAATATACAAATGGCTATTATATGACTATATGCTGGAAAAGGGGACTTTAGGCTCGCTCCACAGGCCTGATAAATAGCCGTATTCATGCATGTATTATATATAATATAATAAGAATTACAGATGTATTATATCATTATATTTACCAACAGAATTAACGATGACCGCCAAAGTGAAAACAAAAATACAGACCATCCGGCTTCTCGCAAAGTAGAGAAAAAACGGATTAATGCATTAATGAATTATTTGGTTTAAAATTGTGTCTAAGGAATATTCCTCTGCATCATCAGAGTACAAATATATACATAAGTAGCCGTTGTCTCACATATATGTGAAATAACGACGTTATTAGTGTCAAGATTGCCCCTTGCAAATAATGCTTTCATTTGAAATTTTTTATTACGATCATTTCAATAAAGACCTTCTGATCTCGAATGAAAGGTAAAAGGTTTTATGTAAAAATTGAGTCAACACGACAACTTTCGAAGAAATTATCAGATCAAATAATCTGATTTAATGTCTGATTGAATTTTTATTTGTATGGAATACAAATGTATGGAAAAACTGCGTTCTTCGAGGTGAGTTGAAATTCATTTATATAGCATGCAGGTATACACACACACACACACACACACACATATATATATATATATATTTCATATTTTTTATTCCTAGCGTCTTTCGCATATGTTCAATCACCTGCTGAGGTGAAAATAAAAAACAATGTAAGGCAGAAAAACAAATTTCGCAGGTGAAGAAATTTTTGCTTAAATTAATTTTTACGCTTTATTTCGATCTATATCATTCTTATATATGGAATTTATATGGATAAGGAAGTAGCAAGAAAAGGGAGGATAAGTAGAAGTATGTGAGTGGAATTAGGGGAAGTAGAGCATGAAGAAATAAGGGAAGTGATGGTGAGGAGGAGAAGCAGGAGAAGTATGGGAGTGAAATTAGGGGAAGTAAAAAATGGAGAAGTGAGGGAAGGGATGGGATTGGAAGTGTGGAATGTGAGGAATTGGGAAGTAGGAGAAGCGAGTGTAATTGTGGGATGTGAGAGGAGAGGAAGTAGAGAAAGGAGAAGTCAGGAAATTGAGGAGGTAGAAAGTATGAGAAGTGAGGGATGTGAAGAATGTCAGGGGTTTTGATGTAGAGGAGCGAGAAGTAAGAGAAGTAAAGATGTTATGTTATTATATATTTACCAACAGAATGAAGGCAAATGGGAAAAGCAAGGAATAGGGCACCCACAGTGATCCTCATTTTTTACTAATCGAGTAGATGAGAGTAAGTATCAGTAGATGATATTGATTCAGCGAGAAAAGGAATTTTGATTGGAATGTTTTCATATATATATACTAGTGGGCTTTTCGTATTCCACGTAGCCAATTTTAATTTGCTGACTCCCCCTTTCTGACCTCCTGCCTCACTGCTTCACTCGCACAATGAAGTTTCATAGACATTTTCTGTTCTATGTGCTCGTATACCTGTATGTAATAGAACAAATAGCGGTATCTGAAAAAATATATCGACATACGCTCATAGTTCAAACAAAGGTTAAAAAAAACAAATCTTTATTCGTCCAATTTTATCTCTTCCAAGGCTTCATTATTGTACAAATTAATATGATGAATATTGTTGGCTAAAGATGTGTATGGTAGATGTTGGCTAAATGCGTATTTCACGTTTATTCTGCGTTTTCTCGTTTTTTTAAATTATGATAATGAATTCAGAATAATTGAGAATAATAAAAAGTCACACATTAGAGCCCAAAATACTCTTAAAAGAGAGGGAACGGATTGATTATTCACAAAATAGGAGTATAGTAGTGAAATAAATTCTATTAAACACAACTAATGTTGATGCCATATGCAATTCAATATGAAACGCTTCAAATTCTTGAGATTTCATGTCACAGTATGTTGCATTGTCAACAAAAAATTGATTTTTTAACTACCAGTTTCATTAGAAACCTAATAGTTGAACTTTTAAGTAGAAGAAACGAATATATGTGGTAATAACATTCAAAATTATTGAAAAAGTATAGAAAATGCAGTACTCATGCACTGAAAAAATCTTGTTTTCACTAAGTGAATTACATTTGGCTGAAGTAATTGAAAGTCTTGATCATTTGCAAAGCTTTGAATTGAAAAAATGATAAACATCTGCGACGCCACGACGCGGCATGGAAAGCATCCTTCAGAGCGTCAAGATTAATGATTTCTAAGAAATAAAAAAAAGACATCGTGAGGATTTTGGGGGGATGTGATAAGATAGCTACAATATAATAAATTTAATGCTTTCACGATGATTCATTATAATGAAATTATATGTTTCGGGTTTAAATCGTGTGCAAGACTACGAATCTTGCCGACGTATCGTGAACATTGCCTGTGATTGGTCAAAAGCCCCATCGGGGGGACTGTTCACAGCTGTAAAGATCTTGAAAAGTGTGTTCAAACAAGTTATTGGCCTGTAATTCTCTGGGTTTGACAGGTTGCCTTTCTTGGTAACAGTATAAGTGTGTCCTAACACCAACCACTATGAAACGGTGTTTTTCGACTTTAGATGTTGGTGTACAGAAGTAAACTTCTCTCACCAGATGTTCTTGATACCATCTGGTCCTGCAAGGGAAAAGTCCTTCGTACCCCTAAGTGCTTTTTTCGTTTGGCTTTGGTGAATTTTTGACTGAAACAGGGAGGTCAGCGAGAAAATGTTCATTCACCCTGTATTCTGTCAATAATCTGCTGCTTGATTGTATGCAGCTTCGACTTGTCCCGTGTGTGATTGTAGATCCTCAGTTCTTGTTCGAAATTTCAAAACCTTTCCGTGAACTGTCTGCCAGATGTCATGTAGTCAATCACACACTGAACACGGGAAGAATTCTGTCTTGCCCATCCAATCTTTTTGCTGAGTTGATACAAGCGTCTTTTGGTCTTTTCATCCATCG
>CAKNYM010050867.1:338867-361209 GCA_932195095.1 Andricus curvator
AATACATAATATATAATGTGTAATGCAATAGTTGTTGTTGTAATGCAAACGTTGGCGAAAGCAAACAAAATCCCTCGCAAAGTGTCAATAAGATATGTTAAAAAATTATAATATTTATATAATTTGATGCAATTATACAAATAATTAAATGAATAATCACATAGTTAAGCAAAAAGAAAAACAATGCGGGCATCGAGAATCGAACGCACAACCTTCCGCTCCTAAGCCAAGCAAGCTATCGCCTGAGCCATTGGATTATCTGAAAGTCAATGTCGCTATGGATGTATGATTTACTTTGCATTTTTCAAACCAGTTCTTTCTCGAAATTCGCCAAAAAGCGCATCCAGTACATATATTATATTATATATTCAGCGTTTTATAATAGTGCAGTTACAAGAGTGGCCGACAGATGGATCTCTAAGGTGATTCTCCATCATGAATTGATTTCCAAAGGATTTCACTTTGACGTCGTTTACCACAATAAATTATCAAATGCTTATAATAATAACAAAGAATAAAGTCTTAGAATTTTGGGCCTTCCCTCCGATCTCGTCAAAATTGTTGGTGTTGTGAGTGAATATATATTGCTTGCAAGTGTGATCAAGTTTCGTCTGCTTCGAATGAGCTCTGACGTCATATTTTCGATCTCTCTTCTCCTGGATTATATCGTCCCAAGATTCCACTTTCACGCCGTTTACCGGAAGAAATGATGAAATTCTTATTATAATAAGGAATAATAAAGCCTTAGGATTTTGGCTCTTCCCTCCGATTTTGTGAAAAGTGTCGGTGTTGTGCAGAAAATGTAGTTTTGACAAGCGTGGCTTCTCCTATCGACCATTTCTTTCTAAATTTTCGTCTGCTCCCTCGGCATTTATGAGATATTTTCAGACGAAACTTTTTCCCATCAACAATTTACTAAATTGTATCGACCGCGAGACCACTACAGTGCACGTAAGTATAATTTAATGTCATCTCAATGAAAATAAAAATTAAATATAAACTTTTCCAGTGCCGGAAAAATTGGGGGTTTGGACTTTGAAAAATTTCAGAGCCAGTGGGCCATTTTCTAAGTCGTTCATCCAACACCCTTAACTTATTTTTGAAAAATTTATTACATAAATTACGTAACAGATGATAAATCCCATCCAAGACCCCCCTCTCCCTATAACAAAATATTTGTACTCACCTTCTCCCGCCCTTTACTGTACTTTGGGCCTTTCCGCTTTCCCCATCCAATAGTAACTACTTTCAATTATACCTTCTTAATCAGCCCTTGCCAATTTTCCAAGTGTGGAAGAATTTCCTCTTGCAACCCGGTTGTCATCTTTGCTAATCTTCAGCAGTTTCACTTTGTCTTTCGAGTGAAAATTTTCTTCAACAGTCCGGTATAATTGTGTGTGCATTTTCTATAATAATTTTATGATAAATAAAAATGAGTGCGTGTTATCGTGGACGAAAACGTAAACTTCCTCAAGATGATTTGGAGAAAGCCTACGAAAGCTGGAAATCCTTCTTTTAATGCGACGATGACCTGACAATCTTGAAGAATAAGGACGACAAAATTTGGCTTTGGGTGAAAAAATTAAACCAAATACTTTATATAGTAGAGTATGTGATATTCGAAAAAAAGTGATGCAGTTGGTGATTGAAAATGATGACAGTGTCAATGTACCAAGTCATCAAGAAAATTCTTTTTTAAGTGAAGATACAGTTGAATTCTTCATTTATGATAAAAGGTCAAATTACGAGGATTCATTGTTAGAAAAAAGCAGTAAAAGGCGACACAACAAAAGGAATAATAAATACATAAGGAATAAGCCTTGCTTTAGACTCAGGGAAATGGCAAGATTGGATTACCACCGCAATCTGGAAAAGAACAAAACTACCTTGCGGCTCTAACTTCTACCGCCATTGGATAACAGAAAGCGATAGTTCTGGCACCATAAACGGTATGTAAATACAATCCAAATTTACTTTATTGTGAATTATTTTTTACCTAAAACTGACAATAGAAATGAAGTTAAAAATGAAACTATTTTTTATTGAAAGGTTATTCTTTTTAATTGAGTTCTCTTTAAGTTAAAAATTTCATTATTTTCTTTAAGATTGTACTATTTTGTAACTTAACTGAACCCGTAACTATTAACGGGCGTAGCAGGATATAAGCATGCATGGCTGCCACCACTAGGATCTAGTTGAAATTTTTACAATAAGTTGTCATTGATGTGAGATGAAATTTCTTAAATGATTACATTTGAACAAAATTTTTGTATTGGATTCAGGGAGGTAAGAAAAAAACACAATTTTTTCTTGAGAATCACTAAACCGGTTTTATTGAAAAATATATGTTATGTGATTGAATGCCACATTATTATAAGAAAATTTCGGACGTTGATCAAGTATGTAGTATACGGAAAATTGGTTTTAATATTACTTTTCAGTAGTTTTTCAAGGATAACTTTTAATTGACAAATTAAAAAGTTGAATACACTTTTTCATTAATTATTAATGCTTTGAAAAATTATAAATTGCTTAAAATATTATTTTCTCACATTTTATCGCAATTTCATGGTGTTTTCATAATGACATGAACTTATCAGGCAATATGAAAAATATATTATATGGTCGATTGAACTTGTTGTTAAATGTTTGGACAATTGTTTACTATTGAAATGTAACTTTTGAACGACGCAGGATATGAAAAATGTCGAAGAAAATAAAACGTTGCATTTTGAACACCCTGCAAGATTATTGCAACGACTTTTTGAATTTTCTTGAACAATCGATAATTCAAATTGTTACCGCTTAAAAAATAATGAAAAATCAAACATTCCATTTGGCGGGTCAAACTATGCAAGATGCGAGAAAAGTGAATCTAAACAATTTTTCACCTAAAAAAGATCTACAAAGGACCCCGCACCAAATGTACAGAAAAAAGCCTTATGATAAAAAATTCTAAAAAAAATTTTTTCTTGTATTTTCGAACCTGCAAACTAAAAATTCGAAAGAAAAATGTCAGAAAGATGGACCGTTTTTAGACAAACACTTGTCCAAAGTTTCGATTTTTACATGTATTTTAATGGAAAAATGCTTATTTTAGCAAAATGTTTTTTTTCCTCAAAAACGCTATGATAGATTTGACTAAAACTTTTATATTTTGACGATCAGGCGTACCCAATCAAAAGATTCATACCCAAGAACTAGAAATATTAACGATTCTTTGGGTATACAGCATGTTTTTGGGGGTGTTTTTGTACCCTAAACATCCAAGTAACATGTGTAAATAATCATTTCTTAGTAACTAAAATAAATAAAGATTTTTATTCATCTTCTACGGCATGAAACGACTTTTCAATAAGTGGAGTAAGCGTACATAGCAAGAATATGTTTTGACTTAATTTTAGGGGATGTTTTACCGTCCCTTAAACAATGAGTCTGAAGTTCCTAACGCATTAATCAATAACGAAAAATAATTTTTTTTTAAATGCATGAAAGCTCATATTTTATGACAGAAAATAGTTGTGTACAACCCTAAAAACTTCTTAAAGCACTTTCAACCCCTCATCAGATATAAAACTCACCCAAGCTACCCCTAAATATTTTTAAAATTCAACAAAACCAACCTAATTCAAAAATCCGCCCAGTTTTTGCTGATAATAATTTCAATTGACGCCAAAGGGGCACGCATAAAGTCTCAACCCTTTAGAACATGTAGAACTCACCCCAACCACCCCCGAATATTTTGAAAGTTCAATAAAATCACCCTAATTCAAAAATACGCCACGTTTTTCTGATAATGTTTTCAGTTGATGCCAAATCTAAAATGCCAAAACTAAAATGATCATTTTCCATTAAAATACATGTAAAAATTGGAACATTGATAAGTGCGTATCTGGAAACTGTCCTTTCTTCTTACCTTTTTGAATTTATTGAATTTTTAAAATATTTAAAAATATTTAGATTTGGATGAGTTCCACATGTATTGAGGTGTTGAGACTTTTTGTGTGAACCGTTCGCATCAATTGAAAAAATTATCATCAAAATCCTGGATTATTTTGGAATTGGGCGGTTTATATTGAATTTTAAAAATATTTAGGGGTGACTGGGGTGAGTTCTATACGTGTTGAGGTTTGGAAATATTTTTTTGCCCATTTGGCATCAACTAAAAACATTTTCAGAAAAATCTTGGTGTACTTTGAAATTAGGGTGATTGTATTGAATTTTAAAAATATTTAGGGGTGACTGGGGTGAGTTATATATGTGCTGAGGAATTGAGAAACTTTTTTCTCCCTTTGGCATCAACTGAAAACATTATCAGAAAAACCTGGCGTATTTTTGAATTAGGGTGATTTTATTGAACTTTTAAAATATTCGGGGGTGGCTGGGGTGAGTTCTACATGTGCTGAAGGGTTGAGACTTTATGTGTGCCCTTTTGGCATCAATTGAAATTATTATCAGCAAAAACTGGGCGGATTTATGAATTAGGTTGGTTCTGTTGAATTTTAAAAATATTTAGGGGTAGCTTGGGTGAGTTTTATATCTGATGAGGGGTTGAAAGTGCTTTAAGAAGTTTTTAGGGTTGTACGCGACTATTTTTTGTCATAAAATATCAGCTTTCATGCATTTAAAAATAAAATTATTTTTCGTTATTGATTAATGCGTTAGGAACTTCAGACTCATTGTTTAAGGGATGGTAAAACATCCCCTAAAATTAAGTCAAAACATATTTTTGCTATGTACGCTTACTCCACTTATTGAAAAGTCGTTTCATGCCGTAGAAGATGAATAAAAATCTCTATTTATTTTAGTTGCTAAGAAATGATTATTTACATATGTTACTTGGATGTTTAGGGTACAAAAACACCCCCAAAAACATGCTGTATACCCAAAGAATCGTTAATATTTCTAGTTCGTGGGTATGAATCTTTTGATTCGGTACGCCTGATCGTCAAAATATAAAAGTTTTAGTCAAATCTATCATAGCGTTTTTGAGGAAAAAAAACATTTTGCTAAAATAAGCATTTTTCCATTAAAATACATGTAAAAATCGAAACTTTGGACAAGTGTTTGTCCAAAAACTGTCCATCTTTCTGACATTTTTCTTTCGAATTTTTAGTTTGCAGGTTCGAAAATACAAGAAAACATTTTTTTTAGAATTTTTTATCATAAGGCTTTTTTCTGTACATTTGGTGCGGGGTCCTTTGTTATTAATCACATTTTTATAGGACAACATTAAAAATAACAAAATACAATTTTTGGACAAACGACACAAGCTGCGAAAAAAATTAATAAGACAAAAGTTATTCATCCAAAAAGAGCTACAAATTTTCTTAATTATTTTTTGATATGATGCGTGGTTTTTGTTTTATTGGTACGCGAGTTTAAGCACCCAGGGCGCGCGGTTGTTGTGTGTCGCGCTTCGCACTCGGCTTTTTTCGGTTTTCGCACATCGTGATCGGCTTATGTGAAGAGAAGGAATTTACTTGCAAATATTATGAAACTAACAAAATCTCTACGTTTTGAGTGATTGTTGGATCTGTTTTCATTTTGGATTAAAAAGGAAGTTTATATACTTCAGGCTCTGGCGGCCTCAAGAAACACATTATCATTACAATACCCGCACACTTTTTTAAAGTCCAATGAAAAACGCTTAATTGCTCAAGAAACAGTTTTGGTTTAACTTACTGAAAATGCTACCAGAAAATCGAAAATTCCATTTCTGGTCGAACAGTCTTTGTTTTATTCATAGAGAACTATATTTAAATAGAAGGGCCTAAAAGTAAAGTGATTCGTTTTGGAAAGATTTTTTTATTAAAAAATTATTTAATTTTAGAAATATAATTTTGAAAGAATGCAACAAAATTATGGTATATATTGTAAGTGAATTTTGACTATTAGTTTAATTAATTCCAAATTGCATTAAGGATTTGACTCAAAATGAGTCCAATCGTTTCCTGGAGGGCGCCAGATAGTTTGTCTAATCTCAAACTATCAAAAGATATTTTAATTCATCTTACTTATTTTAATGAGTCACGATTTAATCGCCCGATAGCTCCAGTAGAGTGGTGGAGTAAGGGGGCACGTAGGAGGAGGTGAAGTCAGAGAAAATCAACATTTTGAAATTTAACACTGATATAATTAATTAAGAGAGTTTAATCTAATCAATATTTGGAAGATGTTATTACCATTCAAATATGTTAACGTCCGAGCTTTCAAATGTTTAATTAATATAAATTTCGATGTTGAAACGATCACTTCGGACAAATAAAATTTGAAGATACCTTTTTTTAGGGAAGTACTATACGTATTTCTCCCTGTGACAAATGTACCATTTTTGATCAACGTAAGTTTAATCTAATTAATATTTGGAAGATATTATTACCATTCAAAGATGTTACGTCCGAGTTTTTTGAGTTAATTGGTTAACGCTCCACAACGATTTTTTCTTGTTCTTTAAATTTTATTTGTCCGAAGTAATCGTTTTAACATCGAAATTTATATTAATTAATAATTAAGAGAGTCTACTGAATAGATTACACGTTATTCATAATTTTATAACGAGTGGGCTTTTGCCCCACTCCACAACGAAAGTGAAATTAGAGTCAACATTTTCTTTGCAATCAACCACGCACTGAGTACAATTTTTATGAATAGTGGATCTTTGTCCAACTCAAAATCAGCATAAAACAAAACGCGACTTTTTCATTGTAATAAACTCTCACTGACCTTGACCGCGGTCAGCAATTTACAAACTTCGTCCAACTGTTGATCGTCCTGTCATTTCGCTCATCTCTTTTTGGAAATCTCCTTATAAATTCCTTTGAAGTTTTGTTAAATTGCTGACAGCGAGGTATTCGCGTCGAGTCAGAGATCATTAGAGATCCTCAAGGGAGAGTTGAGACGCGGGGTACTCAAATTCTGATTGGTGCCGCTGTACCGGAACCGGCTATTCTACAAATCGCGCGATTTTCAAATAGAGTATTCATTTCACAACAGATTTAATACATAATAAAGAAAATATCATTGAACTAAACATTTAAAATAAACGAAGCGTAATTAAAAATCACTTTTAGGCATATATATTATACAAATTTCCATAAATAATATTGGTTGAATAAATACAATTTTTAGGTTGGAAGCAAAGCTTTGGTTCGAAAAGGTTATACATACAAATAAATTAAAAATAAATTGTAAGAAAGGATGAAGATTTAAATGATGAAATTAAATACATTTATATTCTAAAAATAATTGAAAAATTAGTTTTAAGATAAATGCATACATTTTTTTTCAAGAAACATGAATAAATTTGTAAGATACATAAATAAAACCTTTTTAAGAAGAATAATTTTTCTAACAAATATAAATAAAGATATTATTTTAAGTGCATGTGTCAAGATTTTTTGAAAGAAGTAAAGAAAAAAGTAACAGGAGTGAAAAGCTATTATTATTTCACACTTAAAAACGATATGGACAAATAAAAAACATATCATTGATATGTCGCGTGCATCGCCATGCTTTTGCTGGAGTAATTTTTATCAATATTTTTTTCTTTGGTCTTAGATTGATTACAAATTCCAATCTGCTCGAATGATATTCTGAATCCACAATTCTCGAAGTTTGGGATCTCGTGGAATTTGTTTCAGGAAAACCCCGTTTTTAGATGAATTATTGCAGTATAAAATATAGCAATTTACCATTTTTGCAAAACACTTATATCTCACAAAAATATTGTCAATATTTTTCTTTGGAAAGTAGGTCATACACAACCTCTTTTTCACTTCTTTATTGATCTCAAAACTCGCATATCACACTTCACACATCATAGCTTCAATATAAATAAACTAAGAAAACTAATTTATAATAAATAACGGGCCTGCATTACGCAGTTTCCATTTTTTAATACTTTTGCTTAAATACGAAAATTTTTCGATGCTCGCTCGCGTGCTGTCACGCATTGCGCTACACGTCATTTTTCAAACTTTTCGCGCCGCCGTGAAATATCAAGTTCCGGTACAGCGGCGATCATTGGAGGGGGAAACTCGTCTCAACGCTCCCTAGAGGATCTCTACCTCTCATAGGAGTCGGTGCGCCACTTGAGTACGAGCGTAGAACTACAGAGTGACAGGACGAACGAAGGAAAAGGACAGCTGCCGAGTTCGGTAACCCGCAGAGTGGTGGTGCATAGTCGGGGTGCGTTCTGTGCCACGCAGAACCTCGAGGTCTCCCGCCAGCTTGATCCTAGTTTTTCCGAGCGCTCTTGTACGTGCGGGAATCCCATCAACTACGCATGCGCCTGGAAAATCTCTTCTCAGTCCTTGGCGATAGCAGACCTCTACTGCAGGCACCCTCGTATAATCTGACCGTAGTTGTTATTGTTGTGCGGAACGGTTGATCCACCCTTGCCACTCGAGTTAAAGTATGAAATAAAATAAAATAATAATACCAAAAATTAGAAGAAATCATGAAAGTCGTACTTATTGGAATCCCGTGGTCTGGCAAGTATGTTAAATTCGGTCTGGTGACCTAACCTTCCAATTTTTACAGATGATGAGTTTCTTGTTTAGTTTATTGAGTATTTTAAGTTTTACATTACCATTAATTAACTTGAGTCTAAATCAAATAGAGAATTCTCACAATTCAAACATTCTTTTCAAAGAATACCCGTAGAACTCTTATATTCTCGGCTAGTATCGTAACTGTTATCAGACAGCCCGTGAATGTGATTCGTGATTCTAAACTCATATCCCTGATCAAATGCTAAAACTAAATTTTGTAATTTTTAACTGTATTTGTGCAAATCGCCCCGTCACAATATATATTCAATTTTTATCGTTTTGCAAGAGTAATTTTTTTTCATTTTGATCCAATCACCTTTTTTAGTATCTTGCGTGGTTTGACCGCAAAATGAAAATTTTTTTTCATTATGTTTTGTGGGGTCAACATTTTAATTTTCTATTCAGTATAGTTAAGGTAAGGGTGTATTTCACCCCGTATGACTAATTAGGGTTGAAAATAACAAAATAAAATTTTTTGAAAAACGACAAAAGGTACGACAAAAATTAAGACATAAAAGTTGTTCACCCAAGAAGGATCTACAAATTTGTTATCAATAATTTTTAGATAGGACGAGTAGATTTTCTTTTAATCGTAAAAAATAAGATTCAGAATAAAGAAATTAAATTTTTGAAAAAATGACACAAGCTGCAATAACGTTTTATTTAACAAAATTTTACGCCTAAATTATATCTACAAATTCCTTTAAAACCACCTTACGCTAGGATATGTATTTTTAGTTTACATCGTCAAAAATAACATTGAAAATAAACAAATTAAATGTATTTATTTATAAAACCGAGTGCGTCGTACGCGTAAAATCAATTTTCCACACAACTTTTTTTGTTGAAATTAGTGTAATTAAACTAGTTCTGATAAGTGTAATTTCTGAAAGCACAACATTTTGAATCTGAATAATTTGAAATCGAAAGATTCAAAATTAAAACATTGAAGACTAAAAATCCTTCACAATGAAAAATTCTTAATATTGATGATTTAAAATTGGAAAAATACCTCTGAAGTACAAAAATTAAACGTTGTTGACACACAAATATTTAAAGTTTGGAAATTGACAAGTTACCCCGAAAGGGATGACTTAATGGTATAATAATAATGTTTTTAAATAGTATTAACAGAAGAGAATACTTGAATTGTGAATGACCAATTGAAATTAGGAAATAATTCTATTCTTACCATTTTGCTATTTCATCGGCAGCGGTAACCAAAAAATGACGGGTTTTGATAGTAAGTCTGGGAAAATGAAAAATTATTCAGGTTTAATTTGACAATATTCAATTTAAAATTTGAAGATTTCAAAATATATCAAAAAAGAATGTAGAAAATATTAGGGCATTTTTTAATTTATAGAATTTTAATTTTTTTTCAGAAAAAACGAATTGTTTCAAAAGATATTCAAAAGTCTTCAAAAGATCAACAAATAAGACTACCCTGCAAGATTTGGAAATTTTTTTGCCCCTGTACAATGAATAGTTATTTCTGAAGTAATTTTTCGCGCTGAAAACCTAACCTAACTTAAACCTAACCTTTATGAAGGTTCCTACATGAATGGGTTTCCAATTATTATTTAGGGAGTGCGCAGTGGTTTTCTATTAGAGCTACGGCTGCGCAGTATTTTTTGGGGGTTTTTAAGATTGCCGAATATGCACCCACAACTTCCGAAACATATTTCATTTGAAACAAGTTATAATCCCATGTGAGAGTTCATGTAGGAGCAATTCATAGGTATCCATAACGGTATTCATATAAGAACCCACGTGGAAACCCACAAAATATTTCCCATCCGATCTCAGATCGTAATTTGAGACAGGAGTTCAAAAAAGGATCCTATATGGGTTCCCACAGAGGTTCTCATGTAGTTTGCTATGTAGGCTTTTTCAGTAGGGTGTAGTTTAAATCTTGAGAGATTTGAAAGCGCTGTGAAGAATAACAAATTTTTCTGAAGATTGGTAATAAAAAATAAACATTTTTTAAAAATTAAAATTTTTTTTTTAAATCGTGGGTGTGGTGGGCCCACATTGGTAGTAAATATCCACCTAGAAACACTACCCGAAGCGGGTAGTGAGGTAATGAACTTTCGAGTTCAAACTGCTAATGAATTTTTTTTTTTTTTTTTTGTAATAAAATTTTAAATGATTTTTTATTCTTCAAAATTGAAAAAAATTCGAATCATTTTAAAAGATATTTAGAAGGTGTAGATGTTTTAAAAATAGTTATAAATCATTTTTAATTTGAAAAGATTGAAAAATTTTTTAAACAAAATGTAGATTTATAACGATTTCGTAAAAATAGAAGCCTGTCAAGAATTTTCAAATGTTTCAAAAGAATAAAAAGCTTTCTAAAAATTCCTGATTGCCTATCAAATTGATAACTTTTAACTATCACATGCAGATGGTTCGATGATGGTTCATTTTTAAGATTATTTTATTCTATCACAATAATTCTCTCCCAATTTTTCTGTATTTTCACTGAAAGCAAGAATCAACATGAACGTTTCTGAAAAATATTGCACGTTTTCATTTTTCGTTTATGACCTTGAACCTTTAATGAACTTAAAAACATGTAGGTGTATTAAAAAGTAGCCAGACGGTTTCGTTATAACAATGAAACGATGGCTTACATTCGTGAAAGCTTTACAAATGTAATTTTTATCTACTTTCAGGTTATTGCCACTGTGGTAGTACATTGTAATGCAGGATTGACAATGAAACCTATATTCATGATGTTCGCGTTGAGTGCACCATAAAGATTGGTAAAAATACTGGCAAGTGCAGAAAGCGGTACTTAAGGAAACCATTTCGCCTCGAGATTGGTGAAAGATTGCTGGCCAAGGGTGCGAAATTATATCGGACTGAAGAAGCAGAAAAATTAATGAAATTTGGAGATCCAGAACCACCTACGATGCCATCTGCTTCGGAGTTGAGAGTCGCAAAAGCAGAATATATCAGTTCAACACGGCTGCACACGCATCCTCGAAAAGCACTGGAAATAATGAAGAACACTACAAGGAATAGCTCAATCCATAATATTAGATAGAATCCTTTCTGGGTGCAATTCTGGACAGCTCACCAAACTCGGTTGTACTTCTAAGATTCTCTACGTGAGATACCTAGTGTCAGCATGGATTCTTCCGGAGATTTGATTTCCGAAATTGAATACGGAGATGGGATTAGGTCTGGTCCAATTTATATGTATTTAATTGTAGTCAACAATGAATCTGGCCAGTTTATTGTTGCGCAAATGATCAGTTCCGTTCATCATTCTGCAGCTATTTTAAATTTCTTCAATAAATGGGTTCGTTTAGGTGCTCCTCATCCAAATAAGTTTACTTGCGATGGAGCAAAAGCCATTATTATTGCCAGCATAAAAGCATTTACGCAATACTGCACCATAGAAGAGTATGTAAATACTTGCGACAAAGATGCTTTTCCTCGCTGTTACGTACGAATGAACGTTTCCTACTTTATAAAACTCTATGTCGATTTTTTAGGGAAAGAAACAAACTTCAAAAAAGTTAGAATTTTTTATAAAGCGTCGCTGGGTCAACTGATCCTATGCCAGAACAGGCAGAAGACAAAAAGAATACTGAAAGCCATATTAATTGTGGAATCTTCTGAAACTGACGGTTCGCTCATTGAAAGCAGTCAATATACGCAATGCGATAAACAGAGGCAGTTCCTGAGAACCTTAATAGATCTTAGCGACTTGGAGGAAAATAGCGATTCAGAGGAGCGGGAGTGGCAACCAAGTAGACCAAGCCATGAGTCTATTTTCGAGGAAGAGACGGAGAATGTTTCCAATAGATCTGACAACGTATGGACCCAATGGTTTGAAACTATTCACGCAGAAGTAGAGGAAGTGAAGAAAAAATAATAGGGGAAGCATGACAATGCATTTCACTTGCCAGGACTTCTGATTTGTCTCAAGCGAGACGTCAAGTGTTTTCCTTTATGGTCCTGCATCTGGAGAGAAAGGTTTGCCTACGCTAAAATCCCCGTATCTAGTGCAGCTTGCGAACGTCAAATAAAGGATGTGAAGAAGGATTTGTGCAGAAATATCTCCAGGATGAGAGGAGATGAGTTTATACATGCCCTGCTGTCATACATAGCTGGTCGATTGAATTTAATTCAAGCAAAAACTACGCAGATTGAGAGCGGAAGAATCGATACTTCTGATGGAGCAGACTTTCGCGAAAGCAGCACGATCAGTATTGATGACGAAACAATAGAAGGTACGTAAGGAAACGTTTCAATAATAATATTGTAAGCATTTATCCTACTTGAATGCACTACTCATTCTCATGTGTTTTTAGATGACGTTGCGGAGACTTCAGATGACATTTCTTGTTGGGAATCAACGGAAACTTTTGAACTGATAAATGAAAAACCAGTGGACGCGAAAACGAAAAATTGTCAGATCTGCGAGTTAGCATTTACTCAAAGAAAACATGAAACGCTGGACGATGAACTTCCTGTATGCGACATATGTTCAAAAATTGAGAGTGCTCCACAAATTCTTGGCTCTAGAGAGATAGAAGACTGGAGAGGTTTGGTGACCACAAATTTGAAAAAGAAGACGACCAGAACGAAATGTGGAAAGCCTGCCAAGTATTTTGACCCAAATCAAGAAACTTTCGATGCAGTTTCTCAAGAACACCTGAAGGAAGTTCCTGTATTAAAAAATGGAAACAGTAAGGAATTGAAGGTAAATATTTTGTGTAATTTTTTATTCGATAAGACTTCTTGAAAATCGTATGAATTAAATTTGAAGATCAATAAAGGAATTAGCTAATTGAATGTGTTTAAATAATAAAAGATTATTATCGGATGACAATATTAACTAACTATTTTTAAAGATTAATTTTTTTTTCAAATTTTTCAAACAAATAATTGTAATTGTAGACCATGAAATAAAATTTTGAATATATGTGTTTAGTTTGCAATCTAAATTATTCGAACATTTAAAATCATTGATCAGCAACAATATTCTAACTAACGTAATGTTTTTATCGATATAAATATTTACTAAATATTCATTTTTTATCCAAATTATTTTTAAAACAGCAAATATAAAAAAGGGCATTTTATTAAGCATTCTAATATCTATTCGTGCTTTAATATGACGTTTTCGTTTATTGTAGGGTGTGAAGATTAAAAAGCAAATATTTTCGTTCACCAATACCTGCACATTCGACTCGATTGAGCAATGCTTCATCGTCGGAGGCACTGACCTACCTTTGTATCTACCTTATACCTATATACCCATCTACACACTGCTATTTTCCAACCGAGCAAGTCACGCCTACCCCGAAAGGGAAATGGCTTAATGGTTCGGCCAAAGGAAACCACACGTTTTTCCCAAAAAATTAAAAAGCCCAAAATTTTTAAATGTGGTACAAAATTAGCACAAAATTAGCACTAAATTATGCAATATTAAAAAATTAGAATTTTGCATTATTTCATACGAGCTTGTGCCAGCTTAACCTTAAGCCAGCACGACCACATGTTTTTTCAAAAAATAAAAAAGCACAACATTTTTAAATGTGGTACAAAATTAGTACAAAATTACCACTTAATTATGCGTACTGCCTTGCCCAGCCTATCTTCGCGCTGAGTTGATGCATTCGTCTTTTGTTCTTATGATCAACCGTTGCTTTTGTGTTATGGTTTGCATCTGCCAAAGCTCTCGCTGCATTATACACACTACAACTGATAGTCCAGAGGTCGGATTCTTCGGAAAAATCTTCACGAAGCTCTTCATCCAGTTCAGCCAGATCTTTGGGCTTGGGAGAAACCTGAATGTTGATGTTTCTCCGGATCTTAAAGCATCGTTCTTCCTCTATTGGATGCCTGTTCGCGGTTGGTCTCAGTGTCGCCTCTCTTTCTCTGTTGCTGGCTAGTTCTGGCTGCGGTTGAGTAGGCGCTCCGGTTATATAACCCCTTTCCCGGAGTTTCTCGGGTGGTTTCCGCAGACGTTATGCGAAAAATGCGAGAGCTCTGGGTGTTTCTCGCACCACAGAGCATGCAGTCGCGCCATGTAACCTTTTCGTTCAGGGGCCATACTGGTATCATAGCCCTCTAGCAGGTCGTCGCTGAGTCGATCTGTCCACTTAAAAGTAATGAGATTCTGCCGGTCAATCGCATTGACTCCGTCTTGATTGGCTCCCCCAACTCTAGGGTAGTTGGCATTGTTGTCCGAACCATTGTCTGTTCCGACGAGCAGCTAGGGAAAACGGTTCATCCATCCTGGTAGGACACCGAATGCAAGGATAAGGCTGCATACTCTGAGAGGTCGCCCGGTATCCCAGAGTCACCGTATGAGAAGCCGCACCCAGGTGCCATTCAGCTTTCGGCACGACTGTTACGCCTCCGCTTAGGGGTTATTCCTTCAAAACGATCCCTGGACAATTGTTTGCGACTGCTTATTAATTATTGTAACCATATTCAGCAGAAGCCCTTGGTACAGGGACTTACTAGAGTGTGTTGTTAGTATAATATAGTTTTAACCAATGAAGTTATTTCACATATTCTATCAGTAATCTATAATTTGTCAATGTAGTAATCTTTCTCAATGGGATTTCGCCCTAATTGTATGAAACAACAGTTAATTATTTTTATAAATTGAGTAAAATAATGAGACACCCTAAGTCTATGTTTAATATGTTTTTTATATATCGAAACCTATGAATTCAAAGAATAAAATATATAATTTGTTATAATAATTTTTATTCAAACTAATAGTGTAATATAACAATTTTCAAACTTATAAATTAATTAAACAATTATTATAATGTAATTTTTTGTTATTGCTTGTCCTTCGGCCTGCGGCCAACCTGTCATCTGATGTTCCAACTTGAAATACGTAATGCTATAAAATTGCAATGATAGTTGACCTTAGAATTGGTGGCGCTGGTTTTTAATTGGGCTGAGATTCATTCGAAAACATGAAAAAACTTTTTTATTTTCTTTTTGTGTAATAGAAATTTTTTTTTAATTTCCTTTACGATATGTTAATCATGATAGCTTATTATTTTTAATCTCTAAATAATTATGTACACAAATGTCAAATTGTGTATTTCATGTATTGATATCATCTGGAAAGATGTTTGCCTGTGGAAGGAAAAGCAATAATAAAGTTATCTTCCATATTATTTGCATTATTGTTTTGTTGTCTACGTGCTTTGACATTGTAAACATCTCTTTAACTTATAATAATAAATGGAAAATTTGAATTTTTGTTTATATTTTTTAATTACCTCATATAAAATCCCATAAAAAAATGTCATATTTGTTTTTTGTATTTTATTTTAAACTTTTTATTCAATTTTCATTATCGTTTTTGTAATCGCAATAAAAATTTACAACAATTTTGCAAATTTATTTTTATTATTAAAAATTAATAATAATATTAGGGTTTTAATATGATGTTAAAATGTTCTACTTTTAATAAAAATTATTTAAATATTTATATGAATATATCTTTGAACTTCTCGCACAAAGAGAAATCGAATTTTATTTGAAAAGTGATTAATGTAACTTTTTTTTTAATGAAGCATTTAACATTTGTTTTCAATGCAACATTTTTTTTAACTCTATTATAATCTTTTTTGGTTAACGTTTTGTATAATCCAATATTATAAAATGTATGTCATGGAAGAAATATGTGTAATTTTTAATTTTATCAATTTGTAACATTTTATAATTCTATTTCATTAATTAATATTTTATATACTTATAATTTGTATATACCTTTTGTTTCAAAAAATCTGTTCGTTCGAGAAATTATCTGCGAATTCTTTGTTATACATTAATTCACCTATAAATTCAAAACATGTCTCCGCCAAAATGCACATTGTGTGTGAAATAATGAATGTTTTTATACAATATTTTATATTTGAAATCTGTACGATATAAAAAAAAACGATGTTTATATTAATTTTTTCAAATTGTTTATGTAACGTGATTGAAAATTACTACTGTAAGGTATAAAATGAAACTATTTCCTTTTTTTATTCAAATATAATCATAATGAAGGTGTCCTTACATGAATAAAAAAGTTGAGATATTTTTTCTGCTGAATAATTTTCATTTATTCTAGCAATTTTCGAATTTGTAATTACATCTATAAAACTGTTCATCGCTATGACGGCATGCTTCCCTTATTTTATACTTAATTCTACGATCTTTTTTTTCAGACAATACTGGATTAACATCTCCAGCTGTTTAGCACATTGTGAAGTATATTTTTTGAGTCTTATGTAATTATATTTTTCGAAATCTTAACTTAAATTTATTGTACCGTATTTTTGCTGCTTTCATTGTAGTACATTTGTTTGTCTTGATTGCATGATCTTTTCCAATTTTTATTCATTTTTTTTTAAATCAGTGGCAATACTTTGCAAGCTTTTGTGAAAGTATTGTACGTTTTCATCTCGTGAATTAAATTAGTCTTTTTAATTCGCGAAATCCTGGCAGGAGTTGCCTCGTTTCCATGGGAGGTGCCTCAAGAATTTAGATGTCGGTTTCCCTCTCTGCTTGAAGTATGAATCTTGAACCTGTAATGGCATAATGTTATTAGTATAATAATATAATTTATAATATTAATATTTTTATTATTATTCTAAGAAATTATTATGTTATTTTTTTAATATATTATCTCTTTCTATAAATTAAAAATGTTTTAATGACAGTAAACAAAAATGTTTGTCCTATACATTTTCAGTAGAATTTTTCACGCCTTTTTCACCCAAACAATATTTTGTTTCATAAATGTTTTACCTTCAAAGAATAATGTCAAGAATGAATTTTCACTTTTTTCTAATTTCTACCATTTTTTTCATTTTTGTTAAAAACAAAATTTAGATTACAAAACTTGTAAATGAATAATTGTGTTGACAATGCTTTGTTGATTGAAATAAGCGTACATTATTTTGTCGCGCCCTATGACGTTGACACTCTTACATCACGTCACTTAACGGTTATTCTCATAATGAAATAATTGTCATTCCAATTTTGTATGCAAAGGTATATTTAATAAAAAAGCTCATATTTCTTTTAAGGCTAACATTAAAAATACAAATTATTTAAAGTCTAAAAGTAATTGAAATTTATTTATGAGCTTCATTAAAAAATGTTAAATATATATTTAAAAAAGTGTTTTTATTCAGTGAGAATGTTGTTAAAAATTGTATTGCAATTGTAAGAGATTAGAATTTTTTTTATTTATATGAGAATATTTTTATATTATTGAAACATGTCATGTCCTCAGTAAAAGTACTGAGCGATTATTTTAATGAATAAACAGAAGTTTGTCAACTTTTTAATCTTAAAGTAATCTTTATTTTTAAATTAACAAAACTTATTTTTCCTTTATGCTTAATAAAAAATAAGAAATATTATAAATTCTGAAAAGAACATTTTTTTTAAATATCAAATATAAAATTTGTATGAAAATGATTATGACCATTAATCATGTCGTAAAAAATCTTATACACTGTTAAAAAATGTGAGTTAAAGTAACTCCAATTATACCCTATAAAAGTCCCATTATATTAGGCTAAATTTGTTTTCCAATCTGAGTTAAAAAAATCAGTACGGATTTGAAAACGATTTTTTACTCTTAATTGATTATTTTTTACTTAAAATAGAAAGAAATCAACTTTGATGCATGGATTTTATAAAATTCGCACCACAAATTTTTAGCATTGTAGAAACATAAATGAACAAATTTTTTTTTATTGATATTTGCCAATTTTCAATTCACTGAATTTTATAATATCACACCCTCCCTCTCATTAAATCTATGTGCTAATGGTGAATACTGTTTTTCATTAATTGTCATACATTATAATTATACTTCGCCAAATTTTACGTAAGAATGTTGAATGTTTTTTGTATGTGTGATCACTTCATAAATAATGCCCCATATACAAAATAATCATCAAATATTCATTTTATGTTGAATTATATCATGTTTTGATGAATTACAAAATGTATTTTAATAATTAATTTTTTTTGAACATACCCTGCTTTTCAATTTGTCCGGTCACACTAACTTTTTGACCTTTCTCGTAGTTGTTTGTTCCAAGGAAAGAATTGATTTGTATTTCTATTTTGGAGTAACCATCAGTTAAAGACCCAAAGCCGTATATGCCTGTTGGGTAGCTACGACAGCGCCACGAATTTGGAACTATTGGGAAAAAATTTGAATTTCAATTCAATATTAACGAAAAATCTTATAGTGAACAATTAATTTTAAACCGTAGATTTTTAATTTAAATTAATTGATCATAAACATTGCCCAAATAACATCGAGATACGCAATAGTTCGTGTGTCAGATGGCGCTGTTGTCAAAATCACAGAGGTATCCTACAGGCGTATGATCCTCGGTGTCTTCCGTTAGCGGTTGTGAGATTTCTTGTTGAGAATTTGGTTTCAACATAACCTTGCACACCTGAAAAAAATTAAACAATTAATGTTTTCATAATTTTTGTATTATATTTATATTATGGTTTATATTTTAAAACAACTTACGTGAAGTTTGGTTTCCTTCGTATTATGGTATGTTCTGCATGTCCATTTTCAACGCATCTTGGTTAGTAATGTGATTAACATGTTGTCATAGTGCTGTGGCCTCCATGTTCGCAAATAATTGTAGCTCAAATTTCACAGTTCTTCGGTTATATTCCGATTATGTTGGTACTCTGTCACATGCGCCATCTATGTGCAATATCTGAAAAATTAAAATCAAATTAAAAAATTTTCATTTATATGCAATTGCAATAATCGTAAAAACTGAAGGATTTTGAAAAAAATTATTATAATATAAATTAATTACCTCATTTAGTTTCACTTTTTCAATAATTGCATCCATGTTTTCTGATCCCCAAATAACGCACTGAATTCGTCTGCCGTCATCATTATTAATATAAAATTCTGGTAGTTCTGAAGTCCCTGATTGCCTTCTAGTTTGTACCGTGTCTACGAATCCAATAATTTCTCTGAAAAACAAAGTATATAAATTTAATTTTCACTTTTTATAAATTTAATATCTTTATTCAATCTTGTCTGATATATATTACATTATTCTGCGAATATTACTATTATTTAAAAAATATATATTTTTTCTCAAATAAATTATTATTTTAATTTTGATAAATATAGGAAAATGTTATTAATATTTATATATTTAGTGTTTCATTAATATATTATCATTTTTATGTAATATTATTACTCATTTTATTGTCCCTGTAGAACCCGTGTTTTAAAATTTTGTCTTAAGTTTTGTTTGAAATGTTTGCTCTCGTTATTAATAATAATAAGTTTTAAAAATTAAGGAATAGATGCATATCTGTTTTGAAAATATAAAAAATATCAATTATTAATAACCCACACAAATGTTTTTTATTAATTTATATTTAAATGTTTAATTTTTTAAAAATTAAATTATGTCAAATTTATGATAACTGAATTATCATTTTTCATTTTTTTTTACTTTTCATGAAATGTAGATTTCACATTTTTCTCAAATGCAAGAAAATGTACTATAAAAAAAAAGATAAAGATCTTACAGTTTATCTAACATATAAATGATTTTACATCGATGATATGTAATTACAAAATGTACAATACTTTAATCATATGCAATATTTTTTTCTATCTTTTAATTGATAAATTTTAATGTAATGAAATGTTTTCTGCTAATTATTGTATGAAGATGTGTATTTTAGAGAAACGTTGTAGCATTTTTATTAATTTGGGGTTGAGAGCGGGCGTGGTGCACATGCATAAATTTATAATAGTGTGTTGTAGATTTGTACATAGTATTTTCGTTTTTTTTTTTAAATTAAGATTAAATATCATATTTTTGAGATTAAATATTTTATTATATATTTTTTTTAAGTGAGATTAAATATCGTGTGATGTGCAATTATTCAATTTTAATTTTTTGACGTAATGTTCAAACCCAAATAATAATTTTATATTAAACTTCTTTAAATATTTGTGTAATTGTAATGTATGTTTGGAACTAATTATATGTAAAAGAACTAAATTTGTCATTTCTTTTATTTTAAACGCTATTGTATTAGTTGAAATTCAAAATTTAATTAAATAAAAATTTATTTTCTCAATAATAATAATTTTTTTATTTTAAATTTATTCAGTTATTAAATTTGTTGTAAATCAATTTATAACTTTTCTAAATAAATATTTTTATTTTTTACACATAATGGAAATTATTTTTAATTATCATTGATTCTTAACACAATTTAATTGTTTTAGTAATTTTTATAATAATTATTTCTGGAAGATTATTTTAAAAAAATTTCATTTATAAATAATGTAATATTCTTGATATTATTTCAGATTTTGATTTTTTTTAATGAAATTAATTTGCTTAAAAATGTTGTTTCACATTAAAATAACTTGAATACTTTTTTTATTAATAAATGAATAATGTTATTAAATTATAATTTTATTGAAATTATCAATTAATTTAAAAGAAATTGTTTATATTAAATAAAAAGAAAGATTTCTTTTCCTGTGTTAATTTGAAATTTTAAAGAAATACATTATTTCTTCTAAATTAATATATTATACGCATAAGTAATATTAATGAAGAAGCAATACGTTTTAATTTTTCTATATAAGAATAATTTATAAATTTGAATAATAAATGTTTATAGAATTTTTTCCAAAATTAGAACATTTCAAATGTACTGTTAAAAAAAATAATATTTAAAATTATAAGGAAGTTATTTGAACAGTCTAATTTTCATTATATTATATGTAATTGTTTACAATTATTATAATTTATCTCATGTTTTTGACAGTATTTTGAAAATATGTATAATTCTTATTTTATGATTCAATTATTGTTAAAAATTATGTTGCTTATTTTAATATAAATTAACCTTACTCTAAATGACGTGATATTTTATGATTATTCCATAAGTAATTTCACCTAATTGTTATAGGCCACAGGCCATAGTTGAGAACCACGTAACATCGACACTCATCTGTGCGGCCCTTCACTCGAATTTTTGGAAAAAATTTAAAGTAGAAGGCCGGTCAGATTAAATGTCGATTTTACGGTGCTTAGAAACGAAGAGTTTGCTTGCCATCTGTAACTCATGCCTTTCGTCCCAGCTCTCCCCAGTCCCTTTCAAGGCCGCCGGTAATGGCCGGAAAATTTTATGACACGCGCTTGATCACGTTTTCTTTTCATGCTACGCTCCGTTAACCGGTCGGTCCCTTCGCCAAGTCACGTACGCCAAGCCCTCTATGAGTGCAGTTCCACCGACCGAGCTTAGGCGGCGTGGTGTCGCTTATACGTGAGTAGCGCGGCCTATCCAGTGGCTTAGAGGTGGAGGGGATACAGAGATTGAAGAAAGACCGCCGATGCTACCTCGCTCACTCTTATGTATCCCTTCCACCTCCAAGCCGCTGGATAGGCCGCGCCACTCTCGTATAAGCGACGCCACGCCGCCTAAGCTCGTTCGGTGGAACTGCACTCTATGAGTACAGTACCACCGACCAAGCTTCGGCGGCGTGGCGTCGCTTATACGAGAGTGGCGGGGCGTATCCAGTGGCTTAGACGTGGAGGGGATACATAAGTTGGAAAGTGAAGGCCGAAGCTTGGTCGGTGGAACTGCACTCTATCTCACTCATAAGCGCGCTTCCTCCTTTCTTTTAAATTACCCTCCGTCTCTTTCCTTCCTATCAGCTTCTCGCTCGAACGTGCTGACTCCTGGCGCAAGGGGGGGGGGGG
>CAKNYM010050873.1:0-18177 GCA_932195095.1 Andricus curvator
TAGAGTTGGATCTCCTTATACTACTTCGTGGATTTGCAAATTATGTTTGCAAATATGAAATTAATTTTTAAGCTGATTAAATTTTTTTAAAGGTATAAGGCATACACGAATTGACCAAAACAGTATTTTAAACAAATTATTAAAATTATAATGACATTTTGCATTCTGTGCAGGTATTGCCAATTTTTAAAATATTTTATTGCGTGAATCTTAAACTTAATTTATAGAAGTTCTATTTTTGTATTTATTTATAATTTGATGAAACTTTGTATACAACTTTTTAATTCCATTTGTTATACACTAGACCAGGGGTCTCCACAATCCACAGGTGCAGCCTGACCCACGATCGACTGGCCATTTTCAGGATCTACCAGTTTTTTTTTCGATGGGGAACTGAGAGAAAATGTATAACTCCTTGAAAGAAAATGTTAGTGGGAAGGGTATAGTTCATAAACCTAAGCATCAAGGTCGATACAGGATCTACCTTTGTTGACCCCTGCACTAGACTTTCAATTGTAGCAATTTCGATTCGGGCGTTTCAAGAATTACACCGCAGCGACGGCTATGGTTGAGAGGAGCCTCGGGGAGATGTGCCGCGGTCACTCGTGCATGGCAAAAAAGTAGCATAGCGATAAAGCGCAGTACACCAACGGCCTAGCTGTAACTGCGTCACGTTGCGCAACATTACGACACGGCCCTGCTGTTTACGTTTCGGTGAATTTCAATCCAGGTCAAGGTCAGAACCAAACCCGTACTATAATTGAAAGTCTAGTGTACTAGGGTTGCTACAGAACTTTATTTCTGAATTCCAGTTCTTTTCCACGTTTTTTAAATGTAATTTTAAAAATTCTAAACTATTAGGGATAGAGAAAAATATCATTAAAGAAGAATTGGGAAGGATTTCTAATTTGAAGTATTTACAAAACAGAAAACTTTGAAATTTTTCATATTAATAAAAGAGCAATGCTTGTATTCAGCATTTTTTATTCTTGAAGCAAGCCGTTCACATTCAAATATTATTCCGTTGTAAGCTTTTTTTGATTTTAAACGCTTCCAATTTTATATTTTATTATATATACTCTTGAATGTGATTAAATCGAATTGCTGATTTTAAAACTTTCAATTGGATATGTAATTAGTTTTTGAACGATATTCAAAAACTTAGCAAAAATTGTTGGTGTGACTTAAATTATTTCGAAGACTAATCACAGACGTGTCTTCGCGCACTTTTGCCAATTTTTTGTGGACTTCAAATTTTTCCAAATGAGAGATGCCACAATGTGACTTGCGCAGTGGCGGATTTCTCATATAGGCTGCAGTCTAGGGCGGCAAATTTTGGGGAGCAGCAGAATTTTCCTGCGATAAATTTTCAAAAAATTTGGATTTTTTCTACATAGATGCAGCCTGAGCGTGGTGGAAAAAATTTCCATACAGATTGACAGAAAATATTAATTCTTTATGTAACCCACTTATATAATTTATTGAATAATTCACAACTTTACAGAATTCATCTGATGAATTTCAATTTTACCGCGCATAAAGTTCGTCTTTCTTACTTTTATCTCTTCCGAGGTAAAAAACAAACAAATAAAAGCGCTACACGACAGGCAATATTTGAGATTACTGTGGATTAAACATTGATTAGCTGATTTCTGTTAAACTAAGGGCGGCAAATTTCTGTTAGGCTAGGGGTGGCAAATACCTAAATCCGCCACTGGACTTGCGCCAAGTGCGACTCGCCACAATTGTGACTTGCCGCCAAAGGTACTTACCGAGTGTTGGTATGACTGAACCCCGATTGAAATATAAATTTATACACTTTTTAATAGAATTTGAATTTATTCGATATCGAACGTTTTCGACTTAAAAATGTTCAATCAATATGATGAGTTTATAATGCTTAATTAGTTTTTCAATATATTAGCCTTTGGGACTATTTTCCGGTATATATTTCTGTACTTGAGATGGTATGCATGTTATTTTAGCCAATCAGCGAAGAAGTTCGAAAATATTTTTAAAGGAAAAGTGAAGAAATAGTGGAATTAGCGGCTAGTCAGTTAGTTTATAGGTGGGCTTAGGCGCTCAGGCTGTAAAGCCTATTGTGCCACGCCCTTAGCTATTTGCTCTAAATAGTTCATTCCAGACATCTTGGTGAAGCCCAGGATGTCAAGCACTGATCGCGTTATAATTTCCTCGGGTTCCATGAAATGTGCCCCGGGTTTGTTGCCCGAGCCTAGATGCAGAGAAGTTTCGTCATCCTTACCGCATTTCCTGCACTCCGTCGTGGGGTCCATACCTGTTCCCTGTATTCCCGGTGCTTCTTCTGGATCCAGCTTTTGATGCCTTTCCCGATGCAGCAAGACGCTAGTCACAGTACCGGTTCCAGGGTCTATGTGTTCAATTGCTGTGCCGCTTTTTGGTACGTGATATCTAGTCGTCGTCTTTTAGTCGCCGGACAACTAGTCGCTGGTACGTCTGGTCGCCAGGAAGTTTAGTCGACAGGACAACAGGTCGCCGGGACATCTAGAATCTGAATACACTCTCTAGCCTAAGTGGCACCTTTTCGATCAACACACAAAAAAATTGAAAATCGGATATGATTTAGAGGTCCCCTATTTGAATGTTGTCTTTTTTATTGATTTGTTATACTAAAAGTTGCCGCAAATTGAACCGAACTACATCTGATTTAAGAATTTTGAAAGTATTTTTTCAAACAAAAAAATTGTACATGTGCAGAAAGCGGATTAGCGCCACTGTGAAGTTAGCTGGCGAGCGCCGCTCGGATGTCACACGCGGAGAATTCCGGTTAGACACTCATTTGTTCTTGATAATTTCGAATTGAAAGCGTTTGAAATTAAAGAAATATATATATATATATATATATATATATATATATGAAATGATTTTGAATTGAAAACGGTCTAATTCGAAATATTTTAGATTAGGTAAAATTTTGGAAAATTCGACAATATTTCGAATGGAATGAAAAGGAATTAAACTTCTATCATTTTTGAATAAAATCGTTTAAAAGTGGGTAATCCTAAATTAAAAAATGTTTAAACAAGATTTCAAAATTAAAAACTTTCAAAATTGATTTTTGCCGTTTAGAATCTTAAAAAACACATTTAAAATTCAAAGAAATGAAAATTGTACTATTTCTAATTAAAAGCATTCAAAATTCGATAATCAAAAGTTGAAAACTTTCGAATTTTAACCCGTGGTAGGCACACTCCTTTCACGCACTGTCTATAGGCACACTGGTGCGAATCGGGATTTTCCGTTTTCGAAACTCGTTTATCTCCTTGAAAATTATTGATAATTTAAAAAGTAGAAATGCTTTCCGATGTAAAATTTTATGCACAATCGAATAGTGATATTCAAATTTTGCAAAAATTTCACTATTTTGAGTAAACATTAATTTTTGAAAGGAAGATTTTGAAAAAATATTTTTTTTTACTTGGTGATGCTATTTTTTAAAGACGCAACAGAACTAAATGAAAGTTATCACAAATTAATGGTGAGATCCTGAGCTTTAAAATAAACAATCTTTTATTTTAATAATAAATAATCTAATATTTTTAATGATGGGTATTTTTGTAGTAGGCAAACTAGAAGAAATGAAAAATTGACTTAATGGAACTTTGTTTATTCATACATTTACAATAACTAAGGTACAGAAAACATATTTTGCAGTCTTGCAGTAGGCCCATCTGCGCCTTCCTCTTTATCATTTGACTCCTTGTGAATCCTTTTATTCTTTGAAACAGCAAATTCGTCATGGCCGTCATTAGATGAACAGCTATCGTTTCCATCAGACGAAAACACTTACTTACATTCATAACTTTACAATAAATGTTTATAGTGTTTAAAATATAAATAAGTAATTATTTATGTAAACTCTACTTACGTATACACAAAATGGAACTCTTACACTGAGAAACCCACTTTTATAAAATCTTTCCCAGAAACGAAATTACCGCACGTTATAGGCACACAAGTGCGAATTCGCACCAAATCGAACTTCGTATGAGATTCTCTTGGACGAAAAGACGCAACAGGCCGGCGGTCGCTAGCTGTCGGACGCAGCAGAGGTCAGGCATATTTAACGTAGTGGGTAGAAGACCTTGAATTGATTTGCCTTTGAATTCTACAACATTGAAATTTTCTTTGGTGCGAATTCGCACCAGTGTGCCTACCACGGGTTAATTCATTTACATTTGAAGCGATTAAAATTTAATAATTTGAAATTGTCATTTTTCTAAAAACAAAAAATAAATTCACATTTATTTTTACCGTTCAAAATGGAAAAGTTTTCAACTATAAATCTTCAAAATTGAATTATTCTAAAAAAAACGTTCGAAATCAAAAGTAATTTTGAATGAGAAACATTAAAAATGAAAAAAAATCTATATTCCAGGAACTGGAAACTTAAACGAATTGTGATATTAAAACTTTTTTTGTACTCAAACCCTTAAAAATTTCTATTACTTTAAGTAAATTTAAATCGTTTAGAAATTAACCATTTTTAAATTGTCAATTATACTTTTTGAAATTCAACCATTTCAGTTTTAATCGCAAAATTTAAACTTATGTTAGAGAAAAATTCAAAATTTATTTCAGAACTCTAAAATTGTAACAGTTAAAAATTAAGGAAAATATTCAATTAGAGTAAGAGCACCAATTAATGGCACCTTAGCCCAAGGACCCTGCACCAAATGCATTGAAAAAAGGTCTCGGTGGATGTTTCTAAATTTTGGATATGTTGTAGATCATGACATCCCCGATAAAAAGTTCTTATGCCAAAAAGTCTAAAAAATGGACAGTTTTTCGTCCATATCACACGAAAGGTCGTAATAAATGCCGTTTGGGAGAATCACTGTAGAAAATGCGGGACTCTGGTGCCATATTGATATATCATGCCCAGAACACTGACCTTCCGCTATTTTGTAGTTTAGGACCCCTGTTAGAAGTGTTTATGACTCAGGGTCAAAAAATGACCAAGTTTTCATACTTATAGAGTCAAAAGTCGACTTTAATTATATTTCCTTGTACGCGACTTCTTTAAAATGACTTGATGGCCCAAGGTCAAGGGCATTTAACACGACCTTTGACGCGATAGGGGCGAAAGACTGTCCACTTTTTGACCTTGGGCCATCAAGTCCTTTTACCGGAGGTCACGTACAAGGAAATATGATTAAAGTCGACTTTTTACTAGTTAAGGACGAAAACTTGGTCGTTTGTTGACCCTGAGTCATAAACACTTCTAACAGGGGTCATAAACTACATAATGACAGAGGGTCAGAGTTCTGGGCATGACACATCAGCGTGGCGCTAAATAGTTCCGCAGTTTCTGCAGCGATTCTCCCAAACGGCATTTATTACGACCTTTCGCGTGATAGGGACGAAAAACTGTCAATTTTTTGACTTTTTGGCATAAGAACTTTGTATCGTCGATGTCATGATCTACAACGTATCCAAAATTTAGAAAAATCCACCGAGAACTTTTTTCAATGCATTTGGTGCGGGGTCCTTTGGCATGCCAAAACTCGAAGTGAATTTATTTTATTTTAGATAAATATTTGATTGCACTAGATAATAAATATTGGGTGCTCTTACCCTTTCAATAGAAAAATTGTTTTAAGGCTGAGTTTAAAATGTTGAACTTTTTGGAACATTTTTCAAATGGAAAACATTCAATTTGCAATGCCTAGTTCTAAAATCTGCTCATTTTTAAGGCTTGAATTTGAGAAATTATATGATGCTGAATCTAGCACCCAGTTATCAGCTACCAGTTATTTTTTTAATAAAATTTATGTTGGTATCAATGAACTAAAGAAATACGTGGCGCCTGCGCTTTGACAATGATGACCATGGAGAATAGACATAAGGAGACCAAAGTAATGTAACCGAAAATAAGTACATTTTTGTCGTATGAAAATGGTTACAATACTTCCCGAGTATGCAGTATGGCGCTAGTGTGGCACGCGTATTAAAATGGAAGCCGCCTATGTTGACATTCAACATTATTTACCACTGTGATATGAATGTGATTTACATATAGGGATACGTTGTTATTTACATAAAAGCAGATTTAGATAATTATAATAATTTTATTTATCGCGAAATATCTGTGATTGAAATGATCCTGCAATGGGCGTAGGTAGTTTAGAATTTATTGCACAAACGAATCACATTAAACGAATTAATAATAAGTATATAACTCACCATTTTTAAATCTTGTACGCTTACACATCACAGAATTGATATACAATTTTCACTTGAATATAACAGTTTTTACATGGCTCAACAAATTCTTTAAACGATTTAGGAATTTTGTATTTTTGTTTGAACCTTGAGGTTATATTTACACGGACCATGACGGCGGCCATCGATACGTGTGTCACACACTAGCGCCGCGATCAGGAAGATCTAGCATTTCGATGCGTTATGTACATACGACAGAAAAATGCTCGTTTTTGGTGAAGTCAATGTACAGGACTGTGGTCTCCTTATGTCTATTCTCCAGGATGATGACATTTGCGTTCCCATATTGGCAGAAAGAATTATTAAGGGATGCGGCTTGGTATCCGACGGAGGATATTTTCGACGAAGTCAGAATCGAAAATATATTATTTATAGTTAGGATTCAAAAGCTCTGAACTTTTCATAAATTTAAAATAATGTTTTCACTTGTCAGGCTCAAAACAATTTTTTGGGACCAATCCACTGATACCAGATTTCAATGCTACTGACCAAATTATTTTCTGACCTTACATTATTTTATCTCTCTTTTTATTTTATCCTATAATACTGTTAGTGATAAATCAGTTTGGTTATGCTTAGGAGGTAATTTTCGTCGAAGCCGGAATTGAAAATGTATTTCTATTTAGCATTCTAACGTATATTATTTATCTGAAATTTACAGAAATTTGAAATATTTTCACTCCTCAAACTTCTTTCTTGACAAAATTTAAATAATATTTTGCGATGTTGACTTCTGAAACCTCCTGATCCCGAAATCTTAGGGGACGCGAACTTGGATACTGGAGATGACGTTGTCGATGAAGTCAATGTCGAAAAACGGCCTTTGCTTTTTCCTTGACTAAATTTTAATAATATTTTGCGATGAGACTTGAAGAATATTGACTGTTGAAACCTTCTGATCCCGTATAGTTAGGGGACGCAAACTTGGACGCCGGAGAACACATTGTCTAAGCTTGTTACATGAAAATCAAGAAAATCGAAAATAAAGAACGTTCCTCAGCTGCAATAGTGGACATTAAAGGGTTAAATAATAATTGGCGATGAGACTTAAAGAATATTGACTTCTAAAACCTCCTGACCCCGAAATATTAGGGGTTGCGAACTTAGACGCCGGAGAAGACGTGCAGAATGTGAAAATAAAAAAACAGCCGTGGTTTTTTCCTTGGCTAAATTTAAATAATATTTTGCGATGAGACTTGAAGAATATTGATTTCTGAAATCTCCTGACATATTATTTCCCTGAAATTTTCAGAAATTTGAAATAATGTTTTCACTCTTCAGACTGAAAACAATTTTTTTGGATTATGTTTTTATTTTATCCTATTGGGTACGGACATGACCTTGATATTTACGGGATATGACAGGCAGCGCCCGCGGCGGCCAAAGCTTAAAAACCCTTATGGATAGAAATTTGAAATTTACAAAAGTTAGCACGTGTGCATTGCTTTTAAATATAATAAATGAATTCGAGTTGCCTTTCCTATTGAGTACGGCCACGGAAACAGCATGACGCCATCTGTTGCCTAAAAGCGGCAATTTCTTAGGGATGAATTTCACTTGTTTACATGCGATTGAAAATAAATAAATTTATACTGAAAATAAGAGTTTAACTATCAAATAACGAGAATGTCTGTATAAAAAATGATAAAATATCGATTCAGCGAAAAAAAACTTTTGCTCGAGTTTATTAAACGGTTTGATCGGAGTTGAGTTTTGAATTTATCTGTATATGACAGGTCTATCGGATTACAAATATCACATAAAGCACTTCAATATTCTTGTTTTCCGAAAAAGGTATCTGGACAAATTATTGTGTTAATTGGGTAAATAATATTATATATAATCGCATATTTATACGATCTATTATTTTTGTAAAAGTAAAGCTGGTTGTCATATTTTGAGTTTAGAAAGTTCAATTATCCCAGAATATTTATGGAGTATATTTTATTTTAATTTAAATGACATTAAGTATTTTATTATTAGTATTATTTTTTTACTTAAAATTATTTCTATTGGTCTAGTGGAATATTTATTAACATTGGTTCATTAATTTTCAATTATTTAAACATATGGAATCTGTTTAAATAATATTTTTTTCGAAATTTGTTGAAATAAAAAATTATTACCATTTATTTGCTGGAATATTTATCAACATTGGTTAATCAATTTTCAATTATGTAAACAAATTCAATTTGTTTAAAATCAATTCAGAAATATAACAAAATTGTTGTTTCCAACAATCAGAAGTTTTAATATAAATAGCAGAAAAGAAAAGCTAACAAATTTGGTGAAAAAATATTGTTGAAACAAATTAAAGGTTGTTGCAAATAAATAATAATTTATTACCTCATCGATTGGAAAATATCTGAAAATAAATTTATGTCACTTAACGATAATAGAGTAATATTTTTTATAAAAAAACAAATTTTTGAAAAAAAAACTTAAATGGAATTTGTTTAAATATTTAAAAATTAATTAACCAGTGTTGATCAATATTCCACTGAAGAAATAATCATAATTATTATTTTAAAAAATCGAAAAAAAATTATTTAAACAAATTAAATTTGTTCAAATAATTGAAAATTTATTAATCAATGTTGATAAATATTCCACTAGACTAATACACTAGACTAATACAAATAATTTTACGTAAAAAAAAACGAGAATAAAGTGCTCAAAAGGTCGATTTCATAAAAAATTGACATTTTTGGTTTTAAGGGTAGTTTTCAGGGTCCCGTGGGGGTGTGTTAGGGGTGTCACACCCATATGGTATCGTTGCCCTCTAAAAAAAATGTTTTTGGACCACCCTTATGCAGGGCCGGCGGTTCAGGTGGGTAGTATGGGTAGTACTACCCACTCGGAAAAAATCCCTGTGGGTACTTACCCACTCGGAATTTGCGGACAAAATCTTATATTCCTATCCAACACTGAGCAAGTTCGGCATATCTGCTCCAAGTACTCGGAGTACTCCACTTTATACCTTGCCAATAGGAAAAAAGTTCTATAGAGTACTCCGAGTGCACATGCCGAACTTGCTCACTGATGGCTGCTGATGACATTGTAGAATTTTATAAGGGAGATTTTGATCAATCACGATTGACTGCCGATAGAGATTTTTTCAAAGGTATTGTGAAGCGCGAGGGAAAAGAAATGACAGATTTGAACTCTATCGTGAAGTTTCTAAGGGAAAAAGAATTTTATATGAATATCGTTCCCGAATTCGTACGTTTTCTAAGATTGATGATGACAGTACCAGGTTCTTCGTGTTCCAATGAGAGAAGTTTCTCAGTTTTACGACGGATAAACAACTATTTAAGGTCGACCATGGCTCAAAATCGAATGAATTATGTTGCTATATTACACTCGTATCCGGATTTAGTTGATGGACTTGATTTAGAAGCTCTAATGGATGAGTTTATTGTACGTAATAAGAAACGTACGTGATGCTTTGCACTTCAAAAATGATTTATTCTAATCTTTAGAGAAAAGCTAATAAATCGGACTTTGTAATAACTGAAAGAATATTGTTATTCATTTTTTATCGTAAACCTGTGTTCCTCATGTTTCCATGTGAGTAAATTGTAAAAATCATTTGCCCCCCCCCCCTTAACTCCTTACTGCCCACTCGGGCTAAAAGTTTGACGCCGGCCCTGCCCTTATGTACGTAACATATTCCTGGTTTTCTCTATTTCAAACATACAGATATTCTAGTGTGAAAATTACACAATTCCTGATAAAAATACCACTGGTGTTTTTATGTCCTAAGATTCCTGTGGCACATTTTTATTCTTAAGTTCATAAAGTGAAGGTAAACGTTTACAGAAACATTTATCAAGAAGAAAATTTAAGGCAATCCTATATGTAATTTTTTACTTGAATTTTTCACAGTGAGTGTCCTGTATCTCATTTCTAATTTATTAATACTTTTAACGTAAAGAAAAATGTTAGGAAATTTATAATTATAATTATAGATTTCCCTAATACTTCTCTTTATGTTACAATATATTTTTTAATTAATAAACACTTGTAATTTAACGTCGTATGGGGGACAACTAACAGACGTTTGTCTGATTACGCTGCACTGAATTTTGCTTATTCTATTCACTTTCAACTCCTGCACCCTCACCGCATGAATGACTGCTAAACTTTTTCCCTTATTGAGTGTTTCAGGATGAAAATCGATTGAATGACTTATAGCTTGAAATCCTGTTTTAATTAAAATATTCATCATCAGTCCGCTTGTTGACATTAGACCGGTAATTTTTAAGGTTATGTTGGTGACCAACAACGAAACTAGTACGGGTTTAGCTGGAATGAAAAGACAAATTTTTCACAAAATCTTTTTGCAAGAAAGTTTCCTCTGTTATTTTGCTTCGTTTTGAAAAATGTTATAATGTTTTTAAAGCAATCATTTAAGCATTTATTATATTTAAAAACAATGCATACGTGCTATCTTATGTAAATTTCAAATTTCTATCCCTAAGGGATTTTCGGCTTTGGCCGCCGCGGGCGCTGTCTGTCATATCCGGTAAATATCAAGTTCACGACCGTACTCAATAGCTTTTTGACTGCGTTCTGTCGCTTCTGCTATAATCAACAAACCTAAGAAAAAAGTTTTTTTTACATAACATAGCGAATGGTTAAAAAAAGCTTCACTTAAAACTCAAGACAACTAATAAAATACTCAGTATCATTTAAACTAAAATAAAATATACTCCATAAATATTCTGAGATAATTAAACTTTCTAACTTCAAAATCTGAAAACTAGCATTAAGTTTACAAAAATAATAGATCGTATAAACATGCGAATATATATATAATATTACTTACCCAATTAACACAATAATTTGTCCAGATACCTTTTTCGAAAAATAAGAGTATTGAAATACTTTATGTGATATTTGTAATCCGATAGGAGATCTGTCATAGACAGAGAAATTCAAACCTCAACTCCGATCAAACTGTTTAATAAACTCGAGCAAAAGTTTTTTTCCCCTAAATTGAGATTTTATTAGTTTTCTTACAGACACTCTCGTTATCTGATAGTCAAACTCTTATTTTCAGTATATATTTATTTATTTTCAATCGCAGGTAAACAAGTGGAATTCATCCATAAGGAATGGCCACGTTTAGGCAACAGATGGCGCCAGGCTGTTTCCGTGGCCGTACCCAATAATACTTTTAATGATACATCGGTTTGGTTATGCGAATGTGGTAATTTTCGACGAAGTCGGAATTGAAAAATATTATTTCTATTTAGCATTCTAATGTATGTTATTTGCCTAACAATTCCAGAAATTTGAAATAATATTTTCACTTCTCGAACCGAGTAGAATTTTCTGGGACCAATTCTGATATTGGCTTTTAATGATACTGCCACTTAGTGAAATTGATTTAAATTCCATTCCAGTAAAGTGTGTGTCATTGTCCCAGTGCCAGGGATTTCACAAACCCGTTTCGTTTCCAAGACTCCAAACAATTTTTTAGAACCAACCCCGTTACAAGATTTCAATGCTAGCTACTGGGACTTGGGTAAGTTATCTAAATTATATTATAGTAAAATTTTTGTAAGCGGTTTGTGTAAAAAATTACATTATATATTTTCGTTTCCTAGACGTTATTTTAAAGCATTTCAAATAATGTATCCATTGGTATGGTGGCATACTGAAGAGTATCATGGGAGCTGCTCTAACAGTTATTTTCCTGGTCGTTTTAGGAAGGAATATTCCATTATACCTGAGAAGAGTTTCATTTCAAGAGTCACCGAGGGCGGGCGGAAATTAAAAATTTGTGGACGTCCCTTTCCTCAACAACTTCATTTAGGGCCCCACGATCTGGTTTTCTATTAACAATAAAATTGATTTTATATCAAGAAACATCAAAGACAGAAAGTTGGGACCTTTTAACCTCGGCTTCCACTTTCCTGAGCTTCCGTCCACAGCCCAACTTTAGAGTGCACGACAAATTCTGGAGAAAATGTGATACACATAGCAAGAGGAAGGATTACTCTAAATGTGAGTGCCTGACTTTCATTCCTATTCGATATTACCTTTTTTATTTTTGACAATTGTACAGTATGCATCCTCATCGTCTAATATTTGTTTCTCTAACCGTTCTAGGAAAGAAGTGCTGGGCAAGAAGTGTATAAGTTGAAGAATTGACCAAGACGGAACAATAGGAATTATACAAGAAGGCCTCCAGGAAGATTGATTCCATAGAAAAGTAGCAGCCGGCATCGGTCTAATTGAATTAAGGGTCGAAATTGTTGTCAAAAATGATCAAAGTAAACACCATAGCCCTATAACGCCTTTGAATTCCTCTAAAACGTCATTTCCCGCTCCCAAGTCAATATTCTTCAAGTCTAATCGCAAAATATTATTTAAATATAACCAAGGAAAAAACCACGGCCGTTTTTCGACTTTTACTTCCTGGACGACGTCTTCTCCGGCGTCCAAGTTCGCGTCTCCTAAGATTTCGGGGTCAGGAGGTTTGAACAGTCAATATTCTTCAAGTCTCATCGCAAAATATTATTTAAATTTAGTCAAGGAAAAAACCATGGCCGTTTTTGGATTTTCACTTCCTGGCCAACGATTTCTCAGGCGTCCAAGCTCGCGTCCCCTAAGATTTCGGGTTCAGGAAGATTCAGAGGTCAATATGCTTCAAGTGTCATTTCAAATCATTGTTTAAATTTGGTTAAGGAAAAAACCACGACCGTTTTTCGATTTTCACATCCTGGTTAGCATCTTCTCCCGCGTTTAAGTACGCGTCCCCTAAGACTTCGGGGTCCGGAGGTTTCAAAGTCAATATTCTTCAAGTCTAATCGCAAAATACTATTTAAATATAACCAAGGAAAAAACCACTGTGGTTATCCGACTTTCACTTCCTTGATAACGTCTTCTCCGGCGTCCAAGTTCGCGTCCCCTAAGATTTCGTTGTCAGGAGGTTTTTGAGAAGTGAAAATATTTCAAATTTCTGTAAATTTCAGACAAAATAATATACTTCAGAATGCTAAATTAAAATACATTTTCATTCCGGCTTCTTCGAAAATTACCTCCTTCGCATAACCAAACTGATTTATCATTAAAAGTATTATAGAATAAAATAAAAAAAGAGATAAAATAAAGGTTAGAAAATAATGCATAACAAAACTTATTTATCATTAAAAGTATTATAGGATAAAATAAAAAAAGAGATGAAATAAAGTGAGATTAGAAAGTAATGTTGCCAGTAGCATTGAAATCTAGTATCAGAGGATTCGTCCCAAAAATTTGTTTTGAGCCTGACAAGTGAAAACATTATTTTAAATTTCTGAACAGTTCAGGGCTTTCGAATCCGAACTATAAGTAATTTATTTTTGATTCCGACTTCTTCGAAAATAACCTCCTTCGAAACCCAAGACGCAGCCCTTAATAAATCTTTCTCATAATATGGGAAGTTTGAAAATAATGTAGAGAAATGTCAAATGGAGGATAGGGAGGACGCAAATGTCAACATTGCTAAAGTGCAGGCGCCACGTATTTATTTAGCTCATTGACACTAAACTAAATTTTATAAAAAATTAACTGGGTGCTGATAAGTGGGTGGTAGATTCAGACTCATCGAAATTATTGTCTTATTTTTTCATAGTTTTGAATGTATTCTGGAGGCATTTAATTCAAAATTGTTTAATTACAAATCCTTAAAATTGAAAACTGTGCAACTATCAAGTCTTTCAATTTGATACTCTATGATTTTGAAGAATTTAAGAAACAAGAAACTTTTGTACGTTCAAAATTGAAACCAAACAATTTAGAATATTTAAATCTAAAATTATTTAATTTGAAACTGACTAAAATTGAAACCAAACAATTTAGAATATTTAAGTTTAAAATTAATAAATTGAAAACTGACTATCAAGGCTTTTAATATGAAATTTTGCAATTCTGAAATATTTTAAAATGAAATTGTTCTTACATTTTTAATATTTTTACTTTAAGCTTCAACATTGTGAAATTCGAAACGCCCAAAAATGAAGAGATTTCAAACCAAATATTTTTGAATATAAGCATTGGAAGCAAAAAAAAAACTTTAGTTTTAAGTTCTCAAAGATTAAACTGTTTTGGAAATTCGCATTTAAAAATATAATTTTAAATTCAAATTATAGACATTTTATGTCTATAATTAATAAATATGCATTCCACGTGAAGACGTGTGTCACCCTACGAGTGATGTATGATATTTTATTTGAAACCACCATGTTATGAAATTGTAGAGCCCCCAGAAAAGTGAGCGTTAGATTGCTCTTTACCCAAATGGTGCGATAACGTCCTGTGAAGTGAATGTTTTTTGATAACGTTGACGATGATGGTCACTGTCCGAACATTCTTCTGTTTTGTTTTCTCCATTTGTCAAATTTCTCGAAGACCAGCTCATATTTACCCTTCGATTTTTCGGCTAGTAAATCTTGTTTTGCTCCTTTCACTTCTTCATTTATCTTGAGGGGTAGCATTTTGGTTGTTTTTCCATGATTTTATTATATTATTGTAGATGAAAACATACGATTGATGTGGGAGTCATCTGTTTGACCCGCTCCCGGCGAAATCCTGGGGTTGTCCTTATGACAAACTTTTAACTATATATATGTCTACAGTAAAATAATGCAATACATTGTGCGTTATTCAGTGGCCATTTGTGGAACCAGTTATCTGACTGTGTGGCGGCGTTCGGTACTAATTATCTGCCGCTAGCTGGACGTTGTGTTAAAGGGCCATCTAATGCTCACTTTTCTGGAGGCGTTACAGGCTCATGACATGGTGGTTTCGAATAAATATATCTGTAGGCCCGGTCGAGCCTCGCCGCCAAATAAGAAGGCGAACCGGCCGGGAGTATAACTACTGAAAATATCGCGTTCCCTATAGCTTATACACAGAGAAAACTTTTACGAATTATGACTCTTGATCTTTAAACCATAATTTCTAATAGTGTACTAAACATAATAATTTTTTGCAAACGTGTAATGAAAGATAAATAATTAAGGTTTCCGTTGATATAAATATAATAGTGACTTATGTAGCTTATATGGTTGTATTGTTGTTATGAAAATTCGTGCTTCGTGCGAGTTGCTGAAAAAACTTCACCAGTTCAAGATTCAGGTTTTCCTAAACCCCAAGGTTTAGGAAGAGCTGTGGTGACTTCTCTGCCTTCCTCTTAGAACATTCTCGTGAGGGAGGCGGGGATACGGTAGGTTACGGGCAACCAAGGTTCTTTATAACTTTGATTCCATTTATTGTGTTGGTTGTGTTCGTATCTGAATGCTTCTATCTTGCTTTATTGGTTACGCTTTACGCGAAGCCTTTAATGTAGCCACTTTAGTGTTTTCTCTCTCTTCTATTCGTTTGCTTTGAGATGTAGTCACCGCATTCATAGCATAATTGTATTTTAAAATTATTTTTCAATTATTGATTAAAATGCAACGTATATTATTTCACATTTAATTTCACTGTAAACTATAAGTAAAGTGGTACTTTATTAAAATAATTTTCTTTTTACATTTTAATAATAGTTTAAATGCATCTTATATAGGATAATAATTATTTTAATGAAAAATAGAATCAAAGTAATAGTAACCTAAAGTTTAGCCTTAAAACTAACCCTCCAAAGAAACGGAGGGTCAAAAAACGTCGCGAAATTAAACATTCTTACTAGCATTAAGCAAAAAATTTTAGTAGAAATATATGCATATTTAAGGAGTCATACAAATTTCACAATCCAATGTTGTGAGATCACTAAAGTTCGCCAAATACTATCAGTGAAAAAAAATTTGGTCATTAATAGGTTATAATATTAAAATTATTCGTCAGTATTTTAATGAATAATAGAATCAAAATTATAGTAATGTGATTATTCACTTTATATTGTCTCATTAAGGGTACCTCCTTCTAGGAATACAATGTAATATGTCATTTTTATTCCAAATGTGAAACAAAAATAATAGGTAATTAAAAACAATCTATTTGAATTACAGTTGGAAGTATAATTGTTAACTGACAGAAAAATTAAACAAATTTTAATTGTCACGTCCCGAGAAATAGACGAGGGTAGTATGGAAAATAGGAAAAGAGAGAAACCAGTGTGCTGATTATGTCAGGCTGGTAAGACCTGACCAATTATTTGTTTGTGGGTTTGTGTGTCACATATCAGCCCTACGCGGACTGTGTCAGATTACAGTGTTTAAAATGAGTAACAGATGGTTGCTTGAATAATTGTTTTATTATACGGAGTAAGAACAGATTTAAAAGTTACATTAAATAAACTTACATATGCCTTTCGATGGTAGAAAGGGCAAGAGAGTGAGTTGTTTTGTCGGTTGGATCTTCGTGTTTATTGTAAAACACCGACGGAGTTTTACCGGATGATAAATAGAATAAACTCGGAAGTAATTCAATAGTGAAAAGGTGTACGAACACTTTTCAATAGTGTTAGTGCGATACAGGGTTATATAACAGTCACCCAATCCACACTTGAGTTCTTTTCGCGAACGTTTAACACCGCGGACTTTATCCGTAAAAGACTCACTTTACGACGACCGAAAGTCTCAGCCGAAGGGACTTAGTTCAAGACTGGAACACGTTAACTATTTTGAATTGAACTTGAAAGTACGCGACTTATTCAGAGTGTTTCTTCGGCCACAATGAGATAGAAGCCGTAACTTTGTCAAAGCGATTCGTTTATCGTAGATCGAAGTGAACAGTATGACTGCCGAGTACGTAGGACAATTGACAGGGATGTCGCTGGGGTTTATATATGATGGGTTCTCCATGCTAGGGATAGGGGCGATGAACACGTGCCGAAAGTCACGTTCGAACTTTTGAATTTGGCACGTTTCTAACTTTTGAAATCGGCATGTTTCTAACTTTTGAAATCGGCACGTTTCTGCTGATACTATCGGTTGCCGATTACCTCATCTCTTGCTCTTTCAGGAATATGAATTCTACTACTAACTTAATTATGTGTAATGTGTTTAGTCAGACACTTTCGGTTACCGTGTGTCTGACTATTTACATACTCATTTCACTAGTGTTACGTTGTACAATGTTAGGTGACTGATGTGTTACATATGGCATTAATTATTGTATTAGTTTAAACATATGTATGTACTAATATTCTACATCTATATATTCGGTTTTCGTTATTATTTAACATGTTAGGATTAACCGTACATTCATATGGTAATGGCATAAATATGATTATCCTATATCGGTAACATTTGTAAGTAACATCTTTCTGTTACCGATATTTTATCTCCTCATGGTAAGTGCCTCGGTTTATCATAAGCTCGTGACATTACCGACCGGAGATCATTTATCGCTGGCCGCTATGTAGCAAGCGTCGCGATTAACCACGTGAGTAATTACCATAAGTAGCTTATCTGTTCTACTTATCGTTAGTAGTTACGTAAAAATTTAAAAATTTTAACCGGGACGTAACATAATTTCAATATAACCTATATTGGATAATGATTAATTTTAATGAATAATATAATTAAAATATGTAATTTCAAGTTTCACTGTATAAGACTGTGCAATGTTAATTATTGAATAATTAAAAATATATTTTTAAAATAGTTGAAAAATTATTTTTACATTATTTTACCTTGCTTTGAAAAGTAGAGTAATAAAATTTGTATGAGAATAACTTAAAAAATGAGCGTAATTTATTTCATGAACAAATTGAATAAGGTATAATAAATAATAAAAAGAAACATGTGAAATCTATCTGAAATACGATCCTCGAAAGAAGAGAGGGTTCAAAATCGCCGTAAAATATTGCGTTGCAAAAACAGTTGACTTTTCTACAAAAAAGTTCATTTTCAATCAAAACAGATTCATTTTTGTGAACAAAAGAAGGCACATTTTCCAAAAAATAAATAAGTT
>CAKNYM010050873.1:18187-61214 GCA_932195095.1 Andricus curvator
GTAATTATTTTTCTACACAAAAATACAAATATTTAACAAAGTACACAAAATTGTTACTAAAAATAATAAATTTTTAAACAAAAATGAAGTTGTTAAATTTTCATTTAAATAAATTAATTCTCAACGAAAAAGGAAACTAATTTTCAACAAAATATTTGAATTTTAAACGAAATTATTTAATTTTCAACGAAGTACTTCAGCTTTCGACTAAATACTTACATTTTGTATCGGATACTTCAATTTTCGATAAAAAAATACGAATTTTCTGTAAAACAGTTGAATTTTCAACAAAAAAGTTCATTTTCAATCCAAACAGAATAATTTTCAGTAACATAGTTAGATTTTCAACCAAAGGAATGAATTTTCTACACAAAAGTAGGCATTTTTAACAAAGTACATGAATTTTCTACTAAAAATGAGAATTTTTTAAACCAATAATGAAATAATTTGACTTTCATTTCCATAAATTAATTCTCGTTCAAAAAGGAAACATTTTTGTTATTAATAGATTTTAATGCTTTAATTATTCGTGTCCCACAATTGAAATATCTTCCATAGTAATAATAATATGAGTTATAGAATTTGTAATTACAAACATTTCTTGAAAATGCACATTTGGCGGGCCTGTTTTCATATGGGCCATACGCCTGCAGAGTACCTCTTAGACCTTGACAACAGCGCAATCTGACACGCGAACTATTACGTATCTGTAATATAGTGCAGTGAATATCATTTCATTGTAATCAAAAATGTTTTACTACCGTTCAAAATTAATTCTTCAATGTAATGTTTTTATGTAAATGTCTATATAAATGTAAATATAAATGTCTTTACTGTAATATTTCTTGTCAATATTGAAATCAAATTCAAATTTCTTCCCAATAGTTCCAGATTGGTGGCGCTGTCGTAGCTACTCAACAGACGTATACATCGCAACCCATGCACATACCAATATTGAAATTAAAGCAATGTAATGTAAATACAATGTAAGGACGGGTGAAAGATATCGAAGTTAATAATATAAGCATTGTCGAATGTTCTTATTATACTTGAAAAATAACGTAAAGGTTATTGCACATTCTTCTTCCCATTAAAATAAAAATTATCACTAATGATGGGTCATGTATAATCACAAGAAGCAATACAAAGATATTATAAGTCTAGATGCGGCACGGAGTATAGTTCGAGGAACTAATTGTAGACGGCGCTCCCGGCGAAAATTGCCCGATCCCCCCATGCATCTCAACCCGCAGATTGCGCCCACCAACTCCTTTGCCCCCGCACTCTTCTCCCGCAAAACAAGTTCATCGAATAGACGATACTCAGTCAGTACATACTTGAAAATATAAAATAAAAATTGTATATCAAAGATTTTCTAATTATTTTCCATTATTCGAATAAATTTCGCATTAAGGAAATGTGTAGATGATAAGGTTTACTCTTGAATTTAATTAAAATGTAATTGTATCGTAATCAATATTTTTAGCTGCTACATTTGTTATGGAAAAGATTAGTTATAATATAAGTGACAAATTTTCAATAGTAACTTTAAATTGAGACAGGATAGAATTTTGGTTTTGAATTTGACAATAAATAATAGAATTTTATACTTCTCTTTCCTCCAAAATTCGTCCCTTACTTGGCACAGCTTAGGCCGGAGCCGCCAAGGCTCGATTTAATAAATTTACAATTGAAATAAAACAATTTGAGCGCTAGCAGGTTGTATGCCCAACCAGCAAGGAAAATGTAATTACCAAAAGCTGAGACAATTAAGCAGGGAGGGTTCGATGGGAAGACATATAATAAATTCAAATAGAAAACCAAGCGAAATTTCAGAAATATACCATTTATAAAGTTTGTACTTACAGACTCCAAAGCGTCAAATTATCCGTCGAATAAATCCAAAATGGTTACAATTTCCGCTGTGGTTCGACAATTTTATAATCAGTGACAATTCTTATAACGGTGGGAACCGATCTCCGACGAAATTCGCAATATATAATCTCTCGACGAGTTCCCGACGGAGAGTGACGCGCTTTCGCTCGACTCGCGGTCGAGTATTTTAGGTTGGCACGCGTGGCTCTCGTTTGGGACCCAATACCCTACGACCGTCAACTAAACCGCGGGTCAGTCAAGAATCTGACGCATCGATGACAAATTTGAATTCGAAAACAGACTACACAATGCAAAGTTGACTTCAAGATGACAATTCTCATCTTGACGTCTACGGATAGGTTAATTGTTAAAACTTTAAATTAAATTAATGGACTGGCATGGTTTCCTGTCACACTCTCCCCCTTCAAACCGTGACGTCAAGGTGAGAATATAACAATTGTAGTTCTGAAATAAAAGAGTAATCAATGGGTATGTCGAGGTGAAGTACTGTATATCGTCCAAACTTAACTGAAATATTATAATTTACAAGCATTCAAATGGCATAACGCGTTAGTCAATTTTAACGGTATGAAATTGACACGAAAATTCTAAATGATATATTTCTGGAATTTTGGCTCCGACGATTATTTTGACTCTGTATAGTGCTTTATTGCCTAATAATAGAATATTAAATTGTCGAACTATTAGTCGAACTGCGACTTAAAATTGTACTTAACATTGTTACTTAAGAAAGGAAAAACGAATTTTCGTTAGGCTTAATACTATAAAGTAAACAAAATTCACCAAGTGCGAAGAAAAGGTCAAAAGTAATTACTTTAGCAACATAATCATTGTGAAAACGAACTAGGAATGTAATTGTTATGAGAACGAAACTAGCCTATTGTCGAACTTGTCGAATTGTCGCAAGAGACGAAGATCAAACGCGCTCACTTCGCTGGCCTTTTCTTTTATTTTGTTGGGACGATTACTTTGACTTCTTCGCCGTCATCCAACTCTGGCCTCGTCTTCATAATTTCTTCGAGACTTTTGTCGACTAAGGGGGCACTGAGGGCCTTGACTGCCAATTTTCTTTTTGCCTCGGAGAGCTCGATCGCGCTCTGGGCCTCCGGGTTGGCTGGAATTGTGTTGGCCTTGTGAGCGTTCTCTCTTATGAGGAATCTCCTTAATCGGTGGGGGTAATCCTCAGTGTCGTCGAACCGGGCTTTCACTTTTGTTTTGAGCTTCTCTTTGCCCTCAACGATCAAGTAACGATGATGGATAGGGACCATCCAGGTGGGCCAGGTTGCGTAGTTCAGCCGAAGCCAGTCGACGATGTCTCGATATCGTATGTTACAGCCGGGGCACTCCGGGCAATAGAGTGCCAAATCCCGAGAGCAATATGGACATCTCCCCAAGGCTTGCTCATGTTCGATGCCTTGCTGGTAGATACAGTCTCTGGTGTCGAAGCCATCAGCGCCACAAATTCGGCAGAATTCCGGACGGAAAGGCATTCTGCAGTCTTTAAAATGGTGTTCCCTCGATCTGCAGTTGACACAGCCGGCGACGTGCTGCTTACCAACGTACGTTACGTAGGTCTGCGTCCATTTGTCGACTTTGCGGAACTCCATTTTCTTAACAAGGATCTCGGCCCTCTTTCTTATCAGATCCTTCAGTAGGGCCTGGCTGATAATCCGGCAGTCGGCCATGTAGAGGGGTTGTTGTTGTCCTGTAGGGTTGACAAGTTGTAGAACGCTCAACTGGTATGCGATTTTGACGCAAGTTATCGGCGTGCAACTGCGCAGGCGTGACCCTCGTTGGTTTCGTCAATTTTAATTCCATGGGAGGCAATTTTCTGACCTGCAGCAATTTTTCGATGTCTTTATTTGGTTTTTACTCCCTGGACGTCGAGGTGGCCCTGTCGAAGTCGGTTATATTCGTCGAAAAACTGGAAGTCGAGTCGTAGCCAGTTTCCAGGACCTTTTTTGCATCCTGGAGAATCTTGTGCAGTGACGGGGCTGACAAATCGGCGAGCTCGTCATGCATATTTCGCGATCTTGAACGAATGACCTGACATCTTGAGTCATACCCGGCCAATAATAATTTTGGCGAATTCTGTCCAACTTTTTATCATGACCCAGGTGTCCGGCTTGCGGGATATCGTGATTTTCACGAAGGACAGTCGTAACTTCACAGGGTATGACTACCTTTTTCCACGGGTATTAATCGTTAATCAGAGCCTTCTCGTAATCAGGACGATAATAGAACAGATCCTCATTCTTGATCTTCCATTCAGAAAATCTGTCAGGTTGATCTTGATGAATTTAAACTTAGTTTCATACCAGTCCGGATCACAAATCGTGTTCAGCTGGACTCGTTCTTCGAGGGTTTCCTCAATCACCTTTTCCCATCCATTCGGATCTACTTCGACGTTAAACATGCGCGAGAGTGCGCCAGGAGCCTCATTTGTGGTTCCTCGTCGATGTTCAACTGTTATATCGTGCTGATAAAGGTAAATTGCCTATCTAGCAAGGCGACCTATAGGATTTTTTAATCCATGAAGCCATTGCAATGCTTGATGATCGGTAACGACCTTGAATGGCATGCCTTCTAAATAGCATCTCAGTTTTTCGGCGGACCAAACTTATGCTAAGCACTCCTTTTCAGTAGTTGTGTAGTACAACTCTGCGCCTCTCAATGGTCGACTTAGAACATCAATCTAATTCTCAACTCCCGTTTCCGGGTCTTTTTGGACGAGAATTGCGCCCAAGCCAAAGTCGCTAGCATCGGTGTACAAAATGAAGGGTTGTCCAGGAATTGGAACGTATAAACGAGGGGCTTCGATAAGGGCTTTCTTGACGTCGTCAAATGCCTTCTGTTCAACCTCGGTCCATTTCCAAGGAATTTTTGGACTCGTCAACTTGTTCATCGGTCCCTGAATTTTGGCTACATTTTTCAAATGTCTGTGATACCAGTTTACGAGACCATTGAACTGTCGCAATTGAGTCCGATCCTTCGGGACTGGAAAGTCGATTATCGGTTGGATTTTCTCGGGATTTGGTTTCATGCCGAATTCATCGACAAGGTACCCAAGAAATTTCACTTCCTTACAGGCAAAGCTACTCTTCTCGCGGTTCAAGATCAACTTAGCCGAGGAAAAATTTTCATACAACCCTCATCGGACAAAGTTTCACCTTCAAGGGAAATTCATAATACGTTGTATGGAACGTATTATAAACGTATTATTACGTATTATAAATCTAGTTTTCTCAATCATAAACAATGTATCTTTGGGTATCGATCATTAGGCATACTTAGGATTTTTTCTATCCAGTTTAGAATTACACCGAAAGTTTTAACAGAGTTGTGAAGCACCTATTGCAAGTTTAATTGCATAACCTGCCGCATTGTTGGGGGCATGAAGGATTCTCTTAGAAAAGGTGGTTTGTATTTTCTCAATTAAGTCAAGGTATCTCAAACTCCAAACATGTGCACCGTACATTCAAACTCTCGATATAAGGCTTTGGAAGAGACCAACAATAGGGCTCCCAGAGTCAAGTTTCAATCTGTATATCAAGGATATCGTAGAATTTATAGCAAGGTTAGATTTACAAACGGCAGCATCTTTTGTATTAAAAAAAATCGCAGATTGAGAAAAGGGTGTTCCAAGGTAGGTATAACTTTTGACAGGTTCTACCCTAGAATCATCATACATGAAAGGTGGATATTGTTTATTGCATCCGTGACCTCCTTCTCTAAAGATTAAATTTTTTTTCTATTTCAACTACTAAATAATTTATTTAACAATATTCATAAAGTTTTTCAAGTATCTTTCGCATTTGAATATGCGAGACAGAAAGAATAGCCAAATGCCAAGTGATCCGCATAAGCTGAAATCAGGATTTCAATTAAATGGTTTATTGATACACCTCTGATACATTTATCTTTAAAAAATTCTTCTAGGTCAGCAATTCATAAAGTGAACATTGTCGGACTCAGTACCTCTCCCTGCATGACTCCCTTCGTGATATCCACCTTTTCAGATGTTCCCTTATTTCCTTTACTGATAGCTTTGGAATGAAAATCGATTCATATTTTAATAAAGTTCGATCCACATCCCATCGAAAATATTTTGTTTCAGAGGGTTTTATGATTTAATGAGGGAGACACTCCCTTAAAATGAACAAACAGTATAAAAAGCTTCTATCTGTTCAGACTTAGACGGTTTTGAATTAATGAGGTAGGCGTAAAGACATGGTCCATGCAAGCCTTTTAGAGAGAATCTGTGTAAAGACTCAAGTGATACAGTTACGTAGCGCTATGGGGCGGTAGTTAGATGGATCAGTTACTTGCCCTGTTTTAAATATCATTTTAACAAAAGATTGGGGCCATGCTTCTGGGAATTTATCTTCCATAAGTATCTTGTTGAAAATGGAGTTTAGGTATAGGATAATATTGCCAGGCAGATTTTTCAGAAATTCATAGCTAATTCCATCCTGGCCGGGATCTTACCACATTTACACTTTTTCAAGCTTGCCAACGTTTCGTCCAAAGAAATATTTGCGTTAAGATATGGATTTCGTGTATCATTAAATATTAATGAGTAAGAGTTAGAATCCGGGCCAGGATAAATAGACCTACAATACTTTTCCCAAGTGTCTAAGTCTGTAAAATTGCTGCTCGATGTTTTGGATTTATAATTGAAGGGTAGAAATGCAGGAGTCAAGCGCCAAATTTTCGAAATCGGGTTTATTAGCTCAAAAAATCAGATAAATTATAATACTCATGCCTGCCAAAGGATTTTTTCGGGGCATCATTTTTCAAAATTCCCACTAAAAAAAGAACAGCTGGAGGGGTCAAGCGCCAATGTGTACTTGATCCCGATCGATCGTCGCGCCTGCGCAGTATCGAGTAATCACGATCGTAGCAGACGAAAGGACGCGTGTGTTTGGCTTGTGTTTTTGTGTTTACAGTAAAAGTTTGTGGTTTAAAAAAAATTAAAAACAATGCCACTTGGTGGAAATTTCGCCTTTTATGCCTCCTTGGGCGCAGCAACAATATATAGAAATTATTCAGGGACATTAAAATATGCATAACGATCCATATGCTGATGATGGTTACCCCGTTTTATAATATTTTTTCTACGATTTTATAATAAAAAGTTCAACAAAAATTTTCCTTGAATATCTTGAATTAATCACATTCCGAAAATATTGATATAGTACAAGCTACGATAGGATAGAATAATAAATTGCTTACTTCTAATGTCAACGGACATAATGTTACAAGAAGAAACCCAATATAAGGAAAATAATAATAATCGCAGTAATTATTGCCGTTTAAAGTTTTCCGAAAAGCTTTTCTAACCTCAAAGTAAAAAATCCAATTTCATTTTTCTCGACACTGGTTAATTATTTTTAATTACTATTTGGTCCTTCCATTCAGTAATAAATAACCTGAAACCCAATTTCTCATTTTTTGGAAATATGCAAAATTATTGCTGCTATCGTCATTTGAAGTTGAAACGTCAGTTTTACGCTATTTCGAAGTCATAATAGATTTTCAAATTTCTCGAAACTGCGTGATTTTTTTAAACAAACTTTTTGGAAATCAATTCGTCCATTCAATAGCTAGAATTCTAATTTTTAGTTTTTTCTTAAACTGCAAATTGACTCCACAATTAATGTTGAAAGATCTTAAAAGTCGATACGGACCCGAAATCTAACCTTGAAACGTGAACTGTTCCATTAATTTTCTCGAAACCGGATAGCTTTTTGTAAGCAAACTTTTTTTAGTTCGATAGAGCATGAAAGTATCTCGAAAGTACTTTCTTATTTTTTTCTCAAATGGTCCTGCTGAATTTACAACATGTTTTTAGTCTCTCCTGAAAAAAGTGAAAAATGGCGCTTGACTCCTTCTGCATTTCTACCCTTCAATTATGGACTATCTTCCGAAATTGTTTGGAGTCTTTTGCCACTGTAAGAGAATGCAACAAGGAATAGTTTGCCATGTTCTTTTTTGGCATTTTCGTAGATCAACAAATATATCAGTTAAAAATTTTTTCTTACATTTTTCAAGTATTTCTTTTGATTCTATCAAGCACTTTTTTCAATCAGCTTCTATCCACGGTTTCGACTGATTTAATTTTTTGCTGGGTGTTACAATAATATTTAATTGAGTTGCTGTCTCTTTAATAGATATCATCAAATTATTTGAAAGGTCATCGATCGATAAGTTAGCAAAATTAGAATTCGTTGGGGGGGGGGGGGTATTTATATTCTAATACATTTTCGTTATTCCATCCATTTATAACAAGGAGTAGAGGCTTTGTTATAACAATCAGAAATCGAGTTATCTAATAAAGTTATCGTTGCAGGAAAGTGATCAGATCTAGTAGGGACCCTTAAAACATTAAACTCCTCGATTATTTGTATGCTCACGTTACCAGACCAAACTAAATCAATAATTGATGAACTTGTTCATCTTAAGAAGGTACATACATTTACTTATACTACATTCACTTTTGACTTGGTTAGGGCAAAGGCTCGACCTAATGCCTTTTAGATTTAGATGATTACAACAAATTTCTTCCAATTGCTTCAATTGGCTAACTTTGCCATTGAAATCCCCTCCAACTGATATAGGCCAGCTTGGGTATTTAAAAGATACTGTAAAAATTAATTCGTTTACATTGTTCAAAAATTCTTCATTATTAGAATTTAGAGAAGAATATATCGACCCAATTATAATAATAAATTACTTTCGAGTTTTACAAATATATGTTCTTCCGTCTTGTAGATTGTATCTGTTTTGTATTTGATCGGATTGGTGATGATAAGAAGGCCTCATTTTGCTCTACCCCTTGTAGACTCTCTCGTAGTTTCATTGTAGAATTCGAAGTCACAGTTTAGGAAAGGGCATATAGCTTGCGGAGAAAAAGACAGCCACGGTTCACGAGCAGAGATAATGTCGTTGTTGGTAGTGTAATTAAAAACGTCCTTTAAGTTACTACATCCCCGTGCATTCCAAATCACCAGTCGTGATAATGATTTTGTTTGCAAACTCCTTATGTTCTTGGTACCATGCTGGAGTTTTCTTCTTTTTTCGGCGCATTTAAAAAAGATTTAATTGATCTCTCCTTTTGAATATGCTTAGGTTTTTTATCTACGATTGATGGCTCAGTTTTTCAAGGTCTACCTCTTTTCCTGACAGCTGTCGAGCTTAACGATGCTATTGAGTCTCCTTCATCCGATTGGTAGTCACCCTCACGCTGGTTTGCAAGTAATTTTTCAGCCACCAATAAGTCATAAAATGCATTGTCCACAAATTGCAGGGTTCCTCTGATAACAGCAGGCTTGCCAAGTCTCTCTAGTGCTAACTGACCTTCTCGACGTTTCTGGCGTGTTTCTCTTTGCTCACGAGTGAGACCATTTGAGAAATACACCTTCAGAGAACGCAAATTTCTTGCCCTCTTTGCTTCCCTTGTATCTTTTTAATTGTTAAATATGATTAAAACCGGTCTAGATCCCTCACTCTTTCGAATTATAGTGGTTTTCTCTAGGCAAACCTGCGGTATATTGATTTCCACTTGCTCGAAGACTTTAAATTACCGAATTAATGTTGTGTTATTATTGAATTTTGTATACCGTTGTTCATTTTAGAAATAAAAATGTTTCATACAGTTAACAAAATGAATCAGCGTAGTCAACAGTGTATCAAAATTAAATCATTATGTGTGTAGTAATTACGAGAAAAAGGATCAGTGGAGTGCGATGCATTCATTTCCGGGTCCGTAAATCTTCTAATCCTAATCGGATCCTTTTCGTAAAAAGTTATAGTCACGAGATCGCACATTTATATTGTTGTCGAAAACATGATTGGTTGCGATGATACTGCGTGAATATGACTTCTAGTGGCGCACAGTGGGACCAAACGCATATTTTTCGTTCAAAAAAGTCTGCAGACTTCAATTTTGGCCCGATTTGCGATTTTTTGCTGTTCATTAAAGAGCACTAAATTTCAAAGAGCACCTTGGTCATAGATTTTTGAATTTTCATTTGTTTATTTATTATATGTTTGTTCAAAGTATGAGAAAATCGACATTTTTCACATAATTATTATTTACTCTTCAACAACTGTTTGCATATAATGAAAATCATCTTGAATCAACGCAAGAGTACTCCCAGAATACAAATAATTTGATTATTGTATGTTTTAATTCTTATAAACAAATTAAATTAACAAATAGTCAAATATCGTAATTGTGGTTGAAAAACATTTGTTCTTAGCTAAAAATGCTTTAAGTTATTGTGAGAGTGATTGTTAGTCAGAAGACTCATAAATTATAAACAATTAGAATTGTTATAAAAATTTTTTTGCGCAAATTTGGAATTCGTGGTTTTTTCAATTGCGGTTTTCCTTTTATCATCTGAATTGACGCAGATATCATTAAAAATAATATATGTTCCATTATATTTGTGAAAATACAAAAATTGTTGATTTTTTAAACAAATGAAATAAATAAATATAAAACTTTGGCACTTTGCCCTGGAAAATAATTTTTTGCACGAAAACTGCTTAAAATTTTTGTGAGAGAGATTTGCAGTCACTATTTCTATGTAAAATTAACAATAAGCAATTGTTATTATTTATTGTTATTATTTACTTTCAAGTATCACGAAATTTTCATATATTTAAAAAATATTGTAATTTTTGTTGAAAAAACTTTTTCTTTTCTGGAAGTACATTAAATTATTGTGAGAGTGATCGTCAGTAACAATTTCTATAAAACATTAACAATTATAATATTTATAAACCATTTTTGTGGAAAATGTTGGAATTATTGGTTTTTCAATTTCGGATTTTCCTTCATCATTTGAATTGATGCAGATATTCTTGAAAATAACATAGGTTCAATTATATTGGTTTAAATGCAACATTTGTTAATCAAGTAAACAAATGAAATAAATAAACATAAAGCTTCGGCTTTTTGGTCTGGAAAATAATTTTGTTGCGCTATAACTGCTTTACATTTCGGTTAGAGAGATTTGCAGTCTATATTTCTATGTAAATTTAAGAATAAGCAATTGTTATTATTTATTGTTATTAGTTAATTTCAAATGTCACGAAATGTTCATGTATTTAAAAAAGTGTCAAAGCTTTGAATTTATTATTTGTATTCTGGGAGTACCCTTGCGTTGATTCAAGATGATTTTCATTATATGCAAACCGTTGTTGAAGAGTAAATAATAATTATGTGAAAAATGTGGATTTTCTCATACTTTGAGTAAACATATAATAAACAAATGAAAATTCAAAAATCTATGACCAAGGTGTTCTTTGAAATTTAGTGCTCTTTAATTAACAAAAAAAAAGTCGCAAATCGGGGCAAAATTGAAGTCTGTAGATTTTTTTGAACGAAAAATATGCGTTTGGTCCCACTGTGTGGCGGTTTTCAGTTTATTCTCTCTGCCCCATCTATTTTGTAAATCAAAAGCCCCAAATAAGTCATTTTATTTAACGATAGTATTTATTTCTAAATGCTTCAAAATGTTACTGATAAAAGAGAAAATCTTTTCGCGTCTAGAATTACTGAATTTTTCCGGAATTTATACGTCAGAGATACGTTCATTGTTAAAAGATATCATTGAGGCTGAGGGAGCATTGGCTTCTTTCAAGTGTCCAGCAGACAAATGAGACGATCTTCTAGTTTACGTGCTCGTTCAGCGTTTCGGCACGACTACATGCAAATCTTGGGAGGATAGTTTGGGAGCTTCGACTACGCATACGAAGTATGATACCTTTCTTTTGGACAAGGTGAACACCTATGAGGGATCTGTCGAGGGAGCTTCATCATCTGCACCTCCAAAGGATTCTCATTTTTTGATGTCAGGAAAATCATTAAGTTTCAAATCTTATAATTCTCCTAAAGACGAACCCAAGGTTTGTTTCTTTTGTTCAGAACAACACTGATTGTCCCAGTATCAGGAATTCAAGAAGAAGATTTCAGTTCTATACTGGGAGGTCGTCTAATATAAGCAGCTGTGCTTAAACTGCTTAAGCCTACATCGCGTCTCGGCTTGTCTGTCGACAAAACGGTGCCGCGAGTGTTCAGGGAAGAATCACTCGATACTTCATGGATCATGTCAATTGCTATAGTGCATTATGCGACAGCAGCGTTTACTTTCAACGGTAATGCTCCCTTTACTGCATACATGATGGAAGCGCTTTCAGGCTCATCATTGAAGATGATGTTCGGCACAGCTTTGGTCTACGCAACGTCATTAACTGGACAAATACATCAGGTTCAAGCGTTGATTCATCCGTGCTCACAAATCTCCATCATTTCAAATGCCTTGACGAAGAAACTCCAACTTCCTCGTCAAGAAAGCTGTGTTCAGCTGGCCTAACCTGGGGATGTGCATATGAGGCACACCTTAGGACGGACATCGGCCACTGTGACGTCACTAATCAATCCGCACATATGCGTGAAGACTAAACTTTTCATAGTTCTACAAGCCACCACCTATCGAGCAGCCGTCACCAACACCCTTAATTCTGAATGGTCTCACCTAGGAGGCTTAGTTCTGGCTGCTGATTTTACGACTGGGACTGGTGCTGTTGACATTTTGATAGGAGCAGATATCTACTCGTTCGCCATCCTGGAAGGATTGAGAAAGGAGCAGAAGATAGGCCGATTGCCCAGCATACGATATTTGGCTGGATCCTAACCGGCCAAATTCCAGCACCAGACTACAGGATCGCTCCAGTAGCAACCTCTCATCATTGTTGCCTCGCAAAAAATCTGTTTTCAGGATGCTGCTACTATGCCTACATCAAGGCGGGCGGTGATTTAATATAGTGCACAAGTATCAGTGCCGTCAGTTTCTTCGTCGTCGTACGACGAGGCGGGCGGAATGTTCGGGTTTCAACATTTAATCAGACGACTGTGAGTATAGTGTTGTGGTATGATGTACTTTTGGTGTCAGTATTGGTCAGTGGATGTCCGGTGATTCGTTTCTTACCTACACTGTCTTAGGTTAAGGTGCTAAGTTCATATTCGTGTTCACGCGAATTTCAATAAACTGTACAGATTCTTCGTCATTGTGTCTCATCACTCTATTCCTCTCTTAGAATTAAACATATTCAAACTAGTAGGCTCCTATTTTATGGCGATACATAGTGAACGTTTGAACTTAATATTGCTGAATTTTAAATGTTTAAGTTTTTATTTTAAATATTTCGAAACCGGGAAATGACCGATATTTTGTTTCTTCCATATTAGCGGCCACCCTGATGAGAAATGGCGCCATCAGCTTTTTTCAAATCTAGCGTTACAACTATTTTGTGCTTACATCTAATATGCAGAATGCTAACATTTTTTTAAACAATGTTTTATTGTTTTTCAGTTATAAACGCATAGATGTGATGTGCACACTGTTAAACATGTGCCTGCCGTTTGAAATACGGTATATCGGTACCTGTGTTGAGGACCGCGGAAAGCGTGATTACAATGATCTTCGTGATACAGAGCATCACGCGAACAGCATCACAGAACTCATTGACCTGACTGCCCAAAGTGTTACCGAAAAGCGTACAAGGAGAAAACTCGTGCTTTATATGGCACTTCTGCAATCCTGCAACTATGCTTGTGCGGTAGTGTTGTACAAAAATTTAGCAAATTTGGACGTTCAAGAGGTAATCAATTTGTTGAACGAGACTAGCTCAAATCAAGATGACCAACCTCTAGAGGAGCTTCTTCTGCTCTATGCCATGGCACTCAATCATCCCGCATTTACGTACGATCAGAAGAACACATTTGGTAACATCTTTGTTAAGCTGCAGGAAGAAGAGGCACGTCTCAATAGTGCTAAGTCCAGTGCCTTGACTACTCACAAATCCACCCAAGTAATATATACTGATCTCTTATTAAAATTTTTCTTAAGACCGGAACGTGGTATATTAAACGAAAATTTCTGCTTCACAGAGTTGTTTGCCTTGCGTACCTAATGATCGCATCGTCGAGGCTGAAATTCCAACCAATTGTATGGTTCCTCCATCAATGCAAAACTATCCTGGTAAATATTGTATTTGTACAAAGTGTGATTAGTGCAAGTTCTTTTGACCCTAAATGAAATATTCATATGAAAAATCTCGATCATTAAAAAAAATTGATCAAGTTTAATTGGCAAATAAAAAATATCGAAATATTAAGATTAATCCGATTTTTGACTTTCTTGTTGTAGGTGAAATGCAAATGCGTGGAAACACAATCTATACAGGTATTCTTCCGGGTGTAAGTTTGCCACCCCCTGGTCTGTGTTTGCCCTCGCCAGAACAAATGTCCATGGGGACAGGCATGGGCACACAGTACGTTCACCTCGGTTTTCCGACAATGAACCAGGTGCAGCCATGGACAGGTCAGGTTTTGATGAGTAATCCGTTGATGTATCACACAGGTGACGTTTTGGCTTATCCATCTTCTCCCTTAGTCAGTCGGCAATCATCACCTTCCCAATCCCGATCTCCTAGTCGCAACAATTCGCCAACGCGCAGGAATAGCATGATACGTACGTCCTGTCAAGACTCTCAACCTACGTCCAATACCTTAACTACATCAACGAGTTCGTCTAGTAATCAAACGAATATGTCGAGTTCCAACAACTCTTCCTTACCTCCTCTTCCGTCAGCTACCATGCACAGGGTCCTTCCTAGTCAACCGCCCTTACTCCCACCGCGGTCCAACCCTCCGCTAATAACCAGCACAATCTCCTGCATTCATCATAATAGTATTGAAATGACAGCTGCCCAATGTCCACCATTATCTTCAAAGCAGCCACCACCACCTCCTCGATTGAGGTCGTCTGTTTCTGGTGACTCTCTAAGAGAAACTCTCGGGAAAGAGATGCCGAACTTCAAGGGAAACTTGCAGAACTATTCGCTTGATGAGGTAAGTTTTGATTAGAGATCAATCGCCGACTATGTTTTTTTTCTTGTATAATTTCAGATATGGGTGATTCTCCACATACAGGGCACTTTTGTGTCTCGGACCTCTAGTAACTAAACTAAGTAGTGTTTCTTTATAAAACTTGGCTAACTTCTTCATTTTAGCACAATACAATACCTCCGTAAGAAAAAATCATCTTACATTATCGTATGTCTTAGAAAAATGCTCCCAAATACATGAAAAATGCCTTTTTCGGATGTCTCCACGTACGCGGCGCCAAGTTTAGAGACATGTATCTAATACATAGTGAATTATCTTTGAACATTTAATTGATAGTATGAAAGTTTGACACAAAAACTATAAAATTCATAAGAAATATTTAAATTTATCTTATATATTAGTAGAGTTCTATTAGTTTTCGATGGTTATGGTAAACGAATCTCCCATACCTTTCATCATAAGATAAGAACTTTCATATGTCATAATAAAAATCAATGAAAATATGAAAATTCCGGTTAGCACATAATAAAAGAGTTTTTGTCAGAAGGATTTATTGATTACTTTTGTCTTCAAAACGTAAAAAGTAATTTTGTATGGTTTTCGGATACGTAAATACGTAATTAACGTAAATCGAGAATTAAAATTTTTTTACCTACGAGTACTGCACACACAAAATAATGCGATTAGAGGGTTGATGAATATAAGGGAAATAAACTTTTTATAATTAATAATTTTGTTCACTCCACGGTCCTGACTTTCTTCAGAGGTTATGTTTACATCGGCTTTCGGTCTACTTGCTGTCAAACGTAGTTTCGTGTTCGTGTTGGTTGTATCATTTTTTGTTGCATTGATGGGTTCCTAGATGGATTCTATGTCTCAGTATCAAGAATACATTTAATAGTTAAACCTGAAGCCTGAAATAAACCTGAAATTAATCAGAATGGCACACTATAAAAGTAAACCATCTGACTCTCAGAATGTTAATGAAAAACAAAAATGGTTAAAAGTCTTTAAAAATACTTAATTGTGCCATTCCTTTCTTCTCAAGTATTGTACTTTTACAATTAGGATTATAATTTAGAATGATAATCGAAAAACTAAAAAAGATATTTCAAATTTGAAAAAATATTTCAAATTTGAAAAAAAAAATGATGGAAAAACTTTGCATTTCTTAAACAATACTATTCTTCTCTGCCATGTTACGTTAAATGTGTTAATATTTTACAGTATTGTTTTACTTTACATATAATCAGAGAAAATCACCTGGAAAATCAAAAATTGAAAACGTTTTTATGTGCTACAGGTCCTTCAAGTGAGAATTAAGCGTGAATATTTATAGGGTCCCTTTCATTAAGGCCAATGAACCTAACCATTATGAAATAAATTTTTTTAAAAATATTTTTCCAAAAAAAGTTGCCTTTGCCAAAAATTCCCTGTCCGTGGAGAATCACCCATATAGAGTACTAAATACAGAGAAAAAAGCATTGAATTGAAAATGCCTGTCAGTGGATGATGTGCATGCATTTTTATTTCATTATTTAAAAGTTTATGATCTAAACATTTTATAAAAAGCTGTTTTTTTAGATTTCACGTATTTATTTTTTTATTGTCTTCGAACAGACCATATTCTGGATAGAATTTATTAATTACATAAATTAAATTATGAATTATAAATGTTGTTATGTATCTGGATGCAATAATTCCACAGTTAAAAATACCAGATAAAATTCTTTGTGATTAGAGATTTTTTTTATTAGAGATCAATCGCCGACTGTGTTTTTTTTCTTGTATAATTTCAGATATAGAGATTACTGTACCTCATTTTTTCATGTCAGGCAAATCATTAAGTTTCAAATCTTATAATTCTCCTATTGACGAACCCAAGTTTTGTTTCTTTTGTTCAGGACAACTCTGATTGCCCCATATCAGAAATTCAAGAAGAAGAATTTAGTTCTATACTGGGAGGTCGTCTAATATAAGCAGAAACTTCCATTGCATTTTTATACGTATAGTATAATATAATATTATAATTCCCATCATCATCTGTGCCACGCGAAGTAAAATTAAGAAATGTTTGGTTCGTACCTGTTCGGCACATAAAATTAGAAAGATCATGCATGAAGCGGGTGGCAAGCCCCACCATTTTTAACGTGCAGACGTACTGACAGCCAAAACCAATCGATCGATTTCAATGAAACTTTACATATTATGCTTATTATACCATTAAGCCATTTCCCTTTCGGGTTAGGCGTGACTTGCTCGGTTGGAAAAAAGTAGTGTGTATATGGGTATATAGGTATAGAGTAGATAGGTATAGGTTACATAGGTATATAGGTGTAAAGTAGGTAGGTATATAGGTATAACGTAGATAGGTATATAGGTGTTAGGTATATATATTTTAGATTGATCTGGAATTCTCGTGTTATTTATTTAAATGACACGTTCATTCCGCAACACTGCTCCGACCCACGTTGCTGATCAATCTCTCTAGCGATCACCCCAAGTGTAGAGCCTCACAAAATTGTTATGTGTGGTTCCCCACTTGGGCCCATTTAGTATCCAAGGTCTTTGTTTCAGGCGTCATTCACTCTATTGTCACTCTGTTTACAAACTATTTGTCGCCACACTTTTCTGTCCTGGCATACTACTCTAGTTTCCTTCACGTCCATGCATTTTTTGTATGCAAGCTCATGTGTTTCTATGGCTTCTTATGTCTCTTCGGATTAATGTCTCATTTACAGATTCTAACCATTCTTTCGGCGGTCTACCTCTGGGCATTCTGCCATTAACTTTACCTTTATACACTTGTTTCGTTAGTCGTTCATCTTTCATTCTTTCAAGATGACCGAGCCATCTTAACTGATTTCTTTCCCATGTGTCAACTATTGTCTCTTTTGCACCACATTCTTTGAGGATTGTCTCGTTTCGGACTTTGCCCATCAGTGTTTTCCCGCATATTATGCGCAGAGGTTTCATGCCAATCGCGTTAATTTTACTCCTGTCCTTCTCTTGACAGGTCCATGTCTCGCTACCGTATAGTACAGTCGATACGAATATAGAATTATGTATGGCCATTTTAGCTTTTTTTGATATGTTTTTATTTCTGAGAATGGCCCCTGCTCTACCGATAACCTGCTTACCCTTATTTATGCGCCTATCTAACTCCCCATCTATTTTTCCGTCGCTAGTGAATAGACTACCTAGATATACGTACTTGTCAACTTGTTCTAATCTCTCATCATTTAGGACAATGTTGCACATTGTTTTCTCACTTTTTCCCTCAAACACGCATGATTTTTGTTTTATTCACGTTAATTTTGAGTCCCATGTCCTTCATGCTTGTATTAAGTTTATTCAACATTCTTTGCAAGTCCTCGACTGATTCTGCCATAACAATCTTGTCATCTGCGAAAGCTAACCCACGTATCTTGACTTTTTGGAGATCTACACCTTCTTCGTCGAAGAGTGCAGTTCTTAGACACTTATCCATGAATATGATAAATAGCCACGAGGACATAACGCATCCCTGTTTCACGCCTTGCATAATGTCGAACCAGTCACTCAGTTTCCCATTTACCCTTACACTCGCTTTACTACCTGTATATATTGTTTTTATTGCTTGCAGGAGCCCTCCATTTACTCCGTACTCTTTAAGGACTTCCCAAAGTTTACTTCTATTTACCTTGTCAAATGCTTTTTCTAGGTCAATAAATGCACAGAAAACTTTCTTTCCTACTCTCAAGTTTTTTTCTGTGATCTGTCTTAGGCTAAATATCTGATCTGTACATGATCTTCCTGGCATAAATCCACTTTGGACTTCCCATATTTTTTCTTCTGTGATTTCCATTACCCTACGAATAAGTATTTTTGAGTATATTTTACTTACGGTACTTAGTAGACTGATACCTCTGTAATTGCTGCAGTTGCTTTTGTCTCCCTTTCTTTTGTATATTGGTACGATAATCGCTTTTCTCCAATCGTCTGGGACTTCTCCCGTCTCGATACATAAATTTATCAATTTGCACAACCTGTGAGGTATGTACTCGCCACCGTATTTAAGCATTTCAGCGCTAATATTGTCTACACCAGCAGCCTTGCCGTTTTTCAAGTTCTTTATTATGTCCCTGACCTCAGTGACACAGACTTTTTCAATTGGGTTTTCTAATGCATTATGTTCTATGTCGCAGTTTTGTTGTCCTATATCTTCACCTCCTAATAGTTCTTTAAAAGAGTCTTTTAAAGCGTCTACTATCCCGTCTATATCATATAGCATTTCACCTTTGCTGTTTCTCATGCTGGCAAACTCTGTACTTTTACTTTCCTTCAACTGTTTGTATAATAGTTTCATAATTCCTTCAAAGCTGTTTTGTATTTTCCTCTCTTCTTCTGTTCTAATTTTCTATTTACTCTCTTTGACTAGTCGTTTAACTTTCCACATTTGGTGTCTGTAATCATTTTCAAGTCTATTTCTGTCCTCATCGCTAAGACCTGTAATGTGCAACGTTCTTTCGTGCGCTTCTTTCTTTTCTTTTTGGGCTGCCTCAATTTCATCATTCCACCATGCATCACCAGATTTTCTTCCTACAACCGCCGTACCACATACTTCGGTCGCAGTTTTAACGATGATATCCCGTAGCAAAGTCCACATCCTCTCTATATCTTTATTGTTTAATAACCCCTTCCAAATTGTCTCATCTATACGTTCGTTTAACCTATTTTGAAAGTCTATTCGCACTTCCGGTTTCTGTAAATTTTCAATCTTTATTCGCGTTTGTTTTGTTTTTTTTTGTTCTCTTTCTTCTTCATCCCCGCCCTAAATTTATTTTGGAGACTAAGAGGTAATGATCAGTATTGCATTCGGAACCCCTCATGACTCTTGTATCTTTAACTAGTTCTCTTAGTCTTTCATCCGCAATAACAAAGTCAATTATACTGTGGCTATTTCCTTTACGCCAGGTGTGCATGTGGATCATTTTATGTCTAAACCAAGTATTTGTAATAAATAGGCCCTTTTCTAAGCATAAGCTAACTAATTTTTCCCCGTTGTAATTTTTTCTTGTTGAATCTCCAAATTTACCTAGCCCCTTTCTGTATCTGTATCCTGACGTTGGACACCGACCCATCCGTTCATATTTCCTAGCAGAATTATTCTGTCACCTTGATCGCAAATACTTATTGTATCATTTAAAGTGTCCCAGAAGGCATCTTTGACTTCTCTCGGGTCACTATCAACTGGGGCGTAGCACGCTATGATGAATAATCTCCTGATTCCTACGTTCATTCTAGCCCACAACAATCTGGGAGACACAAAACCATGATCTTTGAGATGTTGTCTTGCTTTTTCATTCATAATTAAACCGACACCCTGACTAACATGTGATTCACTGTCTACTCCTGACCATATTTCAAAGCCGCCTTTCAACACCCCATTTTCTATGTTTCTACTTTCGCAACCCTTTTTCTTCGTCTCAGGTACACATAAAATATCTAGTTTCCTCGCATGCATAGTTTCTCGTAGTTCTCTTACTTTAAGATCATTCACTCCTCTAGCATTCCAAACACCCAGTCTCCATTCATCGTCTGAAACTGGACCTTTACGTTTACCGTGTGTATGCATTTCGTCAATCAAAGTTTCAGTCCATTCCGAGGCTACTTTATTGTTTGTATTATTCATGTTTAGATTGTACACCCAACTATCACCTTTATGCGCGAAATTTGTTTTGTGAGCCGAAATCATGTCCAAGTTAAGTGATTATTCGTCGTACGGTGAAGAGTCTAGTTGTAACGTCAGTCCCACCAAAACTTCTGTTACTAGGATGGGGGGGGGGCGAGGACAGAGAAAGGAAACCGAGAGCCTCAATTGGTTGGTGATTTGAACTGAGAAGGTTACCAGCCTTTAGCAGCGTTGTATTAGATAGGAGTTAATATGTGCCCATCTGCCGAATCCCGGCCTACCTCTAAACAAGGAACCAATAAGTCTCTTTTTTTTTATATTAAATTTTCTCCTGCTTGAAACATTGAAATATTTATAATAATTGAACTGCAATATTATAAGTTTAAGGGAAACTTAAAATGTATTTAGGAGTCTTTGAAAATATCCTTACGTGAGGCACGATAGTCTAAAATTCTTATCAAGAAATTTCATCATTATTTGAAGTTTTTAGCTTTAGAAATTTTGTTTCAGTAAAATTAATATAAATTGATATAAGAAAAAAAAGAACTTATCTTTAAAAATATTTTCCAGGCTCTCTTCTATTTCCTGTTCAATTTCAGGTTATACTTGAGGTTATACTTTATGGAAACTTTGAAATTTTATATTTGGTTTCTGCTTAATGCTAATTAAAGTGTTGATTGCTAATAACTCAAAAAAGTTACCTGAATCTACAAGCTTTAAAGTTAGTTGAAGTTGTAACAATTTGTGATTTTACGTTTATAGGGCTCCCTAACGATAACAAGTTATATTCCTAAATATAAATATAAAAATAAAATAATATAAAATGTTATATTATTAAAATACTTTACGTAAATATGTTGTGTTCAGCTTGCAAATAGTTGTTAACTAAACTTTTTTCGATAATTTCATGTTTCCTTAAAACATATATAATATGTATATAATAAAACATCTTTGCATTTTCCTTTATTAGGCATTAAATTGTTCTTATCCTGCTTATTATATTATTGAAAGTCAATGCATTTCTCGTAAATCGGTTTGCCGATGCTCATCGATTTCCGCCATTGATCATATGTGAAAAAACTGCACGTTTCGCAACAACAGTATATTTTTTTTTAAACCGGGAGAAATCGCCAATTTCTACCGGGAGAACCGGGAGAAAACCTGGAGAGGAAAATGAAAAAAATAATGGCCACCCTGAATTTCCTTGATTTATCGTGTGCAAATTCTTTGAAAAGCGATTAAAATATTATTATAAAAATTCAGTGAAGAAACACAAAATTAATTCCTGGAATCTGTCAAAAAAGCCCTGCCCTAACATGTCAGGATTTTCAAGAAAGAAAAGATTTGAAATTTCTTTCAAACTATTAAAATCAATTGGAAATTCCTTCGAATACCTAATTCTTTAAAATTCGATAAAGAGTTATATATAAATACATGTATTAAATTTTCTCCTGCTTGGCAGACCCACAAAAAGCCAAAACCAAGCGATCGATTTTGATAAAATTTTACATGAATATAGTAAATAAGGTGTGCATATTGCGCTTTCTCAGAAAAATTAATCCATAAACATAACACAGAGTTAGGATTGTATGTATATAATAAAATAAACAATTTTCAAAACATGCATACACAAATATATGATGGACTAATTATACTGATTTATACCAAATTTTTGGAGAAAATTGTTTCCAATAACTATTTTATTGCAATGTTGTCAGAAAAAATTATAACTATGTATAATATATACATAGTATAACACATATTATGTGTTATTACTAAAAAAGTGAATGAAATACAAGCAAAAACACTACCGTCAAACGGGGTAATTTCGGAGAAGTGGGGTAAATTAGGGAATTCCTAAATTGATAGTTTAAATTACTGAAGGTGGGTGGTTTTAAAAAGAATCTAGAACCAGTTAAGGCTTGAACTGATTCCAGATTCTTGGAAAAGTTTTGAGAAATTTATCCTATCAATTTAGGGAATTTAGGGGTGTCCGAATGTATTCCAGGTGTCCGAAATTACCCCGTTTGACGGTACGTGTAAAAAACTCCGGCAAGTACCTACATGCATTTTAATATTTTATTTATTTATGTTAAAGGCAATCAAATTCGTGAAATCAAAAAATAAAGCCAAGTATGAATAGTAAAGAAAATTGATAAATAAAACTGTTTTTTAAGAATAGCCGGTACGGTTCACCTGAAATAGGTTCAAATTATTAAGAAGTCATGAAACTTGTTGTATGTGTTCTTTTTTACCTATAAACGTTTTTAGGATCGGGTGCCAACAAAGTTTTGAAAATTTTGTTTCCAAAAAAAAGACGGCAAATTTGTTTTAATCCTGTATTATTTTAAATAATTTAGATAATCTACTTTTTCTTTTTTTAGTATTGCAGGGGGGTCCTTAGTTTTCAAAATTTAGAAAGAAATTTGAAAAATCTGAAAAATTAACCAAATGGCGGCTTTTTTCTAAACACAATATTTTTTTAAATTTGGAAGATACTGGAATAAGTTGTAATTAAAAGTTGTTCTCCTTGAAGCAACCTACAAACAGTTCGTTTTACATTTTTCGATATTTTGAACCGTTTTTTGAGTACCACCAAAAATGTAGTCTGACTGCTAAAGAACGTGTAAGTAGTGATGCCAATATGGGCGCATTTAGCTACTGCGCTTGCGTCAGGGTCGCGTGTTAGTTGACCGCAGTTGGCGCGGAATTCAAATTGGATATTAAAAACCATTCTTGCGATTAAAATAAATAATTATCATAAAATGCACAAGAATGTATATAAATTGTATTTAATAATTTTTTGTGTGTAAAATATAAGTTAGTCTTTGGAATTAAATGAAAATAAACTGTTACTTCGGAAGTATGTGTTATAATTTTTTTTTAAACTGAAATCAAGAGTTATACAGTTTATATGTATTCCCATGCATCTTATAACTACTTATTTTGATAAAAAGAATTGATTTTAATACTCATTTTGATTTTCGCACGAATTGCGGCCAACCAAAGCGCGACCCTAACGCAAACGTAGTAGCTCAAGGCACCCACATTGGCATCACTGCGTGTAAGAAGTCACTTAATTATGATCCTCAGGTAGAGAAAACATTAGTGACATTGTTTTTATTCGTCTTTTTACTGTATGTTCAAAAACATTGTTTTTTGGAAATTTTGAAATAATCCATTTTTTCAAATAACGCGATTTAAAGTGAATGGTGTAAAATCCCAATTTGAACAAAAGTTCCTAGCAACATTCCAGATCCCCTTCTGTTTTTCCAACTAATATAATTCACTCGTGACTCGAATCCCTATCTCAACCCACCCTTTCTTCTATATAAGGGTGCCCAAAAAGTGCGGTTTCCCATTTTGCGAACTTTACCCCCTAAATTTCTTCCTTTTGCTGAAAAAATACTGTCATATATTTTCTTTGATTAAAAAAATGCTTAGAGGATCCGCTAGGCCGTTATAGGTCTGACAATGAATTTTCTTTCCAACAATGCTTAACTTCATTGATCTTACGAGAACTGGTGTTTTCAGCGTGGTATCGCCGTTGGCAATACTAAATTACTAAATTGTACTAAATTGTATGAAAAAAAAAATCTTGAATATCGAAATACAACAAAAATACACATTTTTTACAGTTTAAATACTCCTATATTACTTTAAAATGTATTTTTACCTATCATTTATCCGAAAAAAATGTTATGAGCAACTCGTGCGCGGCCGCCGATTGCCCACGAGTGCGAGGTTGGGCGCACGAACGCACGTTGATCATTATACTATTTTCTGGGCACCCAATTTTATATAGGATGTAGTTTGAATTTAAATCAAATTAAAGTAGATTTTTAAAGATGCATTTTAATTTTAACATAAAAGTGTTTTTACGATTGTATTCTGGAGTTTAAAACAATGATTGGATAGTAAAAAGAAGTCTTTATCTAAAACAAAGCGTTTCCGATAGAATTGCTATCTTATACATTGGAGAAACACATTTCTGGTCAAAAATGTTTTTCTAATTAAAAAAAAACAAACAATTATTTGATCATATCATGTAGTTTAGTTTAGTTGATAGGCGGGCGGGGAGTCCCGATAAGGGCCACCCCTGGCGTTCAAGTTATAAAGCCTATTGTGCCACCCTTAACTATTCGCTCTCAGTAGTTGATTCCAGACCTCTTGATGAAGCCCAGTATGTCGACCACTAATGTCATTATAATCTTCTCAGGTCCCACAAATTGGGCCTCAAGGGTTTGTTGCCTGAGCCTAGTTAATGCCGGGCACTGGCATGAGACATGCAATGATGTTCCATCATCGCTGCCGTATTTCCTGTACTCTGTCGTGGGGTTGTACCCCATTTTGTGCATGTGATAGATCAGGTGGTTGGGCCGTGTAAGCATCCGAACCACTGTCCTTATGTCTTTCTTGGGTAATTCCAGGATTTTCCTGGTTCTTTCCATCCTGTACGTATAGTCCAGGACAGCTTTCGCCTGTCGGTAACTCTAGGTTTGTTCCTAGTATTCCCGCTGATTCTTCCGGATCCAGCTTTCGATGGACATCCCGAAGCAACAAGACGCTAGTCCCAGTACCGGTTCTATGTATTCACTTGCTGCGCCGCTTTTTGCCGATTCGTTGCCCTTGATCTCTGTGTGACCAGGAACCCAGGTGAGAACCACGTTGTTTTTTTCTGCAAGTTGCTTTAAAGCCTTTTTGCATTCCCAAACCAGAAGTGGGATCCCTATTACCCTCCTTTCCGCGCTGTCATAGATTCCTGCTCCTAACTCTCCCACTCCTTTGAAGCCGTCTGTGTACCAAATTTCCCCTTGGAGGAGCGGGTAACCATTTACATTCCACACATCCCTGCTTGGGATGCATGCGCAGAAAGTCTTGGTGAAGTTAAAGCACCTTATTTCTTTATTTTGTCTCATTTCTAGAATTGGCAGTGTTTTGATGTCTCTCGAGAACTTAGTGTGTCTAGTCCCCCAGGTCCATCTATTTGCTCTTGTTAGGTGGCCCATCGCGTGAGCCGCACCGGTGGTTTTCGCAACTTTTAGGGGTTCTACATAGAGCATAAATTCTATCGCCGCTTTAGGCGTAGTCCTTATTTTGATTGCATCGATTTGACTTTCCCCCGTGGCCACCCCAGATAACAATGTGAAACGCATATGCGACTCACAGTGCACGCACGCATGCGGATTAGTCCGCACGCGTGCGTTCACCACGGATGAGAGATGCGTCCTCATATGAGACGCATATCGCACGCACGGGTGATGGTCGCACGCGTGCGTGGGATATGCGATCATCGTGCAACTGTACCCTGAATCCTAAAATACTATTTATATAATTAAATATACACTGCCCGAGTTATTCTAAGTTATTTAAAATGTTATATTTCTATAACATTGATAGTGAGCACAATATATATTATAATGGGACGATAATATAAGAAAAATAAGGTTATGTTTGTATACTGATACCTACTCTGCAATTGATATCAACGCTGCTGTAAGTTACACTCGATCGTATCCAATAAGCATAAAAACCAAAAAAACACTTGACTTTAAAATTATATCCGAAAACAGTAACAAGTAAAACGCGGAAAACTACCCAGATAGCAATATGCGCGCATAGTGCGACGCGCATGCGTCGCAGGCGTGCGGATTTTGTCGCACGGCGTGCACGCAAGCGATGACGCAGATGCGTCCTCATATGCGTAACAGGTGCGTCGCACGTCGTGCGGGAATAGTGCGAGCACACGTTGCGGGTTCTTGCGGACGGTATATATATATATATATATATATTTAAATGTGGATTTTTAAATAAAAAGCAAGTAATTCATCTTGAACGTAATTTTTATTAAAATAAGAAAAGTTTTTTCGAATTAACGCATTCGAAAAGTATTTTTATGTTTCAAGCCTCTCATAAAAAAATCGTGCATTCTCTGAAAAACATTCGACTTCACACTTTAAAATGGTCTATATTTAGTATCTCACACAAAAAAATAACAAAAAAATACATTCAGGGTCAAAATGATCCAATCGATACATTAAAAAATAAGTATATATTTACCTTCAGTATTGTTATTTATTTACCAGACGAAACGTTATTCACTCGAAACTATATATCAGCGAACACGAAAACTGTTTACAACCAGAAATGATTTTAAGTAAATATAATAAAATATTAAAATATCTGGGTGCCCACGAAGACTGCAAATTGTCAACATTCAATGACGAATCGATAAACGACCTAGCCTAACCACCGCAACCGAAAGGAACGCCATGTTGTATGGATATGTTTCTTGCCACGTGATCAGGCGGGAACTAGGAACTGCTTATTTAAAACCTGATCCGTAAATATAGAATAAGCAGGGTAAACTAAATTGAAAATAATTTGTTTAAATAATAAAACTAACAAACACATAGTTGTCTAATATGGAACTTGCAAAAATTTGTTTCTTTTTGGTAATTTATAAATTGTCGGTCCATCAAAAATACAATTATGTTTTTAAAATTGAAATTAATATTTTACATCTTTTTAATAGTAGGAAAATGGTTGAAATTTGTAGGATGTTCACAATATTAATAAACAATATGCGACTCATATGCCTCGCACATTATGTGCTTGCACGAAGTGCGAGCGATAACGCTGCGTTTCGGCACGCATGGCGTGCCTCGCATGCAGTGCGAGTAACGTGCCTCGCACGCTTGCTATCTGGGTATAAACAAAGCGGTAAACGCGGGCTGATGGCGGGAGATTGCGGAAGACAGAGCGGGGAGACTACGTAGGCGCGCGACGGCCATCATAATTTCAAAGATATCGTTTTCAAAAACTGAGCGCGCTTTTTAAACTTCTTATCTCAACTTGAAAGTATTAACATCATTATAAAATTGATTAAAATTCATTAGAAAATTAAAGATGTATTAAAGTATTCAAAAAATAAGTAGCCAAAATTAGGAAAATTCGATTAAACATTAAAGTTGGGTTTCTGCAAATACTTCAACAAATTTCTAAACAGTAATTCTAAATTTTATGCATTTAAAATTCAAATTAGGAATTTTCAAAATATTACTTGAATACAAAATAAACATTTTTGATTAATTGGAACGGTTTAGATAGCCCAATAAAGTTTAAAATTAAGTTTTTAAATAAATAAAATACGTCGAAGATATTAAAATAGTACAGTCATGCGCTTTAGGCAGCCTATTTTCATGGAGCAAACTTTCAGAGTTCAAAATATTTTTTCGAACCACATAACTCCGATTGACTTCGTCGTTTTCTTGCCTCGAAATTTTGTTTTTTGTCGAAGTTAATTTTCCAGCTAAACAAAAGTAAGAAAGAAATTTTCTTTTCAATTTGGAAAAATATTATAAATATAAATGAATATATATATATATATATATATATATATTATATATAATATAACGGTTACTTTTAAACTAACTTAAAAAATTGACTAATATTATCAATAAATCCAATTTATTGAAGTGCGCTATTCTTCTGTTCATTTTGTCAGACCAATATTTGAAAGTAAGAGAGCCTTTCGGACCCTTTCGGATCAATCATACTCTCTAAATATTAAATTTTTAAGAAAATTTAACAAATGGCAGTTTAACTAATAATTAATTAAATACTAGGTGACTGAATCACTGACTCATTTTATATTTTATTTAGCAATTTTTAACTAATTCAGATTTAAAGTATAAGTTCAAATATTGCAATTAATTAAGAACTAGGTGAGTGAATCAGTGACTGACTTCGTTTCTCATTGGGTCATTGTAAAATAATTCATATTTAGAGTACAATGTTTGAATATTGCATGCACTTCGTTAGTGCTTTGCACCCCCTTCTTTCTTTCTTGCCTTATCCTCTCCTTTTTTCCATTTTCGCCCTATCGGATCAATCATATTATTAATTACAGGTACTTGCAATCATAAAAAGCACAGAGTTTGAATTTCAAAGTTTCAAATTGCCAATTTTAAAACTGAAAATCTTGTCTTCACATTCTCATGCGAAAAGTATGAGAAATATTTTATATTTTTCATACAAAAGTATCGAATATTAAAATTACTCAATAAAATGCCATTGGACGCTCAGTTTGTAAATTAAAAATGTTCTTACAATGAAAATTAAATTCCAAAATTAGGTATTTATCGTTAATTGATTTTTATTCTCTTAAGAAAAGATTGTACATTGTCATGTAGTCGTAAAAATAACAAATTTTAAATTTTGTTTCAAATTCCTCATTTTTTAACTAAAAATGTTTTTTTCGTATTCCTGTATGAAAAGTAATTTTATATTTTCTTTATAAGAAGATCGAATATTAGAAGAGTTTTATAAGCTTATACAATGCCATTCTACGCTAATTTTGGAAATTAAAACGTTTCTAATAATGAAAATTGAATGTAAACTAAAAGTGTTATTGTTCATTGAATTTTTGGGTTTTGAGACGTTTCTTAGATTCTTTTTGATCGCAAAAATCTACAGATTTCGAATTTCAAATTTTCAAATTGCTAATTTCAAAATTTAAGAATTTTTAGTTTTGAATTTTAATCCCCGTTACTCGAACCGCTTAACAAAAGAAGCATCCGTGGCGGGTTGGACCTTTATGGCGGCAGCAGGTACTGCCACAAGATTTTGACTCGACCCGCCACGGCAGCTAAGGCTGCCGCGCGGCAGTAGTTTGCCGACCACTGTCTTAGTGGGACCCTGCGGTGGTTGTTTAACTTTTTTTTAAAATTATATATATATATATATATATATTAGAAAAAGTTGGAAAAAGTATTTGGAAATTTTTCACATTTTGTTCCATGAAAAGGCGGACTAATAATTTTTATTATTTTCTTCATATGATACAATTTGTAATATTCCAATTTTGATAAATAAAAAATATGTAGGATCTAATTAGATCATTATTATGGAATTATTTATTATCTACAGGATGAACGTACGCATGCGTCGCAGACAGGCTATCATTCGCAGTCATACGTGAAGTACGTCGTGATGGCGATATGAGGGTCGGTCCACAATGAGAGTTTAAGCGTCGACGTTCGAACGTATATGCGTATTTGACGTCATACGCACGCTGTTACCAACGGTCGCAGCGAGAAAACGAAAAATGCGAAACGGCGAAACTGCTCGGATAGTTCCCGGTAAGAAGGCTTGAATAGAATAGGATTGAAAATTTCAATTCATGTTAATACCTGATTTTCCCTTCGTTCTCTTAAACCAGAAACAGTAATTAGAAAGAAGCAACTGCTATACGTTTCAATGCAGTTTGAAAAATATAATTTTCTACCTATCTAATAACAAAAGCAGTAAAAGGACAATTTACTGACGATTATTAAAGAATGTATTATTACTATATGTATGTATAATTATATTAATTCATTAAATAATTATTTAATTAATTATTCAAGTTAACTAATGTTTTCAGAATACATAAATTCTTTTTGGTATCTCGGTATCACAAATCCTATTTCATTCAATTCAGTTATACCATTTGGAATTGAGGATAATACGTTTCATATAAAATCAATTCAGATTTCTTGAATTGAAGTCACACCATCTCTCCGCAATGTAAACTTGAATTCACTGTAATAGACCCTTCCTAACTTGAATTCAAAAACCGGTAATTCAGAAAATTCAATGTACACATTTCGCGAATGAATTAAACTGAATTGAACACACTTCATATCTAACCTTCTTTTTGGAATAGGAAAGAGAGTCATTAACACTATGTGAATAGACGGGAATTACATTTCTGAGCCACTTATTACTTTCTTGAACATTGAAGCCTGAAGGGAAAATCATGTATTAAAAATAATAGGATTATCTCTACTTTCACGCTGAAATCTTAAATTTTTAATTCTATTCTATTCAAGCCTTCTTACCGGGTTGGCAACAACGTGCGTATGACGTCAAATACGCATATAGTTCGAACGTCGACGCTTACGAGTCTCATTGTGGACCGGCCCTCACAGCATTGCGACAGGTGATGGCGGCATGCGTGCATTACGACTCGCACAGCGTGCCTCGCACGCATGCGAGTACTGTGCGTCGCACGATTGTTATCTGGGATCAGACCACGGACGCGTATACGAGCCTTGGTTTAAGGACAGCGGAGTAGAGCCATGCAAACATTTTAGAATTTAGACCCCATCTGCATACCCGAAATGTCATGACAAACTTCCTGTATTGGATCTCCAGATGCTTCACCCTATTCAGTTTGCTATCTAAGATTACCCCTAGCTATTGCATCAGAGCTCTACGATGCGCAGCGCCCACCTTGTAAGACCCATGCATGCTTCCAGATGAGCCCCCCCTGATTAGGATTGAAAAGTCATCCGCGTATCCCTGGGTATAATACCCTTCCTTATTTAGTCTACGAAGGAGGCCGTCCACTACAACGCACCATAGGAGGGATGGCATGACACCCCACTGCGGGCATCCTCGCGGTGCTCCTCCCCTGACTAGGACTTCGCCTCATCTGGCTTCGAGTCGCGTCCGGTGTAGCATGCTTCATATCCAGCTTACTAGCTGGTCTGGCGCCCCACATCTTGAAGCCTCTCGATAGATGACTTCTGAAGGGGGATTGCTGAAGGCAACCTCTATGTCCAAGAAGGTGTTCACAGCATAGTCTCCTTGTTCCAGCTGCTGCTCCAATTTTTCCACGGCAGCGTGGAGCGCAGTTTCTACAGAACAGCCTGCCTGAAAGGCTTTCTGCACTCTGTGCAGCGGGTGGCTAAAAGCATCTGAGCCGTGATGTATCTCTGTACCAGTTTCTCTACCGTCTTCAGAATGAAGGACGTTGAACTGATCGGCCGGAAATATTTAGCAGCAGTGTAGTCCTCCTTTTCAGATTTGGGAACAATGGTCACTCTGCCGTCCTTTCATATCGATGGCACGTGTTTAAGGGCAATGCTTGCTGTAAGGGATTGTCCATAAATTACGTAAGACGTTTTTCTTTTGTTTATATCGTTGTGTCCTTTTCAACTTCACATCAATTTTATTCTCGTCTTTATTTAAACAAAAGAAAAACGTCTTACGTAATTTATGGACGATCCCTAACTAGTTTCATCAGTGGGGGGACGACGAAATCAGGTGATTCATTGTTTCTTCTTCGTCGTCGGCAAACTCGCCATCATCTAGCTTTATGAGCCCGAGGCTAGCCTCCGGATTTTTTTGCCCGAATCTTGGGGAGCCTCGCTGTCTCCGGAATGTTCTTAGATTTCTCACAGAAGCCCTTCCAATATTCGTGTTCGTACGTGTATTACATCGCTCTAGTCTTCTCACGGACTTTCTCTAGGTGGGTGCCAACACTCTGCTCCTTTCCTAGATCTAATTGTACTTGCAGGGTAATTGTTCTCATATAATGTATTTAGGGCCCTTCGCAGAAAATCCGCGGCGTGCTCTAACTCATACATGGCACCGTAGCTTGTGGGGAATTCCACGGGCCTACGTTTGAGTTCCTCTTTGTATAAGTCCCAAAGTGTGTTCGGGTAAATTCTAATCTTTGAATCCACCGGTTTTCCTAGGGCTAACTTGAACAGAATATATATTTGTGTGCCTGAGAGAGACTCCTCGTAGAGACTCTCAAGCCCACTATCTTGTTCCTTAGTTCTTCCGAATATAGAGACAAATCGAGAACCTCATTCCTGTTTTTAATCTAGAACGTGGGAGTATCACTACGATTAAGGATCTCCAACTGAGTACCCGCTAGGTATTCAATTAAATCTCTTCCTCTTCCGTTGTTGTTTATGCTCCCCCACACTGTATGTTGAGATTTTGCGTCATAGCCCAACAGCAGAGGAATCCTACTCTCCTGGCAGTGCTGAAGTAGAGCCTCGATCTCTCGAGGAGGTGGGGCCCCTCAGCGTCGCCCGGGAAATAAGCCGAGGTGATATAAAACTCTAGTCTTTCTCCGCTTCTGCTCCTGGAATATCTAGGGCGCGAGTTCTCATACTCCCAAGCCATGAACCTTAAAGCCATGAACACCCTTAAAACGGCGAGGTCCCTGGAACAGAGCTTAGGAAGCAAAGTCGCATTTATACCCGTGATGGCTATGCATGTCCTTCGTGCTTTTTCGAGTAGCCTTATAACTTTGTATAACCAGGGTTCTTAGATTAGGGCAATGCCGGTCAGCGCCACGGCCATACGCCTGGTTGGAACCCCCGAGGCGCCTCCGGATGCTTATGGACCCCTTACGGAGCATTTGGACTCCTTTCCTAATCTTGTTCGTAGGCCGAGCTAGAGGAGACTGTTCCGGGTTTTCCTCTATGCAGAGAGCCTAGTCATCTTTTCTTCAACGGCTGTAACTTGGTTGTTGTCATTGATGTTAGTGATTATCATCGCTTAAGATGTTGGTCCCACGAGTAGCTAGGGAAATAAAGAACACCCCCTGCAAAGCCCCACTTGCAGGGGGAGGGTCTACATACTAAGTGGTTCGATCTTATATTCCAAAGTCTCCGTTCAGTTACCTCCTTTGTGACCCCGTCGTGTCGTAATTTTTTTTAGAAAAACATTTTTTTTAAATATGTGACGTGCGCTGAGGAAAGGGGGCTTAATCTGAAAAGTGAGATTTTTCAGGGCGAGTGGTCGAAGTCGACCGGATAGACGCGATTTTTAGGAGAGAGGGAAGACTCACGAAATCTTCCCTCTCCACTTAACACTACATTCTCACGAGTAAAAAGATAGGTCGTAGACGCGGCTCACGGACGGGTATAGATGAGACGCGGAGATGTAGTGGTGAGTGGTGGGAGGTGTTTCACGGGATCTCGAGCGAAAGCCTGATTTCGCGGGTACCTAACAACTCAATTATTAGCAATAATAACGCTCGAAAATATTTTTTGATGGTTTCATTAAAAAGAGCAACTCCAAAACTATCGAAAGGTGTAAAAACCTCGATTTCAGTTTTTTTAGAGTAAGCCCCCTTTCTTCGGCGCACGTCACATATGGGTTTTTTCACTGTGTAAGATGTAAATTCCATCTGAAACACTTTGTTTGTATAAAGACTTACTTTGAGTATACAATAATTACTTTTATTCGAAATCACTATGTTATGAGCCTGTTACGCCCCCTGAAAAGTTAGCGTTAGATAGCCCTTTATTGAATGGTGTCAGCTGGTGACATGTAATTAGTTACAAACAGTGTCACACAGACACGTAAATAGTTCTACAAATGGCCACTGAATAACGCACAATGTTTCATCTAACCCTACTGTTGGGAAAAATAATGACACCAGATGATACTCTAGCTCGGACCAAACCACATTTAAAATTTCGCGCCATCCGAGATTACCACTCATAGTCCAAGTAGATGACTTCCGCGTCAGTCGTATGTTTTCACGACTCACTTTTCAGAAGGCCGTACAGTTTCATGAAATGCTCATGTCGAATAAAATGTCGTACATCACTCGTAGAGTTACATCTGCACATCTGCAGTTTATGCTATATCCATAACGAGCATACATGTCAGTACATGATTAAGGCCCAAATTCTGGATTTTGGAGAAAACAAACATCACAAATATGCCTATCGGGATGAATCCATGTGAAAACAACACCCCACACATAGTTTACGTGTTAATTGAAAAAGTGTAATTTTTGAAAATGTTCAAAAAATAATGTTTTTGAACACAAAAGTAAAAAAAAAATAAAAACGCTGTCACTAATGTTTTTTCTACCTGAGGATGATAATTAGGCGACTTCTTACACGTTCTTTAGCAGTCAAAAAGGAATAAATCTAATTTGCGAAAAAATACACATTTTTGGCGGTACTAAAAAAACGAGTCAAAATATCTAAAAATGTGAAAGAAACTGTTTGTAGGTCTCTTCTTTCAAATTAAAACTTTTCCCCGTAAAACCCATATTAAAAAAAAACCCAAATTTTTGGTGTTCAGAAAAATAGCTGCCCTTTTGTTAATTTTTGAGATTTTTCAAATTTCTTTCAATGAAATTACGTCTGGTAATTACCAGATCTGGCATGCGACTTCAATAGGTAATCTGGAATTCATTCGATCATATACGCTATGGCTTATTCGTCGGAAATTCCCAATCTGTTTATTAACCCGTTGTGGTCATATGGGGTCCAGCTGACCCCAGGCGAAGTTTGAGGTCTAATATCTAAAATTTGTCTGCCAAAAATCAAATCTGTGGTGTCATCTGTTATTGATATAAGGCTCCTCTAAAACTTCCAACACGTGGCAAAGGTCGGCGTGACTTCAGTTGTGTTGTAGAATTCGGTTTGTGCGGACATGTTTTTTGGTGGGGTCCCACTGACCCCCTGTGACCAGTGCGATCGAAAGTTGGAAAATTTTTTTAAATAAATTGAATTAAATAGTGTTTCAAAATAATCTTCAGAACGTAAGTATTTGTGCGCTTGTTGGATTTTTTTTTCTTTTTTCTCTGAGTATGATTTTTTAACGTTTATAGAGATGCCGTACAATTTTCGAAGTCGGCTGATCACAAAGTTCCTCGCTGAAAACGACGAGGAGGAGGAATCTTTTGATGGCGCGGGCTCTGAAACCGAAGATCACGTTTCAGAAGAGTCAGAGCATTCAGATTTTGGAGATGAAGCTACTATTTTTATTGATAAAATGAATAAATTTAAAAAAAAGAAATGTTTTCGAGTGTTATATTCCATGTTAACGCTCACCTCTTTAATTTTGCAAATTTCACCAAAACTGCTCACTTCAATCATCAAAATAAATATGGTTTTTTCGATGGATGATTATAAATTATTTTTTTCTTAAAATTAGACTATCTTGCAAGTACAAACCCAAAATATTTCCACTTTGTCTCAAAAATTTGATTTTTTATGAATTTTGATGTAGAAAAAGTAAAAATTTTGAAAAAAAAATTTCTGTGTATTTTTCATTATAAAAAATTTTTTTAATAAGCAAAAAAACCTGTTGGATCTTAAAAAAGAGACTTTAAAACTAAGTTCGGTAGAAATTTTAAGTCGATATATTAAATAGAAGGAGAATGATAACGGTTTTTCCACGTGGGATCCACCTGACCCCTTATGACCAACACGTTATTATTCGGAGGTGTGACCACAACGGGTTAATTTAAGTTTTTCTTGGAAGTAAACTGAAAATTTTTTTCCAATTTTCTACATTCGTGCTTGCATCTTTTTAGTGTGTATGAGAGGTTCGTCACAACACTTAAACGGTGTTGTTAATTCTTCCTTAAGTTCAGGCCAACTCTTTCCAACTACTCCAGCAGTCTCGTTGTGCCAGTCCAAAACTTTATTTTTGTACTGATGCACTGCGTAAAATTTAAAAATATCCTCTGGAACTGAATAAGCATCGCGGATCTAGTCAACTCTCCTGATCCATCGTTCAACATCGTCGTCATCCTCGAGCCCGAAATTTGGAATTAGACTGGCTATGCCGCTGTATTTAATACCATGAGGTACAGTATTCCCAATACGTGTTGCTGGTTTTGTTGGTCAGGCCCGTTACGTTGTTGATTTTGTACTCCGGCTGCCTGCATCGCTGTGATAACCGCCCTAGTCGTCGCTTCAATGAGGCCTTGCACACCGACCAAAATGGGACCGCGTCCAGGGACGTGAGCTTGAATTTGGTTAACATTTCCTTCGCCCCTTGCCCCATCCTGATTCTCACCATTCTGATTTTCATCACGCTGCTCATCTCGGTTTTCGTGATCGGAGTTGTTTCCATCACTGCCCGGTGATCCATTGTCCAGGTCAACACCATCATTATTATTTCCAAATAGATTGTCCGCATCACCACCATTATGAGGTGGTAATCCTTGAAAATCACCCTGCTTAGACATTTCCCCTGCCTGAGAAAGACAAATTGACTTCAACTAGAAACACAATCAGTTGGAAGTGCCAACACACTTCGGCGTCAGCGTCACTGCCGAAAACGTGGTCTTGACACGAATGTTCTAGAAGCCTGTAGAACAAAGACCAATATGGTCGACTCACACAGTCGAACGGTCTCGAATGTTCACGAACACTAGGCTTTCCTCTTGCGGAAACTCACAACACTGGCGCCGATTTGAATCTAGTCTCAACGTGATCACTCGCTGCGCCTGTCACGATCGCGCTCACGCCCCAGACTGAAATCAGCTAAAAAAGTTCAACACTGCTGCTACGTGTATTAGAACCGTAGGACCTAATCTGCACATCCCACTTCTGAGACTGAAGGACCGTTAATTATTAAAAACAGACTCGGTCGGAATAATAAAGTTTATTTAAGAAGACGTACTCTTCGGGCTACATGATAGATGCTATTCGAACGAGATCTCCGGAGTGAATTCGCGGAAGCCGATCTCATCCCTTTCTCCTGCTTTTTCCCTGCGCCCTCTTACAGAGAATTACATTACACCGCCATATTTAACCGCGAAAATTTAAATTAATTTTACATGGAGATATCTGTCGCCTACAAAGTGTACTGACAAGGAAATAGATAACGATAGAGATAGTAACATATATAGCTAGATAGAAAAGAGATAGAATGAAGTAAAGCTGGATAAAAAAGTGATAGAAAGATATGCAGGTGGATTGTGGATAGACGAGGGATGGGCTGGGATAAATTTTCTTTATCCGTTTCTATCTTAGTGATAGAAAATGATTAATAGTGATAGGATTTCTGTCTTTTTACTTCCAGCAGGGAAGAATTAGTCCACAAAATTGTGAAGATGCATAATGTTGTTCATTTCAAGAGTTGTTTCAAGTACAGGAAGCAATTAAAGAACAGAAAAAAGATTTAACATACTGAAATAATAAGTTTTCCAGATGATAATAAGGTAAAGGAACCAATTACTGAGTGTGAACCATTTGTCGAGAATTGATTTATTTTAAACTAAACCACTAATATGTATTTTTCTGAGTAAAAGGCATTGAGTATATCTTAATTCAGATTCTGCAGGAAACAAAAATTTTAACTAAATGAAAAAATAGTCAACATAGGAAGAATCAAATCTTTGAAATGGACAATAGGAGCGTACTCGGTGATTGTTGTCTTTACCTATATATTCTATCGTTAGAAAATCTATTGTTCTTATAAAAAGAATTTCCTAAAATGTTTCAATAATTATAGTTTAATATTATAACGCAGGTGGGGAAAGTTAGACTTTATAAGTAAGAAGGTCAGTTGCATTTTTATTGTACTATTTATAACACATGACATATAAACATAAATGCAGCTATAACCTTTTTAATAATAAGTACATTTTTTTCTACCTAAACTATAAGATTAAAATAAAACACATTTGAACATTTTAAACAATTTTATTTTCGTAAGAACATGTATGCACTATATGTATTTGTAATAAGAATTAAGAAAAGAAGTACAAAATAATTGTGCAAACTTTCCTTTTCATTAAATTCAGTCTTTTTGCCCCTGCACTATATTTTTCCGTAATTTTTATTGAGATCGAACACTCGATCGAATATATAACCGGTAATTTGTCAGAACCATAAATATTTTTTTTTGCATCTCTCCCTTTCATTTCTTAATTTCGGTTTTTTGATGTGTGAACATCTTAGGCAGCGATATGGATCTTTGTGCAATTTTTTTGATACCATTTAAGTTAAAAACAACTTTGACATCTTTTTTAATCTTTTTGAAATTTTGGATATCTTTTTAGTATTATCGAAGATGTTCACACATAAATCTGTCTTGGTCGTACTTCACGATGTATGTAGTGATTATTTTTATTGCCTTTAATTTTTATTTAATGAATTCGAAAAATGATTTGTCATATCATTTACTATATATTTCCATAAAAATTTGTACTAAAATTCCGGATATGATGGCACATTTTTCAGAATCAAAGAGTCTTACACTAGTAGCAGGTGGGAACCTACTATCGGCGAGAAAACTCGAGTCCCCTGGCTTTAACATTAAAAAAGTAAGTAAAGAAAAAATCGTAACTTAATGAATGAATGCTCAATTTGAATATGCTAAAAAAATTCTACAGCTTACATACCCGAAAATCTCATAAAAAGTGAGGCAGTTTGACAGCTTTTAACGACAGTGAAATTTGGGGCATAGTTTTTTATTGAAAAGATAATTGGAAAAATATGAAAAAAATCATGGTAGTTCTTTAAACATTTCTCAACAAATTGTTGTTGGAAAATTTGCAGAATATAACAAATTGTTTGTTTTTTGTACACAAATATACAACTGTACTAACTTCAGTTCTAATCAAGATAATAAAGTGATTTAAATTCGAGGTAGTTAGTTGAACTACCTGTAATTACTTACAATTTGAAAGAAGTATGTGCTTCTTTTTCTCTTCGTGCAAAGTGCGATATTTGAAGATAGTTTTTTATATTGGAAAGCAAGTGTAAGAAACCAGCGGGGGTGCCTTTTTTCATGGGTTTCGTCCAAGGCTAGAGTGCAGCTCGGAGGCACAGGTTCGGTAGCACATCTTGTGGGAATGCGAGGACGATCCGAGGTTTCTTACACTTGCTTTCCAATATAAAAAAACTCTCTTCGAATATCGCACTTTGTACGATGAGAAAAAGAAGCATATACTTCTTTCAAATTGTAAATAATTACAGATAGTTCAACTAACTACCTCTAATTTAAATCACTTAATTATCTTGATTAGAACTGAACTTAGTACAGTTGTATATTTATGTACAAAAAACAAACAATTTGTTGTATTCTGCAAATGTTCAAACGGCAATTTGTTGATAAACTTTTAAAGAATCACCATGAATTTTTTCAGATTTTTCCTATTTTTTTCAATAAAAAACCATGCTCCAAAGTTCATATTGGTTTCAGGTTCATTAACGTACAGAATTTTGACCTTTAAAATGATGATTCATTCATTCATTGAGCTACCATTTTTTCTTCACTTACTTTTTTAACGTCAAAGCAGAGGACTCGAATTTTCTCGCCTATAGTAGGTGTTAGTACGCGCCGTCATTTTAGATTGTTTTTTCAAAGTTTCATCCAAATGTTTAAGAGTTGCACAATTATTTAATGTATATCGTGAGAAGGCACCCATGCGAAGCCGTGTGCATGTAAAATTTATTAAAGTAAAAATTAATTTCATGGTATTTTATTGAATTTCATTCCCGAATAAGATAATTGAATGTAAAAGAATTAGATGTGCCTAATCTAACGTCACCTGGCATCAATGGATCGCGCCTTTGAAAACATTTTATAACAGTTCCGGAACCATATTTTCTTTTGTATCTTGTTAACATAGTTATTTTCCACGGACTTGTAGGAAACAATGTTCTTAATAGTTGATTTATCTAAAAATAATATTAAAAAATTAATTTAATACCCATGTTACGTTTCCTGACTGATGAAATCTAGAAGATGTTGGTACTTAGCTCTTCAACTGTTCTAAGCATATTCACAATGTCGAAATAAATAAATTCCTCCAATAATTTCATTTTGGTAATAAAATGAAATTGTTTACTTAAGTGATAGTTTTATGAGTACACTGTCAAAAATTCGATATCCTATTACACTATAAATGATTGGACACAAAAGACCAGTCATTGTTAGGTCAAAATTACAGAAATAACTTTAAATTACACGCAGACGGGGAAAATTCCTCTCCTGTTGCAAAATAATGAAAAAAAATGCGCGCATGCGACATTCCATGACTATGAATATAACCTATAAATGTTATGAATTTACAAATTTATGGAGAAAACCACGGTATCAACAGCCGTATGGCCATGTGCCGTCTTTATGTCTCAAAAACAGTCGAAAATGAACAACTTTTAATTGCGCCGTCGTACGCTAAACATCGAAATTAAAATCTGGTCTGCTTTTTTCTACGTTGCTTCTAATATTTCTATTCGAAATTCTGTCCATTACAATTTAATTTTACCCTAGGAATGGCTTGTCTTTTGTGTCCAACCATTCTTAGTGTTATTTTACATTTTTCTTGTAAAATTTCAGATTTTTGTTGTTGTGAAATTCCTGCAGAATTGCATACACATCCACACTATATTGATAAAATTGCAGTGTTTTTAATAAGAAACTTTAACAATCCAGCAAGGAATTTACATCGAGTTCTTTACTGTGTAGTTATAATACATATTTCCACTTTTTTCAAATATGATGGTTATTGGTTAAAAACAAGTGAATAATATCAAATGTCATCTGAAGCGTTCATATAGCAGATGATTTTGTTTTACCACGACTGCTAATCTAAACCTTTAAACTCTTGCTCGACCCACTGTTTCCAACCTAGTGTTGACAAAATAACGCGTGTAGAAATAGTACATTGTTAACCGAGTTGGGAATTGACTAGTCCACCACTTGGTTAACATATTATTTTCTTTACATACCGCAAAGGGGAATGCGATTTCTGGGTTTGGCGCGAAACAGCAAAATTGATCGGTTCCACGATCGACTGATGCAATCACGAAAATAAGGACTTAAAGGTACTCCATGTTTCGCTTCCATCCCCTTGACCCGCTCATTGGGGGAGGGGGGGTCCATTGTTCCGTCCTAGTCGAGTCCTGGCATTGAAGTAAAAAGTCTAATATTTCCAGACTTTCCCGTCACTAGTATGGAAAAATAAGTTTTAAAACTTGTTCGCGCCATGGTCCCAAAATTGCATTTCCCGCGCGGGTATTAAAGAAAATGATTTATAAAAATTTAATTTATTCAATCTTAAGAATTCCAAATCATCGGATATTTTACCTGGGACCTTTGGCAGTATTTAGTTTTCGGAAGAAGTGCGTTGGCATACATTTTATTTATCCCTGTAGTTTGAAACGAATTGCTTCGCTCATTTATCAAATAATTAAAAAGATCCATTGTTGATTAACGTGAGAATTTGTGCATGTCATTTACTGAAATTATTCAATGAATTCGCTTTCAAGCTACACCATTGGGAGGTGAAGTAGACTTTATTAAATATAATTTATTTAGTATAGTATATTCATAGCAGCTTCAATTTTAGCATTCGCCGAAGAAAATTGGACTAAGAGAAAAGCTTTCAGCATAGTGGTCTAGAAAACAAAATGTTCTTATTTTTCCTATTTTTTAACCGTTGATAACAAAAAAAACTACCCCATAACATTGCAAATTTTATTTTTAATCGTATATTTACGTGCCAAGGGCTTCAATTTGAACCATTTCCGAAGGAAATCGGACTAAAAGAGAAGCTTCCAGCATATTGATATAAAAATACAAAGAACAATTGTAATTTTGGGCCCGGAGCATGCAGCAACGAAACCTATTTTAACGTATTCCTCTCCGCAAATGGTGAAAGAAAGCTTGTATACGTGAAGTTGAAAACTGTGTTCTTCATGTTGTTTCATGGTCTTGAATATTTCAATCAATTTCAGGCTAATATCTCGCAGGCTAAGCAAAATATCAAAACATGTTTCAGACAGAAGTTGTTGCGTTTCGAGGAGGAAATTCAATAAAGCGATAATAATTTTAAGATATATCGTTTCTGATCACAAGTCAAAAAGTTAAGTGAAAAAAAACCTTATAAAAATCGCTTTTTGTAGAAAATGAGGAGTTCAGCTTTTAGGTTGGAATTTGATTGGTACCGAAGGGCACTCCGAAAGTTTTGTCAATAGGAATATTTTAGGTATGCCAGGTGGATTACGCATATGTATTTCGTAAATTTGATGTTTCTATAGACGACAGCGAAAACTAGAACAAAAATATTAATTTGTTTGTTATCGAAAATCATCAAAAATCAGTGCCCGGAAATGTTCTCTTGTTAAATCCATGTCTTTTAACACACATTCTTAATTTTAAATGATACATGCAACAAACAAATTAATATTTTTCGTACTAGTTTTCGCTGTCATCTATAGAAACATCAAATTTTCGAAATACATATGCGTAATATACCTGGCATACCTAAAATATTCCCATTGACAAAACTTTCGGAGTTACCCTCGGTACTTTGGTGCTGAAAAAAGTGGGAAATAGTTTTATTTAAGGGCTTTTTCTTTGGAAAAAGAAGTATTTTATTGTTTTACTGCATTCAAGAAATTTAAGGAAGAGAAAGTTGGTCAGAAAAAGGTTTACAAAAATGTTAAGGGGTTAGGCAATTAAAAAAAAGAAGATGGGAGCATAATGGCATGTCAAGCAGTAAAATGCTGCATAATACATACATGGGGTAAAATTTCCCAAGTGTCCCCGCCTAAAATTTCGTTGTCGCCTATCTCATTCAAACCCCGCCAGATTGTAGTGCTAGTGGACCTCTTTAAATTCTGTGAAGGGGGCGCGCCTAGTACAACGGGTTGTCAAGATACAGGGGCCCGAATTTTCGACGATTCACCCCGACCACTAACTTTCAATTGTACATAACTCCTGATACAGTAATCCGATTTTACTTGTTTATGCGGGTTTTGAAAAGGTATTTTAACAAGGTTTACAATAAAAATAATCATTAAACGATAAAAAAATTATTTCACCTTGATTTTTCATTTTAAAAAACATTTTTGCGATTTTCTCCCAATGCGGCATTTTTGATATTTTTTTAATTAGGCTAGAAAAAAAGCTTGATTTTTTTCCTTGAAAAACATCCCAAAACGAAAATGGGATGGAAAGTATTGTTTGAGTTA
>CAKNYM010050873.1:76214-91251 GCA_932195095.1 Andricus curvator
AACCATGATCGTAGCTTCCGGAGCCTACAACTTCTCACATAATAATAATAAGAGCCTCGGTGGCTCAGTTGGTTAGACGCTCGGACTTCACCTTAGAGGTCCGGGGTTCGATCCCTGAGCCGGTACCTCTTGAAATTTTTCTATGTACCTTTACCGAGGTTCTGGTGGTTCGGATCCCACCTTAAGCTGTAGGTCCCCCCATCATGCACTTGACTGCAACCCAGTCCGTGAATAATGGGGTAAAAACCAGGCTTTGTCCAATATGTAAGGGCACACGCTCTTATCAGATCACTTGATTGCATTATAATAATGCGTCCGTGACTGATAATATATACCGGGACAGCCCCGTGCATACCATTAAAAATAAATAAAAATCCAACTCCAGCCAAAAATGCCTTTGGACATATTGGGCTGTAACCATCTTAAGCCTGAGACATTAATTTTTAAGGTGACTAAAAGTAGAAGCTTTGGGCGTAAATATTAAAATTTTTTCATGCAAGTGTGTTGTTCAATATTTATGACCCACGCTTTTATTTTTATTAACATTATTATCATACTATTATTTGCAAAATATATTTTCATAGTGAATTATCTTTTTTATACACACGACATTTTATTAAAAGCTTGTTTTAAACCAAATTTACTTAAATTTTTTGTTATTTTCTAGTTTTCAGTCTTTTTCAAATGTTTATTTCTCAAATAAATTGCAATTTCTAGCACTCTACTCTCTCAGTTTAAATACCGTCTAGTGGGGGGGGGGGGGGGGCAAAGTTGAATTCTACTATCCAACAGCATTTCATACATACCCATATTATTTGGGTCTTCCAATAGTATGGGGTTTGAGAAGGAATTTGGAGAGTATAAACTAAAAAGTTACAATATGACCGTTGGTGAGGAGAGTGTGTGGGCGGCAACTCTAATTTGAACTACACTGTCCTAGACCTTTTCAAAGATACCTATATTGTTCGGATTTTCTAACACTTAAAATCCGGGGTGTTGTTTAAGAAGGAAACTGGGGGGACAAGGGGCTGAAATTTGATATAATATTGTATTGTCGTCGTAAATACGTTTGTATGCAAAGGTTTAAGTATTGGATATGTGGAAATGTGTCAAAATTAGAATACAAGATTTGACCCTTATATACATAGCCGAGTCTAAACATACGGACCTGACGAGAGGAAGGGGGCGTAAATTGTGTCCTGACGTATAGACACTACGTGTGTACATGCCTACATAGGCTGAATTCGTTTCCAGTTTGGCAGGCTGTGCATGCTCATGTCACAGTATCGTTTCCGCAGGAAATATGTTGGGTTTTTCTAAGGATTTTAGGCAACACGTATTTCGTCGATCTGATGAAAATTGTTTTTTTTTTTACAAGGCTGGGAGTATTTGAACTTTTAAGACTGGTGACGCGGTTTAAGGTGTTGTAGTATCTGCATCTATTAACTATTACATTAATACCTATTAACTGTTAACTATCAAATTTCTTCGAAATGATAGAGTTTTTACAATTGGCGGTGGAATTGATATTTATATACGATATACACTTTGTCTTCGAATTTTAGCCTTTTCAACTAGTAATATTACTTCTAGGTCCGAATTCATCATTGCTGAAATTTTAAATCGTAAAAGCCCAAAGTGATTAATTTGTGTAACTTTAAAAATGTTTAATGTCTCGGTATCAAAAAGAAACAGTAGAGAATCGGGGAAACCTGATTCTCTATTACACTGGAATCTGGATTTATGCACGGTTTTGGAGGTGGCTCGGAGTGGCCTTCGCCATAATTCTAGTGACTCCGAACGTAAACAGTCAGGACCGTATGAACCATTCCCAGTAGGAATACATAATATTAGGTAGCACACGCGTGGAGTACGCGCGCGCTGTCCACTTTGTGGCGACGTAACTTTCTTTCACGGTTGACTGAGCTCGGTCTCTCAGCCCCGCGGATCCCCTTATCGCGAAACTGCCGAGAATATCAATTCTAGGATCGCCGCCATCCCAGGTTTCTTGAATCCAGAGTTCACTGTATTTTTAATAACTGCATAACCTATATAACAGTAGATCCTTTGCGGATGCAATCGTCCAGTCTGAACTCGTGCTGGGCCACCGATTATCCACACTCGTTGCTCAATATACTATTTCAAATGAGCTAAATCACTATTTCTCGACAGTTTACACATCATCAGAAAATGTTGATATCCGTTAATTTCAGGAACTTTAGACGATAGTAAATTCTATTTTTCGCATATTACTCCATTATATGCATATTAGGGTGGTCCAAAACTCAAGTTTCGACTTTTGTTGATCGATCCTCCCCAGTTTGTTCGTTTTCTGGAAAGGGAAACTCCGTCAATTTTTTTCAACACTAATGCGTGCCTGGGGCTTTTGAAATTAACATGGGGTTTTAAATCGAAAGGCTCTGTTTTCGAAAAAATGAAAAAAATAATTACTTGCTAGAAACTTTTTGTGAATTAAAGTATAGTCACCTCTTAAAGAATATTCGAGGAATAATTTCCATCCAAAAACTTTTAATTTTCACTCCCCTAATCCCCTTTCATTGTGCCCGGAAAATGCCCCCAAAAATGCAAAATAGCAATTTTCTATCAAATTCATGCTAAAGACGGTATTTTTTGGCAATTTTTCATCATGAATTATTTTTAATCGATAAGTGACGAGTATGAAAGTATTTTAAAAATAATTTTGAATTGTCTGAACAATTATTATTTGTTCAAACAATTTTTGCCACCTGTGAATCGAGAAAAGTTATCTTTCGGGATGAATCACATAAAGTTGATTAATGTCAAGAGTAGTATTCTTGTTTAACATATTTGGTAATTATATAAAAACAATTTTCATTCGTTTAAACAAATTTTTCTCCTTAAAATCGTAAAAAGTTTTTTTTTTTAATGAATGACACAATTAACGAATGTTGAGAGTAATATATTTTTTAAGAATGTTTGGTAATAATTAAAACAATTTTCATTGGTTTAAACAATTTTTTCCCCTATAAAGCGTGAAAGTTGTTATTTTCTGGAATTAATGACACAATTAATGGATGTTGAGATTAATATTTTTTCTTAATGATATTTAGCAATTTTTAAATCAATTTTCATTTCTTTAAACAATGTTTTCCTGTTAATCTTGAAAAGTTATCCTTTTCTGCAATTAATGACACAATTATCGAATGTTTAAAGAAATATTGTTTGTTTTCGATATTTTGCAATTATTTAAACAAATAATAGTTTGACTTGCGCCTTTCCATAGGTAAGGTGGAGAAAAGTCTAGTTTTTTTCAATCTCTTACACTATGTCGCTTATTATTCAGTATTTCCTTATCTCAGAATTTATACCGTAAATTTCTAAAGAACAATCATTTATTTAAACCATTTTTTTAGTACGTTATGGATAGTTCTTTTTTCAGATCGTATTCGTTGAACATGAATAATTTTTCAAACGCATTTTGGGTGAGAAGCATCAACGTAAAATCGTATATATTACGCTTTCAGCGAGTCAGGTTGCTTTGGAATAAAGATATTCCGTGATTATTACCTGTTCTAAGTGGGAAGGGTACAACTACACGGAGCAACTGTGCACCAGTCCATCTGTGCACGTCAGTGGCCACTGGTGCAACTGTGCACGTTGTTGGCCACAGGCACAACTGTGCACCGGTCATCTGTGCACGTCTAAATTGCGACGCGAACAGTAGGGAGTCTCCCATCTGTGCACGTGAACTGTTCCTAGGGTACCATCTGGCACGTTTAAAAGTCGAAATGCACAGATGGTACCCTCCCAACTGTGCACGTCTCAAATAATACGATCAGAATTTAAAGTTGCAATGTCACGTGCACAGATGGGATACTTCCAGTTGTGCACGTCTAAATTTGCAAGGGGTACAATTGTGCACGCCGAGGACCGGTGGTACAACTGTGCACATTGTTGGCCACTGGCACAACTGTGCACGTGCCCAGATGGGACACTCCAATTGTCAATTAATAGGATTAGACTTTATTTGAAAGTCCACATACCCAGATGGTACCCTCCCAACTGTGCACGTCTTAATTAATAAGATAAGATGCTTAACTTACAAGCCGCGTGCAAATATAGGAGACTCACAGCTGTACGCATATCAATTAATAGGATCAGACTTTTCATTTAAAAGTCTACGTGCACAGATGGTAACCTCCCAACTGTGCACGTTTTGATTAATGCGATCAGATTGTGAACTTATAAGTCCACGTGTACAGATGGTACTCTCACAACTGTGCACGTCTTAATTAGTACGATTGAGTGATGAGTCTTAAAAGTGGATTCCACAGATTCCATACTTTAAATTAGCAGTCTGGCAATTCCAAATCAGGGATGGGTACGTATGATACATCATGTGTATTACATGGTTTTGTAGATTACTACGTATGATAACGTCTTGAGCTTTCTACACATTATTTCACGTTTGATCATGAGACCAAAGAAGCACGAATTTTAAATTCAGTATCCTGAAAATATACAACTGTCAACAGAAGCAGTCAATATGAAACAAATTAAATATTATTATTTTTTTTATTTATCATTTTTATGAACAATTTAATTAATTGTTTGGAAGTGAGAATATGTTTTAAACATTTATCTGTATTATTATTGATAGTATTCATTGATTTCAAATAGACCCGCGCTTTTCGGTACATGCGCAGTTAAAAAAATCGTTTCGCCGAGTTTCTACTGATTCTTTTTAATACCAGCAGATGGCGGCAGACGTCGATTGGCGTAAAGAAATATATTTTTTGCGTGCAAAAATATCAAGGAAATCTACGGGACGAACTTTTAGTATACTAAAATGATGAATGTCGTGGGGAATTTTGCATTTTGTGGTTGCTAAACAGACGTGCAAAGTAGCATTTCTTACGCACGTATAACAAAAATATCTTTATTACAAGTCACTTGACGGGGAATTCAATAAGCTTTCCAACGGGATTTTAAACAGTTTCTCGCTTCTTTTTTTGAACAAATAATTACGATTCAAAGTCAGCAGTCATTTTTAGTATTACTCTCCCAGGTGCAGGCACAGGACAGATTATCATTGAATATATGTACTTTTTACATTACGACCAATTTGGACAAAAATTAAGGGAGAAAAAAGGGCGGGGTTTTTGAGTACATTGAGCTTGAATATTTTTATGAAAAGCGCCATCATTCTGTCAAAATTGAATTTTTTTCAAAAATTTTCCCCGGATTTCGGGGGAAGATCAGAAGTCCTGTTACAAACAGAAATAATAAGGTGAACATCTATATTAAAGTTGGCAAATTATTCTGCGACTTGAGCATGGACTGCCTGCCAGATTTGAAATAAATTCAATTCACTAATCCGGCTTAATTCCAACATTATGAACTACAATTTATTCGTATTGCCGAGTTCATTTTCGACTGGTTTTAGTTCAGATGTCCAAAAAAAACTTTTCAAAGCGCGCACTAAGTTCTTAGGTCAATTCGGTTCAATTTGGACATTATGTGACTGTGTCATCTATTCGAATTTCTGAGTCCATTTAAATTAATCTCGGTTCAGATTTCTAAGACGATCTTTCCAGTTCAAAATTCAAATACTATACAATAAGGAATTTGATTTTAAATAAAGATAGGAAGAAATATCTTCTAAAATGCTTTCGAACAGATCTTATTTGACATAAAGTAATTAATAATTTAATAAATGCCATTATTTATGGTATGTCAGTTAGTTTTAACAATTACAGTAAAAAAGTTAGAATAAGTAATGTCAGCATATTGTGCAACAAAAGGGACACACACGCACTCCCTCTCTCTTTCCATCTAATAGTTCATGAAAGGGATTAAGCTAAGTCATGTTGACTCAAATGTTGGTTAATCAGCGTAGGACAAAATTAACAACTTCAGCTCGCTAAAAGGGCGCCTAGAATTTGCGGTAAAAATGGAACAGGAGGCATGAATCACATTGCGCAACTTTCCAATCAGTTCAAACTGTTTTGAACCTCACTCTATGTCTCCGAGGGTGAAATCAGCTCTTTGCCTATGTTACGCCTTCTGTAATCTTTTTTTCTTTTCTGTAGTCCTTCTGATGTCAACATCGAAGTTTGACTTGGCCGAAAATTTCGGCATAAATTAAAACAAAATAATAAAATGAAAATTGAAATATTTGTAACATGTTTCCTTGGATTGTCGCTTCCAGTTAAGAGGTGAGTAAAAAGTTCATGGGACTCATTTTTTTGCATGAAAAACCTTAAAAATTACCCCTACTCGCACGCTTTGAGACTAAAAGCTTACGAGATTTTTTTTTGAAATTAATGGCGTAAGTGACAAATTTGGGAAATGGCTTAAACTGATTTCTTTGAACTAACTTATGTTTCTGTAGAAGATTGTTCTTTTGACTCATATCCACTTCGATTTAGAACTGGGCCAAAGTCCATGTTTGGTAAAAAAAAAGATTATTTCTTTTAGAACGTGGACTTTTAAGTTGAAAATATGATCGCAGTAACTGAGACGTACATAGTTAAGAGGGTACCTTCTGTGCACGTGGACTTATAGGTAAAGAGTGATTGCATTAATCGAGACGTGCACAGTTGGGAGAATACCATCTGTGCAGGTGAACGTTCGAATGGAAAGTCTAATCGTATTAATTGAGACGTTCATAGTTGGGAGGGTACCATTTGTGCACGTGGACCTATAGGTAAAGAATGATTGCATTAATCGAGACGTGCACAGTTGGGAGAATACCATCTGTGCACGTGGACTTTTAAATGAAAAGTCCAGTCGTGCTAATTGAGACGTGCACAGTTGGCAGGGTGCCTTCTGTGCATGTGGTCTTTTAAATGAGAAGTCTCATAGTATTAATTGAGACGTGCACAGTTGAGTGTCTCCTGAAATGCACACGGACTCGTAAGTTCAACATCTGATCTTATTAGGTGTGATGTATGCAGTTAGGAGGGTACCATCTCTGCATGTGGACTTTGAAGTGGAAAAGATTTTTAGTATTCGAAACGTGCACAGTTTGGAGGGTACTATATGTGCATATGGTCTTTTAAGTGAGAAATGATTATATTAATCGACAGGTGCACAGTTGGGAGGGTAATATTTGTGGACGTGAAATTTTAAGTTGAAAATCTGATCGCAGTAATTGAGACGTGCACAGCTGGGAGCGTAACATCTGTGCACGTGGAGTTTTCAGTGAAAAAGGATTTTATCAATCGAGACGTGCACAGTTCGGAAGATACCATCTCTGCACGTGGACTTTCAAGTTTTAAAATCTGATCACAGTAATTGAGACCTACACAGTTGGAAGGGCATCATCTGTGCGCGTGGACTTATAGGTAAAGGATGATTGTATTAATCGAGACGTGCGCGGTTACAAGGGTACCATCGTGTACATGGACTTTCAAATGAAAATTCTAATCATAATAATTGGGATTTGCACAGTTGGGAGGGTACCATATCTGCACGTGGACTTTTATGCGAAAAATGATTGTATCTATCGAGACGTGCACAGTTGGGAAGGCACCATCTGTGCATGTGGACTTTCAAGTTAAAAATCTGATCGCAGCAATTGAGACATACACAGTTGGTAGAGTATCATCTGTGCACGTGGACTTATAGGTAAAGGATGATTGTATTAATCGAGACGTGCACGGTTCGGAGAGTACCATCGCGCACGTGGACTTACAAATGAAAATCTAATCGTAATAATTGGGATTTGCACAGTTGGAGGGTACCATATGTGCACGTGGACTTTTATGCGAAAAATGATTGTATCAATCGGGACGTGCACAGTTGGGAAGGTACCACCTCTGCATATGGATTTTCAAGTTGAAAATCTGATTGCAGTAATTAAGACGTGCACAGTTGGAAGGTTACCATATGTGCAAGTGCACCTTTGGGCGACAAATGATCCTATCAATTGAGATGTGCCCAGTTGGAAGGGTACCATCTGTGCACGTGTACAGTTGGGAGTATACCATCTGTGCACGTGTAAAGTTGGGAGTATCCCATATTTGCACGTGCGCAATTGGGAGTCTCCCATCTGTGCCCGTGGACTTGTAAGTGAAAAATATAATCGCATTAATTGAGACGTGCCCAGCTGAGAGTGTCCCATCTGTGCACGTGAACTGTTGCTAGAGTACCATCTGTGCACGTCTAAATTTGGACGTGGACAGTTGGGAGTCTCCCATATGTGCACGATAACCATTGCTAGGGTACCATCTGTGCGAAAGAAAAAAAGCAGGAAGAAAAAGATTTGGAAAAAGAGAAAAGAGAAAAGCAAATGGCATTGGAGGCTAAAGAGAAGATAAAGAATTTAAAAGTTTTACAAGCCGAATTAAAAGAAGAAGATAAAAATTATAAAGAAAAGGTTACAGAAATGGATTCCACGGAAAAAAATGATCAAAAAGGCTACTTCAGCAGGAAATAAAACTACTAAAGTTGTTTTAGAATAACTGACTGCAGCAGAACGGAATTTACGGGAAGCCGAGAAAATCCAGAAAAACAAAGTAGATGAATTACGAACAAAAATAGAAAAACGAAAATCAAATATTTTAGACACTTTCGTATCTAAAAAGTTGAAAATGGATGAAAACTGAAGTTGTTAATCGTTCGGGATACAAAAAATTATTTAATTAGTTTTTAAATATTTAACATAATATATTATGTTCTCGATTGTAGTAAATTTTATATTTGCATAAAATGTATGTAAATATATATATATATATATATATATATATATAGTATATGTAAAAAAATAGAGATTTGCAAAATGTGTTATACAATATGTTTAGTGGTTGCTAGTTTGTGCAACATAAAAAAATGTACTGTAATACTCTAAATAAAAATATGATTATCATCATAAATGCTGGGCCTATTATTTATATTACTACGATGGTTATGGCTGTTCTGATCGAATTGAATAGTTTTGTACCTACTTTCCTTGAGAAGGTTTCCCCTTTTCCAGCAAAAAATGTCCCCTTTTTTACTCATTTCCGTCCCCTATTCCCCTTTTTTATGAAAAAGGGGATTGCATCCCTGAATGTATCAAAATCACATCACAAGAAATGAATGCTCGAGATATCGATAAAGAAACACAAAGCAGCCGTCAGGATCTCTTGGCTCTTGGAGCACCACACCAACTGACAGTCTGACACCAATGACTGAACGCCATTGCCTCTTCTTTTTTCCCGAGTAATGATTACCGTATATAACCAGTAAACTGACTTGGGTTTAAGTCCACAGGTTTTTCCAATTGCGCCTCTACAAGCCTAAAAGGCTGCTTTGGCCTTTTTTTACTACCGCATCAACATGTAGTTTCCAGGTTAATTTAGGGTAAAAAATGAGACTTGAATACTTAGCTGCTGTAGAGAAGTCGACCTTTTTGCCATAGACCTTAGGGTTCATTAGATCAGACAGTTGTCTTTGTCTTGTAAAAACCAAAAGTTCAGTTTTATTTGGCTTAACAGATAGGCCATGGTCGTTGCACAAATCCTCAACAACAACCCCTTTTTACCTTCGCTCTCACGGTGCAACCGTGGAGCGAAGATTGGGCAATCCTGTCGCATAACATAGAGCGTATCCACCTATTAACAGTGGTACCTACACCATGTTCCTCAGCAGAATTGAATATATTAAAACGGGTGGTCTTAGGCCCGAAAAATTAGTCCATTTTAAGTCTCAATTCGCTAACTTTAAAGTAGAAAAGTCAGGATTAAAAACGAATTAAACTTATAGATAGGTTTCAGGAATGTTGGTATGATCAAAACAGAAATAAGCGTGAAAAAAGTAGAAGATATAAATGAGGAAATTAAAAACAACAAATTGATAAATAGAACTAAAACCGATAAACAAAATAATGGGCTGAATCAAGAAAGTCTTGGCCAATCCTAAATTCGCTCCAGAGAACCCCACGAATTTAAATTAAAACTAAAAATGATTTGAATCGATAAGCGCACTTGAGGTCAGAAATACTGGAGTCAATCATAGATCTCTCAATCTCTCTTTCAATCATAGATCTCCTGTTCGTCCTGCTTTTTGAATACCGGAGGTAAATGCATAATGTGCGTCAGTGGTGGATTTGCCTTTCTTTGGGGCAAACTGATTACTATAAAGGGCCATTGTGTTACACAATAGTCCCATCAAAACACTTAAAGCTTCTTGGTTGGTACTGTTTCATATTGTATGATGCGCATTCGAATTACATCCAATGATCAGTGGCCATCCTTTCGAACTACAATAAGTCGTCAATCGTATCTATTCCTCTGATAGTCACGGGTCTAGCGAATTGAATAGCAGATTTGCTGAGCAAATCACCATGGTCTGACGTCTTCCTCCACTTTGGTGTTCGATTTTAATCGCTACCAGGTCTTTGGTACAGAATCTAGGTAAGCAAATATAATCGATATCCCTTCTGACGTAAGTCGCTGTTCTAGGATTTTCATCAGTTCTGTTGTAGATTATAGAACCATATTTATGGCTTATACCCTTCACTTCTACCTTGTAACACCTAGGTTCTTGAATCAGAGTAAAAGCCGTTTGTTTCACTGTAATGCTTAAGATGGCCGACGCAGTTTTACAGTGGTGAAGATTAATCTGGATAAAATCCAAATCCGAGAATTTTAAGCTGTTAATTTAAGAATCAGCGTTGTTATTCGGTTGTTCCAAAGACAGCTGCTCTTCTACTGTCCTTGTAGTGTCCTTCGATGATGGTCCACTCCTCTGTTTTTAACGGGTGGTTCTGGACTGCCTATCTTTTAAGGATGGATGATGATTCCTCGGAAGTACCAGCTATCCATGACATAAACTTGGCAGGCTTGGGGAGTTCCTTAGAATCAATGGCTTTGATTCTTGAACCTTCCCATGGTTTCATACCATCTACAGCCACGATGAGCTATGTTCTAGACACCTCATCTGAGCAGATGACGGTATAGCTATTTGTGATACAAGTGCGCAAAATAGGCGAATGCTGAAATCACACGAGTCAGCAATTGCCTGTGCGAGAGTCAATCAGACGCTATTTTTTGCAATAACCTTCCGAGAAAGTTGCATTAAGAGAAAGAAAAAGAAAGAATATTTAAAGTTTCGGGGGGGGGGGGGGGGTAACGGTGAAACCCTCAGCACAACGAAAAAACAATTCTAAAAATCAAAAATTGTAATTAAATTAAATCGAAATATATGAAAATAACTAATTTCAAATTATTTTAAAGTTTAATTTCGTCTTTTTGAAAAGACGAATTTTTAATACAGCAGTTGAATTTTAAGCCAAAAAGCTTCACAAATTAACTAAAATTATCTATATCTTAGTAGAAAAGTATTTAATCAGAATTTTATTGAATAACATAACCCAAATGTGGATTTCGACTAAAGATTAGTGAATCTTCATTAATAATATTCAATTATGTTAGTAAATGAATTGTATATGACATTATTCACTTTTGAGTAATAATTATTTATAAATATTAGGTAGTAAAAGAAACATTTTATTGGTATAGGGTTTAGGATTTTTTCAATAATAGGAAATTTAAAAAGTTTCGTCCTAGAGGCTTATTCTGATACTTGAGTCAATTAAAATCGTTACCCTTCAATAAGCTAGCAAAGGTACTTTTTAAATAAATAGGTAGTTTTACATAATAGAAAAAAAACTCTTAGAATCTGAATTAGTCATGTTAAGGGCTGTCTATTTTCTGGAACAATTTATTAAAATGATCTAAATGCTAGCAGCAAAGTAACCAGAATTATATTGAATAACATATCCTAAAATTGAATTTTGACTAAGGATTATTGATTTTTTATTAGTAATAATCATTTATATTAGCAAATAAATTCTGAAGAATGTTAGTCACTTTTGAGTAATAATTAGTTATAAATATTAAGTAATTGAATCAGACTATTAGTTTGCTTTTCTGCGGTCATTTTATTTGACTAATTCCGATCTAGATATAAATTTTTGTAAATATAAGTGTTTATATATATGGTACCTTTGTAGCCAAATACTGATGGTCTTGAGCTTCGTTGAGAAACTTTTCTACGTCCTCTGACGATAGGATTTTCGATTTCTTAATCTTGAAGCAAACGGACTGCCTCTTTAAGAAAGCAATTAGCATTCCATAACATTCAATTTTGATGTTATTCTTAGTGCTCAATTTGGTTTTTAACACTGAGTAATGAGACCAAAGAGTCGAGGGTTTCACTATTTTTGCTAGCTCACTAAAATATGCCATTAAAGCGTTCTCTGATAGTGATTTTGTATTCTTTGTTGCTGTCCACTTCATAAATCTATCGTACGTTGCGTTGTATTTAGTTTTGGACTTTTCAGGCAGCAAATTTTCTGAAGCACTTTCAGCGGCTTGAATAATATCTGGTGGAGTACACTCTTCACCAGTTTGATTCGAATCTTTATTTAAGTTCATCTTCTTTTAACAATAAGAAGGAAAACTTCACTTGCACTGCAAACACGTCGACTTTAACCTCGCACCTGTCATCAGCTGTTCGCTTGGACACTGAGCGCTGCTGGTGCTACGTTGCCCCCCCCCCCCCCTCGAATCGTCACGATGCGGAAATGTGCTTATCTGCAAAGTGCGCATGCGCGTATATTCCGCTGACGTGGAAAGTGTATAAGAATCGAACTGCACATGCATCAATATTATAGCTACATGGAACGGACTACTTTCGAGGTGGGTGTTGCAAAAAGTAAGTTATTTTTATATCGGCAGCCGTAAAACCTCGGGATATTGTCGCCAGGTTTTACCCCGGCGATCTTATTCTCGAGGACTGCCTCAATAGACAGTGCTTGTTCTGAGTTGAGCATCTCGCACGGGAATCCCTCAGATACAGTGGCCAATTTCATGTGGCTTTGAATGGGGAGGTTGTATGAACCACTTCGGTCAACGACCATGCCCCTCTTAGCTTCCCTGCCTTGCTTAGGACTGCTGCCATCAGACCGGGATCGTTTAGGGCAGTGGTCGGCAAACTACTGCCGCGCGGCAGCCCTAGCCACCGCACAGTGGACCTTTTTTGAAATTCTGTCTCAAAATCGTAGAACTTTGGATCGGAACGACCTAGAGGGATATATTTTTTTTAATTAACCCTTCGAGGACAACGTGGGGTGTATGGCCACCCCAACGGAATGAAAAACGCATATTCGCTGTGTACAGGTTGCAGCAAGGCTTCCCGCTTTGAGTACCTTCTCTTTCAGTATCACTGAAGCCCCTGTCGCATTTTTGTTTTGTTTTTTTTTTTGCTTCTTTTTTTTTCTAGGTATTTGGGATTGAATCCAAGTATTTCTCGAAACCCGGAAATGCGCCATTAAAAATTTAAACGAAAAAAACAGAGTGGGGTGTGCAAACACCCCACGTTGTTCTATACGTCCCACGATTCCACGTTGTCCTCGAAGGGTTAAAGAAACAATCTTTCCGAATATAGAAAAATTATAGAGAAACTAAAAAAAATGGTGACCTTGAAAATCTGTGTTGAAGATGGAATTTTTGGCAAAAAAAATCGTTTATTGAATACCAAAAACGCTTAGATTTTACATTTTATGTGCTATACATGTTTTTATATAGATTTTTGCATGCCCAATCCGAATCTGACATGTAAATCGTTGTAAGACAAAATCCAAAATGGCGGAGCCAATATGGCAGACTAAAATTGTAAAACGAAACCGATTTGACTAAAATTTGCTACAAGGTGGTTTTTCAGGTCACTGATTATAAATCCAAGGTCAAAATGTAAAAATTCAAAATGGCTGATCCAATATGGCGGACCAAAATTGTAAAAGGAAACTGATTTGACTAAAATTTGCTACAAGGGGGTTTTTTGGGTCACTGATTTCAAATCCATGGTCAAAATAAAAAAATAAAAATGGCGGATGCAGTATGGCGGACTAACATTGTAAAAAGAAACCGATTTGACTAAAGAATGCTACTCGGAGGTTTTTCGGGTCACTGATTTCAAATCCGGGGTCAAAATTAAAAAATTAAAAATAGTGGATCAAAATTGTGCAAAAAACAAATTTCATTAAAAATTGCGGTTTTTGGGTCTGCTATTTTTAATTTTTTAATTTTGACCCCGGATTTGAAATCAGCGACCCGAAAAAACCCCTTGTAGCAAATTTTAGTTAAATCGGTTTCCTTTTACAATTTTGGTCCGCCATATTGCATCCGCCATTTATATTTTTTAATTTTGACCCTGGATTTAAAATCAGCGACCCGAAAAAACCCCGAGTAGCATTCTTTAGTCAAATCGGTTTCCTTTCACAATGTTGGTCCGTCATTATTAATTTTTTAATTTTGACCCTGGATTTGAAATCAGCAACCCGAAAACCCCCCTTATAGCAAATTTTAGTCAAATCGGTTTCCTTTTACAATTTTGTTCCGCCATATTGGATCCGCCATTTTGAATTTTTAAATTTTGACTTTGGATTTGTAATCAGCGACCTGAAAAACCACCTTGTAGCAGATTTTAGTCAGATCGGTTTCGCTTTACAATTTTAGTCTGCCATATTGGCTCTGCCATTTTGGATTTTGTCTTACAACGATTTACATGTCAGATTCGGATTGAGCATGCAAAAATTTACATAAAAACATGTATAGCACATAAAATGTAAAATCGAAGCATTTTTGGTATTCAATAAACGATTTTTTTTTGCCAAAAATTCCATCTTCAACACAGATTTTCAAGATCACAATTTTTTTTTTTGACTTCTTCTATAATTTTTCTATATTCGGAAAAGTTTTTTCTTTAATTAAAAAAAAAATATCCTTCTAGGTCATTCCGATCCAAAGTTCTACGATTTTGAGACAGAATTTCAAAAAATTCAAAATGCCAAACCCAAAAACGGAAATTTTTAGTCAAATCTGTTTTTTTTTTACACTTTTTTTAATTTTGACTGCGGATTTGAAATCAGCGACCCGAAAAACCCCCTTGTAGCAAATTTTAGTCAAATCGGTTTCCTTTTACAATTTTGGTCCGCCATATTGGATCCGCCATTATGCATTTTTTAATTTTGACCCTGGATTTAAAATCAGCGACCCGAAAAACC
>CAKNYM010050873.1:91261-103513 GCA_932195095.1 Andricus curvator
TTTAGTCAAATCGGTTCCTTTTTACAATTTTGGTCCGCCATGTTGGCGCTGCCATTTTGGATTTTGTCTTACAACGATTTACATGTCAGATTCGGATTGGGCATCTATATAAAAACATGTATAGCGCATAAAATGTAAAATCTAAGCGTTTTTGGTATTCAATAAACGATTTTTTTTGTTAAAAATTCCATCTTCAACACAGATTTTGAAGGTCACAATTTTTTTTTTGACTTCTTCTATAATTTTTCTATATTCGGAAAGGTTTTTTCTTTTCGATCATTTGATCGAAAAATCTACTTTTTTCCACTTTATCTTTTTATTCCATTTCCACTTTATCTACAGTCGCAAGGTTCCTTCCTATGCTTATTCTAAGTACCGATTTATGTCATTTTTTACATTCTCATCCTAAAGAGAAGGTATTGGTTTTATGTAAAATCTGACTTAGTCGGTTTTCATCAAATCTCCACGTTTTCAGATCCACTAAGTCAGAAAAGACAATTTTTACGAAGGTGTCTGTCTGTAGTCTGTAATCTGTAGTCTGTCTGTATTCTGTAGTCTGTCTGCAGTCTGTAGGCACGATAACTTTCGAAAAAACGTTCAGATTGGATTGAGCTTTGGCACACTTTTTTAAGACCTAAAAGAAAAAGAGAAGCTCGTTAGCCAGCTATTTTGGATCAAAATTCAAAAAGTTAGAGCATTTTCAAAATTTTTGAGACCTTTTTTTTTAAGAGTTGAAAATTCTATGTACCTACAAGATTATCATAACAACTTTTTGTGTTTTCTTGAAAAATCGAAAATTTAAATTTTGACCCCACAAAAAATAATGAAAAATCAACAATAATTCGATTTTGTGGTCAAATTATGCAAGATACAAAAAAGCTATTCGTAGTACTCGGAAATTCGAACAATTTATCCTCACGAAAAACGACACAATCGTGAAAAATAAAATTACAAATAAACAAATTAAATTTTTTGACAAAAAGACACAAGGTACAATAAAATGTTTGATAACACAATTCTTTTCTAATTAGATCTAAAAACTTGCTTTAAAACCTTTTTTTCTCACGAGACTCGTGATGAGAATGTGTTCGTTAAAGCCGAAGGAGCTTTAACAAAAGAGAATTCACCATTATTAAATTTCAGTTTTTGATGGTGTGACCTATAATTTCAAAAGTCCTATGCAAAAATGTGGTGGATGCACAATGATCGAGCGCGAAGCGCGAGATCCAACAGGTGCGCACCTCAGGCGCGCTCAAACTTGGGAGCCGCGCGCGCAGCGCGCGTAGAGAGTATGCTCTCCCAGCGGGCAGATTTTTTCTATGTATATTATGTTAAAATTCCTATTTCTATGTATACTTTGACTTTTAAAAATCACAAAAAGACATATAAAACTTGGTCGGGGGACAAATATTTGACCGGGAAGAAATCGGGAAAAAACCGGAAATTTCAAATTGCCTGATCACTAGACACCCTGGGACCCGAAAACGGCAATTTTTAGTCAAATCTGTTTTTACACAGTTTTGGTCCACCATTTTGAATTTTTGAATTTTTCTTTTTTGATTTTGAACTAAAAGGTCCGTCGCGACAGAGTGCCGCTTGAGGGATAAGGCAGTTCACACTAGGAGGTTGCCCAATATCCCAGGACACTGTGTCACCATACCTTGGTAACATTCAGCCCTCGACACGCGAGTTCACCTCTCGGCTTGGGGAGCCGTTTTGAATTCACGTTGATACTTTCTACTTAGTTAGTTGTTATGTAGGCGGGGGGGGGGGGGGGGGGGGGCGGGCCCCCCCCCCCAGGTCCCACCCCTGGCGCTCAAGCTATAAAGACTATTGTGCTATACCCGTGTTTATTCTCAAGGCAGTACTCCGAATCCGGCCATCCTTCGCCGAGTGTTTTTGGATCTCGGTGGGTTTCGTTATTACCAACTTTCTGAGATTATACCTCTCAGGTGCCAGGCATACTTATCGCACAGTAAATGACGTCCTACTTTGTTGATCAGGCAAAGTGATCCTCACCCACTCTGCTATTCGGCAGCCTCCCTTAGCAGACCGCAGAGAGGGGATACGGCCAGACTAGGGCGGACGGAGCGATCTTTCTGAGGTCATCAGTTAGATGCATAGATTCGAAGCACTGTCCTGGTGTGTTATGTAAGTGTATGTGTGTGTGTTCATTGCTCGAAGACATCCAGCGACCACCGAGCGGAGGTCCCTCGAGAGGGCCTGCCTCTACGCAAGGAGATCGCAGACTCATTTTCGATAATTAGGACGGTGACAAAACAGACATTGAACTCACATTGACATTTATGCTATAGATGATACTAAATGGACGATAATGTACAGGTCAAATTTTCATTGAACCACAGATAAGAAAAGCGCGCCATAGCTCGTGGATTCAAAATTGTGAAATAAATTTTATTTTAATATTGAGTTTAATTTATAATACATCGATACATCTGGTTAATATTCAATACTTCAGTTTGAAGATTGATTGAAATTTTAGTAAATTTGTTTATAAAAATAGATTCAATAATTCGTCGTTTGTAAGTGTTTTGTTCTCTTGCTAAAATTCTAATGTTATCAAAATTAAAATTAAAAAAATGGTCAAAATTCCATGAATGTTCCAATTTTCCAATTGGAGAAACCCAAGAGATAGACAGTTAGATAGAAAACGAGTAGCTGCGATTGTAGAAGATAACGAGTATTTAGGTAGTACCGATTCCTTCGAATCTGAAATTGAAGAATACTTTGAGCGCGGTTATTTAAAATAAACGACAATAATCCGTGTCCCATTATGTTTCTTTGGATTGGGAATATTATGGAGGATCTAGCTTATGACAATGAGAAGGAAATACACATAAATGCTGCAAAGATTAATAAATTAATAAAATATGGATGTCCGTTATTAAAAAATGAATATAAAAATGAAAAAAAAGAATCGGTAATAGATATGGGATCCCAAATGGAACGTATTTCAGAAAAATTAATTGAAAATTTTGAACCGAAAAAAATTCTAACCCTTCCAGTAGCAAACGTAAAAGCTTACGGCCCATTTGGGGTAGACCACATTTCATCAAGAAGCAACTCTTGATTAGTCTGGAAATCAGAAAGAAAAAAATTGAAACCTGTTTTCTAGTGATACCAAACCAGCCCCCTGCAACGACGTTAGTTCACCAGTACGGTCAAGTGAAGCGTGGAGCGCAGATGGCGCTGGGAGTCTTTCCAGCCTGTTTTTACATGGCAAGCACAGGAAAGATTACCCTGCTAAAAATTCCGGACACATTTCGTACACGACCGGATAGAATCCGGAGGACAAAAACCGGATCACGTTTCGGACAATTTCGGACAAATTTCCGAATCCGGAACTTGTCCTAAATTTGTCCGGTCGAAGAAGCACGGAAATTAGTCCGAATATCATCCGGTAGAATCCGAATGTTGTACGGTCTGATGAATTCGATCAGTCCGGGTTAGATCCGGTTGAGTCCGTATTTTGTATGGTCTGACGGATGCTATCAATCCGGATTGTGTCCGGGACGTCATCCGGATTCTATCCCGGTGTATTTAAAAATTTTCCGGATGAAGTAGAACGAAAAAAATGTTAAATCTGTATATTGTCCGGTCGAATCCGAAAGTTGTACGGTCTGACAGATTCGATCAATCCGGATTGTATCCGATCATGTCCGTTTTTTATGCGGTCTGACGGACCGCCTAAATGTTATATAACAAGGTTATATAAGCAGTTTACACATGAGAAATGCATTCTTCATTTATTTGACGCACAAAATCCTATTTCTATAGCTTAACTTAACACTACTGCATATACAATAACGCACTTCACTAACGCAGAATATCGCACGCTGAGTATATCGGTCGAAACGGTCCTTATATACTAACCAAGAAAATTTTTAGCGCTTGTAAGAAACGACGGATAAATCCGGATTGTGTCCGGTCGAGTCCGTGGTTTGTACGATCTGAAGGACGCGATCAATCCGGATTGTGTCCGGTCATGAATGTGACTGTGTCAATAATTATTATAATTCCCATCCACTGATCCTTTTTCCACATCATCGTCAATTCCATCATCATTCCCATCAACTGTTCCTTCCACATCATCGTCAATTCCATCATCATTCCCATAAACTCCTTTTTTTCCACATCATCGTCAATTCTATCAACATTCCGATTCACTGCTTTTTCTTCCACGTCGTCATCAAATCCATCATCATTCCCATCAACTGCTCCTTCTTTCCAAGAGAGCAGTAGATTCACTTTCATGAACCCTGGCGGACCGAACGAACGGAGCGGATACGCTACAGCGTATCCTTATAGTATCCACATCGTATCCTCTCCGTATCATGCAAGAAAAACTCATTTAAAAAGGAAGATGAACATTTTACTTGTTGAAATTCGGATTCTACGTGAAATTTTGCGTTAAAAGGTCACGGAGTAGTCGCAATAGTTTTTCTTGCAACATTAAAAACTTTAAAAAAATATAATACTTATCGACAACGTGGGCTGAAGGCGACTTCAAACGCATCGTCGACGGATAACGCCTATTGACTGCTACTGCACGACGATGCGTTTGAAGTCGCCTTCAGCGCACGTCATCGATAAGTATTATATTCTTTTAAAGTTTTTAATGTTGCAAGAAAAACTATTGCGATTACTCTGTGACCTTTTAACTCAAAATTTCACGTAGAATCCGAATTTCAACAAGTGAAATGTTAATCTTTTTTTTTAATGAGTTTTTCTTGCATGATACGGAGAGGATACGATGTGGATACTATAAGGATACGCTGTAGCGTATCCGTTCCGTTTGTTTGGTCCGCCAGGGAACAGATTCATTTTCTATCGGAACCATATAATTATCCTCATCCTTGTTCAAAACTTCATTAGTTTCTTCATCATTTTCCGTGTTACTATTCTGGTCTTTATCGAAATTCTCATTATTTTTGTTTGTTTTCGAAGTTGCATTATCGCTTTTGTGGTTTTTTTCTAACGCCCTACCCAAAAAGGAAAGCAAAATATTTAATTTTTTCGATACGCCCTACTATGCAGTAGTATTTTCCGTTTTCACTTGAATGTCATCAAATTACAACTTGAACCTGCGGATACATTTTGGATAGAATCGGACTGCTTCCGGAGTCAATGTTTTGGACCGGACGAATATCGGATTTAAGAGAACGATTTTCCGTTTTCACTTTAATTTCACCGAATGACAACTTGAACCTGTGGATTAATCTCGGATAGAATCGGACTGCTTCCGGAGTACATGTTTTTGACCGGAAGAATTTCGGATTTAAGCGGACGATTTTCCGTTTTCACTTTAATTCCGCCGAATGACAACTAAAACCTGCTGATTAATTTCGGATAGAATCGGACTGTTTCCGGAGTTGACGTTTTAGACCGGACAGATTTCGGATTTAATCGGACAATTTTCCGTTTTCACTTTAATTTCACCGAATGACAACTTAAACCTGTGGATTAATTTCGGATAGAATCGGAATATTTCCGGAGTCGATGTTTTTGACCGGAAGGATTTCGGATTTAAGCGGACGATTTTCCGGTTTTACTTTAACAAAAATAATTTCAGGTACTGAGTTCCGGACTAATTTCGGATCAAGTCGGACTCTTTCGGGAGTGAAAGTTTACGTTCGGATAAATTTCGGATTATACCGGACTATTTTCCATTTTTAGTTCAACGAAAATAATTTCAGGTTTTGAATTCCGGACTAATTTCGGATCAAATCGGACTCTTTCCGCAGTCGAAATTTTTGGTCCGGACAGACTCCGGACGTAATCAGACAAATTTCTGACTGTTTTCGTACAGTTTTTGGATTAGATCAGATATATTTCGGAAATACATCGTGAATCGGATTGATTTGGGATAAATTCGGACCAATTTTGGAATCCAAAATTTTTAGCAGGGTAGTGAATAATTAATTTGATCGACATTTTTCGTAATGACAATCGGTTTTCTATATTACTAATTAAAGTGTAAAAATTTAAAAATATTATTAATATAAAATTTGGCACCAAAATAACTAAAATTGGTGGAACGCGGTGTATTGCCCCTGGATGTAAGTCAGGTTATGACAGCTGCTCCGAGAAATTTCATTTTTTTTTACGTGCCAAAAGGTAAAGAAAATCTAAAATCCCGGCAAAAAGCAATCCCAAGGGAAAATTTTGTTGTAAAAACCGGACACGGCGTGTGCGAGAGACAGTTTTTTAAACAAGATATTTTATGGGAACGAATAAAACGTTTGCAGAGGATGAAGTCACTGTTCTGGGAGTTGCAAGTAGAAATATAAAATATTTATATTTACAATGATTGATTGTTGTTTAATCTTATGGTAATAATATTATTGTTTATATAATATTTGAAAATTAATGTTACATTATTTTTGTTTGAACTGTTTGTGAGATATAAAATGTAAGTGGTACCGCACGGCAGTGCCGGTGTATTATTTTTTTTCTTGATAAAATGTGAAAATAAATTACATATTAAAATTATCGAAGGATTCATTAATTAAAATAATGGTTTAATTTAAACAAATAAATGAAGAATGTATCATTTATACATTTTATCTTAAACTGAAACGATATGTATATTTAAAAAATTCTTTTGTAGAAATATAACAAATGAATCAAACACTGTATTTTAATAAAAAAATATCGAAAATTTTCTCTTAAATTGAAATTATATTTTTATTTTTAAAAAAATTGTATAAATATAAAAAATTCAAAATGAATTATGTATTTTAATAAAAAATGTCAAATATTTTATCTTAAAATGAAACTATATCCTTATTTAAAAAAAATTCTTTCGTAGAAATATAAAAAATTAAATAAGAACTATGTATTTTAATGAAAAATATAGACATTTTATCTTAAAATGAAACTATACCTTTATTTGAAAAAATTCTTTCGTATGTAAAAAAATACAAAAAATGAAATAAGAACAATGTATTTGAATTAAAAATATCAAACATTTCATCTTAAACTGAAACGATATCTTTATCTGAAAAAAAAAACTTTTCGTAGAAATATGAAAAATTAAATAAGAACTATGTATTTTAATAAAAAATAGAAATATAGAAAATAAATAAAAACTACACCTTCTTAATTTATTTATTTAAATTTATCTATTTTTTAAATTAATTAATCCTTCGATTAATTAATTAATTACTTCGTTTATTCAAATGAATTATTTGTTATTGTATCAGGGTTCCCGTTGTTATTAAATTACTTATTTATACCAACGTATGACATTGTTCTTATTTTAATTTCCTTTCCTATTAAATTAATTCTTCACCCCAATATAAAATTAGAATGTCTGTTATTTAATTTCAATTTCTAATTAAATTTTATATTCCATAACAGTAGTTTTGTTTATGAAATATAATGTACAATATTATTATTAAAAAATATGTAATCAGTTTTGCACTATTTTTTTGTAATAACTAAATGTAATGACAAAAATATTGTTTGTTTCTCCATGTTTTTTTTTCAAACTTATTTTTTGCAAACAAACTTTATATAATTTTGATAGACTTTGGAATTCAATAATAAAATTTGATATAATTATAAGTTAAATTTTTTTTCTTGAGTTAAGAAATACTTTAAATTCATTTACTGCATGTTACGATTGAAACCTTTCATATTTCCCACAGCCATGTAAAGTAGACTGAAAAGACTCCCAGCGCCATCTGCGCTCCACGCTTCACTTGATCGTCCTAATGAAATAACGTTAACATACAGTCGTTGCAGGGGGCTGTACTAAACCTATGCTTCGACATAATTTGGGAACAAATTGGAAGAAAAGCGAAAGTTGTAATGTCATAGTAAGACAGACAATATAGTTAAATACAAGCGAGATGTAAATGTACATAAATACTGAGGAATATGATTGGTTTCAGCAAATTGAAAATATTGAATCGGTAATAATAAACACTGACAATTCTCAAGTTGAGATAACAAATGAAGAACCTGAAATTGACGGAATCGGACGGAAAAAGAAAATCGTACGAATCGATGATGTTGGTACTTCGAAAAAAATACCGTTAATTATTGAAGACAAAAACACCAATAAAAGTAAAGTAAATAATACAATCGCCATCCATTGTGCTAGACGTCTTTTTCTAGTATTCTTAATTATTGCTATATAATAGTGACGGAAAGTGCAAACTAATACAATTTGTGTGCTGACAAGTTCACAATAATGCGTTATACAGTGAGAATAATTAATCGCTCTTCTATTTGAATACAATAAAAAGATTGAAAGTCCACTTCTAATTCGACTGTCAACATAAACTTAAAAAACGGAGAAAAGTTCGGGTCGGTGTGTGCGGTACAGTGGTCTGTGATGTGTCTGATGTCAAAAAATTCACGAGGTGGACTTATAATATTAACTGTCAGATAACTAATAATAAGAACTAATTTATTAGTTTTATTGCATAGCGTTTACTTGACTTGATTGGCAAGCTAATCCGTGTGACGTCACAAGGTGACGTTAACGTTTCGAGTAAAATCTGCCGTGGGTGTATTAGTGATATATTCTCAGGTCTAGTGGCTTGCGCTAGATGCGGTTCATAATACCACAAAAAATGTTCTAACCAGGGATTATATCAACGCACAAATGGAACCCCATACTAAAAATGTAAAAGAAGGGCTTAAAAGGGATGTTAAAGAGAACATTGACTGGTGCCTTAAGGAATTTGAAGCCGACTATATAAAAGATACGCTGAGAGTTGATAAGAAGTTTAAAAGGGTAGAACAAGATTCATGTAGGATGTCAGCGAGACTGGAAGTCGTGGAACACAGCTTGAACGAGGTAGAGGAATTGAAGGTCAAACTTTTCATGAAAGACGAAATGTATCAAAACGGAAAATCAGGTGACGAACTCTTTATCTCACACTATATTATATATAAAAGAAAGATCTACGAGAAAGAAAAGTATAATGATATTTGGTCTGACAGAGTCATCTGTTGATGTAAATGAACCCGAAAACGCCCAATGGGCGTTTAAACCGCACGCACCTACTATCCGTTCACGATAGGAAGGCCCCTCTAAAACAGCTGCACATTTTTGTAATTTAAAGCTCACTTTATTGCGCTTAAGACAAGTCCCCATTTGTTTATGCACAAAAATTGGCAAAAAAAAAAAAAATTCGCGAAAAGGTAAAAACCGTGGTTTTTTCGTGTCACTCTGTCCTTATTTGACTTTCGATGACGACATCTTTGAAATGAACAGTGTAAAAAAATTGAAAAAAATCATGTAGATTCTTTCATATTTTGACTATACATACGTGAAAACAAAATTGCAATATATTAATAACAAATAATGTAAAATGATTTTAAACATGACTATGCTATCTCTGGTAATGTACGTAGTAGAGAGTTACATTTTGGCTTAAACTACTTGGAAAATTTCAACAAATGCAATCGAATAATAATTAGGAATGAAAATCTTGAAACCTAATAATTAATAAAAAATAATCCTGGAAGACCGACGAATAGTAGTGTGGGTGTGAGGACACAGCAGGATCCATAGCTGACGGGTCTGTTCATTGAAAAAAGGTAGCTACTGCACGAAAAGTTGCCATTGGAAATCAAAACATCTTTTTCCTCTTTTCAGAACTTGATGAATGAGCAGACCTCCTGAGGTGACCCTTTAGCTATGGTATCCCATAGCCATAGTCTTCTCACACCCACACTATTATTCGTCGGTCTTCCAGGATTATTTGTTATTAATTAATAGGTTTTAAGATTGCTATTCTTAATTTTTATTCGATTGTATTTGCTGAAATTTTCTAAGCCATTTAAGACAAAATATAGCTCTCTACTGCGTATATTACGAGAGATAGCATAGTCATGTTCAAATGAATTTTACGTTAATTGTTATTAATATATTGCAATTTTGTTTTCACGTATGTATAGTCAAAATATGAATGCATCTATATGATTTTTTTTCAAATTTTTTACGTTCAGTTCCAAGAGGTCGTCATCGAAAGTCAAGCAAGGACAGAGTGACGCGAAAAAAGCACGGTTTTCATCTTTTTGCCAAGGATATTTTCCAAACCAATTTCTGTAGATAAACAAATGGGGACTTGTCTCAAGCGCAATAAAGTACGCTTTATCATGGTATAAGCTGTATTTTTATGCAATTTTTTTCTTACGAGTAAATTATAAAAATGTGCAGCTGTTTTGGAGGGGCCTTCCTATCGTGAACGGATAGTAGGAGTGGGCATTTCTAAATGCCCCGAACTAGGTGAGAGCGCTTTTAAGTGCACCGAACTAGGTGTGGGCATTCTCAAATGCACCCCCCTAGGTGGGGCAAAACTGAAGCGTCCCGAACCCATTCTAGTTGTCTTTAGATGCAGAGAACGCGTTTTGGGGAATAAAAAAATTTCTTCTTGTGATGAAAAACTAGTACTTTTGTTGAGGCACATTCTGAAGCACACAATCCTGGTAAAAGTCAAGGATGAAAAAAAAACAGTTATCATATACTAGATGTATGTATACCATTAAGCCATTTCCCTTTCAGGGTAGGCGTGACACTACCCGATTCGGGTAGTGTTTCTAGGTGGATAGTTTTCTTGTAGTTATAAATAACTACAAGTCTGGGCTCACCACACCCACGATGTGCCAACAGCACTCAGTATTCTTAAATGGTCACCCATCCAAGTACTAACCGCGTCCAACGCTGCTTAACTTCAGTGATCAGACGAGAACTGTGTATTTCAGCGTGGTATGGCCGTTGGCCATACCACGTTGGATAACTGATGTTAAAAAGTGATAGACGATATAATTACTATTGTTATTGTTATGTCAACATTTTTAATAAATATTAGGTACATAACAATTTTTTTTATTTAGATTTTTTAAGATAACATTTCTTAAACAGATAGCCAATGTAATAATAGTAAAATTATTCCAAATTACCAGAGAATATGAATTTTCAACAAAAAACTTAATTTTCAACAAATAACTTAAATTTGCAACAAAATATTTAGATTTTCAGTTGAATAAATTAATTTTTACCAACAACAAAAAACGAATTTTCAACTAAAGTTATGAATCTTTAACCAAAAAAAATGAACTTTTCAGAAAGTAGTTCCACTTTCAACAAAAATTTTTAACCTAAAAAGATGAATTGTAAACAAAAAGATAATAATTAATATTTAAAAAAGAAAATGTTTTAATAAAAGTAAAAAATAACTGCATTCAACCAACAGAAACGAATTTTCAACAAACAGAAACGAATTTTGAACAAAATGCTTGAATTCTCAACTAAAACATATTAATTTTCAATTGAAATTTTCAGTTGTGTTTTTAAATAAAGAAACTTATTTTTGCAAAAAAAAAAATCCTTTTTGTGATAAAAAACTAGTAATTTTGTTGAGGCACATTCAGAAGCACACAATCCTGATCAAAGTCAAGGATGAAAAAAAACAGGCATCATATACTAGATAATTAATCTTAAAAAGTGATAAAGACGATATAATTACTATTGTTATTATATACCATTAAGCCATTTCCCTTTCGGCGAGCCTCAAGGGGTAAGCGTGACACTACCCGATTCGGGTAGTGTTTCTAGGTGGATAGTTTCTTGTAGTAAATAACTACAAGTGTGGGCTCACCACACCCACGGCCGCCAACAGCAACGCAGTAGTATCAGACGGTCACCCATCCAAGTACTAACCGCGCCCAACACTGCTTAACTTCAGTGATCTAACGGGAACTGGTGTTTCCAGCGTGGTATGGCCGTTGCCGTTGCTGAAATACACAGTTCTCGTCTGATCACTGAAGTTAAGCAGCGTTGGACGCGGTTAGTACTTGGATGGGTGACCATTTAAGAATACTGAGTGCTGTTGGCACATCGTGGGTGTGGTGAGCCCAGACTTGTAGTTATTTATAACTACAAGAAAACTATCCACCTAGAAACACTACCCGAATCGGGTAGTGTCACGCCTACCCTGAAAGGGAAATGGCTTAATGGTATACATACATCTAGTATATGATAACTGTTTTTTTTTCATCCTTGACCGTTATTGTTATGTGAAAATTTGCTTTACATTTTTAATAAATACTTGGTACATAACTATTCATTGGTTTTTTTTATTTAGATTTTTCAAGGTAGAAAAAAGTCTCCACAGGTATCAGTTATGTAATATTTGCATCTGTTTATTTTTACACGAACTTTTGATTCATCCAAAATCTCCTACCATAACTTTCCTCAACCAATAGACA
>CAKNYM010050873.1:127804-230370 GCA_932195095.1 Andricus curvator
GTAAACTTTTTTTTCATTTTTTTTTCAATTTCATTTTATGAATGTACAACATCTGAAGAAAGTTCTACTGAATTTTTAGAGCATTAGGAGCAAAACTAAGTAAGATATAGCGATTAGTCAACGGCTGCTCCGAGTCGCTACGCTCCGATTTTGTATACCGCGCTAACGTACGTTAGCTTGTTTCGTGTCAGTTTTCGAATATTTTGACTGTTTTTCATTAGAGTTTTAACGTGAAAGTGCTTCACTGTATGGACCTGGCATCTACGATTCTGTGTAAGTATACAGCGAGAAAAAGAGAATAATTCTGATTTTTTACTGTTTAAAACTTTAAATCGATTTTCCCACACTTCACGATTTCAAAGCCGGTGGAGGCTGTCATTTCAAATCCACTGTACCGATCCTATCCAAAATTTGTACATTACTTCTCTGTATAATTCATGAGGTAACCCTGTCTAGTTATTTTCTAATTTGTTGTTATTTTTTATTTTACAATAACAATTTGACCGATTTTTTAAGCAAAAATCGCGTTTTTCGCTTTCTAGTGTTACCAAAACTTGAAAAATCAGTGGAAAAAAACGCGAGAGGGTTACCTGGGGAAACTCATAAAATAACAAAAAAAATTTGATTTTTTGATGTGAGATTATCGAGTGCCGAGAAACGACATCCACCGAAAAACATCTTTTTTTCGAGATGTCTCCGGAGATTGGCTGCCAACGGCTTAGTTTTCGATATTTTTCACTGAAAATTTAACAACATGTTTTTTAAATGATATACTACAATACTGTAATTAGCTAATTTAAAATACATTACCTGTATTTTTTAAAAAAATTATTGAAAAAGGCTCTTTTTTAACTTAATTAACAATCCCCCCCCCCCCCCCTTAAGAGCCTTAATATCCTCTGTCACTGCTGTGTCGCACACAAGCTCATTAAAAGTGTCAGGAAGGTCATAAGTCATGAAAATAAATATTTATTTGTGGGCATTAAGAATAGAACATTTATTTTCTAAAAGTCGCAAAATAAATTCCGTGGAAAGTAAATATTAATTTAGCGAAATATGACGCAAATATCGGGGGAAAAATATATAAATTGGTACTGTTATTGTATATAACCTCTAATGAATTTTACAAAAATGTCAAAAAATATTTAGCTCTGTCGATTTCTCCAGTAATCTGAAAAAACTGGCAATTTGTTATCCTAGAATTCTTATAACCAGGAATATTCTTTTCGTCCTTTTAATTTGCGGGTGTAAATAAGAGAGATATGGGGTTGAGAGGTTTGGTCACGAATAACAAAATTTCATTTCATAAACCTAAATTTTACACGTTTTTTATTTTAAATTAGGTTTAGGGTGAAAATTTTAGGGTATCAAATAATTATAGAAACCTGCAAGAAATCAGGAAATGATTAGGAATTTTGTAAACCCAGAAATAACATAGAATTTTGTATTGGTTTTCGAATTGCATTCCCGATCATAACACAGCTTTTTCCATTTTCTTTCTCAGTCGATTCCGGGTTTAAAAATGTCCTGGTTCACGAAATTCCCGGGGTTTTCAGATTACTGGACACAACCGTCACATCAGTGACACAGAAGTTTTTGTTATATGTCATTTTGTAGCGCCCTCAGTATTGCAGAACTGAACTATCTACACGAAACTTTATCACGGTCAAATGCATTGCAGTTTGGGGGCCTGCTCTCTACCTAAGGCGACAAGAGAGATTTTTACTCTTCCCGTGGATATCCTTGTACTAATACTAAATATGCGCCCCCATTTGCTTTTCGAGCACGTTCCCTCCTTTTTTTGACTATCCTCCTATTTCCTCTGTATCCAATTTTTCCCTCTCTCGTCATATTGTCCCTTTTATTCCTCCACCCTATGATTTTCTAATTTTTCATCTACTCCCCCTCCTGTAACTTTTTCAAACTCTCTATGTTTTCTTTTTTTCTTATCCGTGAGTGACCTGAGCATCCTGCTGCTTTGCTTGAAAGGGCTTATTGTCATATATTTTTCTATACCCTTATTTATGTAAGTCCGTTTTTCTCTTAATTAACTTTGCTAACGTTTGCAGATCTCCTTCAATATGCGTCTTACACTTGTCCCCCCTATGTTACTCAAAATTAACTTTCTTTCTGGCGGTCTACCTTTCCCCCTTTTGCTTAGTCTCTGGGGTTTTACTTGCCTACGTTGGCGTTAAGAATTCTGCTTCCGAGTCCGACATGCTTTCCGCGCCTTACCTACCTTAAAATCTCCTGCTTCTTTATAGTCCAATCAACGGGGAACAAATTTCACTCAAAAAAACGAATTTGGAAAAGTAGAATTTTTTTTCACGGATACGTTGGGGATGACTTTATAAAGATACTGTAAAAAGTCCCCAATCATATGTGTACGACAACGGCCGCCATGATGGAAAGTGTTAAACAATAACATGTTTTTTTAAATAACTCCAGAACGGTTGATTTTAGGTCGAAAATGGTAATGTTAAAAAATGTTCTCGCCCCCGCTCCCATTGTTGCCATTAGGACTCATAATCACCGCTGCTGCCTACCTCATAGCTTCAATTTTGAAATTTACTTATTTAAAGTATTAAAAGAGGACTTAAATATTATTATTCTGACCTGAAAATTGGGAAATATATTGTATGAATGTGGAGGAACAATTACAAGAAGTTTCATCTCAAAATCATTCCCTAAGCATGTCAAATTGGACACTGAAGTTGAGCTCATTTTATACTGATAATTTGTAATGCAAATGAGTTGGTCGGTTTTTTTTAAACAGGAACATGCATTTGCTCCAGTGCAAATCGCCTGATCTATTTCCGAAGTTCTTTCCAGGATATTTTCAGTTTTACTGTATTTGTTCAGAAATCGCACAATTGTGCAGTTAATCCAATTTTATAGCGTAACCGTTGATAATACGTCTACAACTGTTAGAACCTTTTCTGTGCAGTATAAAATTGTGAACATTTGTTAAAATTACCATTTTCGATCTAAAATCAACCATTCTTGAGTTATTTAAAAAAACATGTTATTGTTTAACACTTTCTATCATGGCGGCCGTGGCCGTACACATATGGTTGGGTACTTTTTACAGTATCTTTATAAAGTCATCCCCAACGTATCCGTGAAAAAAAATTCTACTTTTCCGAATTCGTTTTTTAAATCCTTCATTGACTGGACTATTAGTCGTTACTTCAGTTACCTTCTCCATTCACCCGTCTTTGCCGCCTCCAGATGGTGCCACTATGCTGTAGCTGATTGACTAATTTTCAACAAATTAATTATTTATGTCTTTATGTCGCTGTATATTACTTTTCACTGTCTCTCTCACCCTAAATTTCGCTTAACTAAACTGCTTTTACTCCCTCTCCCCTTCACTACCCGCCCCAAGCTTTGTTCCCAGCGATTTATATTCCTAATAGACAAGGAGATAGAGACAGAAGAACAGGAACGATTAGTTCGTGTATGCCAATTCCAGTGGTAAATATTATAGATATTTGACGAGTTATGAGCAAATTAAATGAGACCGCTGGCCTGCACTGATAGTATAATTAAATGTTCAAGTTGCAATGAAAAATTGATGTTTTTGAACGATTAATTAGCACATTTAAAGTGGTATTTGTGTAACTTTGAATAAAGTTAATCTGGCGAAAGCTATTGACATACGGTTTCCGTGTGTATCCTTACGAATTGATCATTTAATTATACTCTGAGTGTAAGCGAGCGTTTTCATTTTATTTACTCATAACTCGTCTATAACTATCCTAAATGATAGGATTGTTCGGACAATTGGACCTGTATGGCGAGAGATGTATGAACAAAGTGGCTCAAAGAAAGGCGTAGCAGGATGTCGGGAGAACCTGCTCATCGATAGATGTGTCTGTAAAGACGCAGCATACTATCAGCGATTTCTATCGATGGCCTGGATTGATTACCGGAAAGCTTTCGATTCAACCTCCCATAGACTTATCATCTGTCTGTTGGAAAGCCTAAAGGTTCATCCACACATCGTGAGGTGCATAGAGACATTAATGCCGCTTTGGAAAACCAGATTTACTATCTCATCTGGAAAACATCGTGTGATCACTAACAGTATCACCTTTCAGAGAGGTGTATTTCAGGGCGACACCATGAGCCCTCTCCTCTTTTGCCTCACATTATTGCCACTATCTCTCGCACTTCGCCATTCCGAAGGGTATCTCTGCGGCAAACCTGGAAACCGAAAGCATAAGGTCACTCATGTATTTTACATGGATGATCTTAAGATCTATGCTAGGAATCAAGAGAAACTACATCTAGCTCTGAAAATTGTCAAAGAGTACACTCAAGAGATTGGAATGGAATTCGGGTTAGACAAATGCGCCAAGGTTAATTTGAAGAAAGGAAAACTTAATGGCATCCCCGAAGATCCTGAGCTCGTTGACAGAAGCGCTATACGACACCTTTGCGCTGGAGAGACCTATACATACCTGGGCGTGCCACAGAGCCGCATTCAGGACGCGACATCTATAAAGGATACTCTCCGATGCAGATACAAACGTCTCATCTGGCAGATTTGGTCTTCCGAACTGTCGGCGAGAAACAAAGTATCTGCAACGAACATGCTTGCCGTCCCGGTAGTACTCTATTCATTTGGAGTGGTTCCATGGACGAAGGACGAGCTCAGATCCCTTGATATCGGGACGCGAAAGGTTTTGCACATGAACAAGAGCATGCACCTTAAGTCTTCTGTTCCGCAACTTTACATCTCACGCCGCCTAGGTGGTCGCGGAATACTGAATCTTGAATGTCTTCACAACAGACTCATTCTGGGTACAGCACATATAGTTGCAAATGGACAAGACCCTCTTCTTAAAATGGTCAGGAAACACGAAGAAGTGGGAAAAGGGGCGTTTCTGTACAAAGCAGCGGAGGATGCTGCTGAAACACACGGCCTTGACTTCAATATTAGGGGTGAGCAAAATGCATCAAATCTTATCCATCTTGAATACTCACTCCTGAAGGCCCGGATTAAGAAAGCACAGGAGAAAAACTTCCACGAACAGCTCCTCGACAAGAGGATGCACGGCATCTTCCACAGAAATGTGGAAGATCAGTCGATGTCGTATGAGCTAACGTTTTCTTTCCTTAGATCACCCGGATTGAAGTCGGGCACGGAGGGCTTCATTTTGGCATGTCAAGCCGGTGTCATTTCCACTCTAGCATACCGTCGCCACATTTTGAGCCAAGACATTCCCGATGATAGTTGCAGAGCGTGTCATGCACACCCCGAGCATCTAGGACACATACTATCTAGTTGTCTAACTCATGCGGGAACGACTTACATCCAAAGGCACAATGCGGCACTAAGAGTGCTTTATTACCATCTCTGTCACTCTTATGGCATTAGCCCAAATACCTCTCCGCTAAACGCTCCTAGAGAAATAGAGTCAATTGTCGAAAATGAGAGGTTCCGAATATACTGGAACTTCATATTCTCGACAATTGTTTCTGTTGCGCACTCGAGGCCTGACATAGTTCTCCTTGACTTCGAGAAACGATCCATGTTCGTTATCGAATTTTCGGCACCAGCTGACAAAAACGTCACAGCCAAGGAGAAAGAAAAGAAAGAGAGGTATAAAGACCTTATAAGGGAGTTGCGACGGTTATACCCGGAATATTCTGTTAAGCTAATCGTCTTGATCATCGGCGCTCTTGGAAGTGCCAAGGTTTCACTGGTTAATAGCCTGAAAAGCATCCCTGCGTGTCAAAAAAATGCTGAGACACTTGCGGGGAAAATGCAGAAGGCGGTCGTCCTTGGGTCGCTCCGTGTCCTCAGGGTGCACGAGACTTTTGCCGGACCATCGTATTGAGTTCGTCGCAGACTGTAACCACCTATCTCACGGTCGTGAGACGTGGTTACAGCTGAAATTTTACCGCGATTTCGCTGGGAGCGGGTGCAATTTTTCAGATTAGCACCCGCTCCCGGCGGATCATCAGCTTCATCAAGCTTCTGTTCATTCAAAATTTTTGTGATATCGATTAAGCAATACGTCAGCTGAGGAGCAGAATTTTTTTTTTAATTGTGATTTCAATTTTACCTAATGCTTTTTCGCTCTCTTGCACAATTACTATTTTTTCAGTTACCTCCTTTTACCTTTCCACCAAATATAGAATTTATGAATTGATTATAGATAAATAATGAGAGAGTTGACCCATCGCCAGGAACGATGAGCCTCAATCAACTTCAACTTAAACTTCTTACTCAACGCCAGTTCTTTGCAGGATTTAATTCTCTGATGTTGCCCGAATATTTCAAGTGAAAAATGAAAAAAATCGTTCGAGCCCTTTTTTTGAAAATTCAAATTTTGATTTTTCAAGATTTTGTTTTTTGTGATACAACATTTTAATTATGTGTACGCTGTAATACATAAAATATGTAGTAAAAAAGTTCTTATAAACTTTTGTGTGAAACAAAAACTGGGTCTTACATGGAGGTTTTTGTAGTGCAAATAGAGGTTTTTTGTCCCTAAGGTTATTGATAATTCTTACTCAACAAAAACTCTCCGCAGGATTCAGTTACCTGATATTGCTCAGATATTTTGAGTTAAGGAGGGGACAAATCGATCGAGCCCTTTTTTTGAAAATTCAAATTTTGATTTTTCGAGATGTTTTTTTTGTGATAAAAATTTGTAACACGGAAGTTTATAGGAACTTTTTTACTGCATATTTTATGTTCAAAAGCGCCCATAAAATTAAAATTGTTTATCACAAAAAAAAAACAGATTGAAAAATCAAAATTTGATTTTTCAAAAAAGGGCTCGTTTGATTTTTTTCATTTATCACTTAAAATATTCGGGGAACATCAAAGAATTAAATCCTGCAAAGAATTTGTATTGAGTAAGAAGTTTTGGTTGGAGTTGGTTGAGGCTCGCCGTGCAGGCAGTGCTTGCGAACTTACATGTAAGCTTGCAAAATTGAAAGTCATAATTGGGTAAAGTATAAGTTTTTAAAGAAAATTATAAGAAATGAGTGGAAATAAAATATAAAATGTGGACCGAAACTGATGATTGAAAAGTTGAGTTACAAATTCGAAAAGCATTTTTCAAGGGAAAGAAGGGTTTGGTAGACAGGTAGTTTTGACCGCCTGTCAAAACCTACCTTTACTTACTGTCGGTCAAAACTTACCTATCTACCAAATCCAAAAATGTCCCTTTAATTTTTGTTGCTCTAAATGTGTGCGCGGGGTCCCTAATCAAATACTGAAACCCTACGCTCTGACAGACCGTTGCACAATAATGTTTTAACAATAAAGTGATAATCGAAACAAAGTTTCAACACGTTTGCTTGGATTATCGCTTTCGGTTAAAAGATAGGTAAAAAGTGCATATGCCTAGATTTGTAGGGCCTAAAAACCTTTAAAATTATCCATTATCGAAAGGTTGCGATTAACAGTTTACATTATATTAATATATGTTAATTAAGGGTAGTGTGCTCATGAAATTCCGCGTCGAGTGACCCGTAGCAGAGATATTTTTTAGTTTTTAAATACGGTATATCGATGGGTTCTACGAATAGTGCGCTATCGGTTTGTTTCCCGTACAAAATAGTCTATCAGCATGTGATGATAGACCAGTACGTATCCGAAATGTAATGATACACTCTTTTGCACAGGAGGCGAAACGAAAGCGCACTATTCGTAGAACCCATCGATCACTTGAGAAGTTAAAAAAAATGTCAAGAATTTATCGAATTATGTACCTTGAATGCAACTTGTGTTATGGTCTAGGAAAGTTTTAGGAAAAATCTAAATTTATTCCACGTCATTTTCGAAAAGTTTTCTTAAAGTTAAACAACTGAAACTTAAAAAGTCTTCACGGATTCCCGAGGTATGACTAAAAACTTCGAAGCGTCCCCTTTATTCTAAAGCTCTATAAACTAAAAAAAAAGTTGTATTTTTTTATTATCGTTTTTTAAACATCTATTTCAAAAAACTTGTTCATGATGTTATGAGTTCAAATTTTACAATTGTTTTGTCTGATTGGAGCGGTTATAAATTAATACGATATATACAAGAATTACAAATATTAGCTTGGTTTTGAATTCCCTCACTATTATACTCATACATTTGAAAAATTTACATCAATGACCAAAATTAGATTTTTTGACGATTTTTTCTGAAACTTGGATTAGGGAGTTTTTTGGGGTCGCTGTTTTCAAATTTCACGTCAAGAAGCTGAAACGGAATTTGATATAAAAATTTCTACTTTTAAAATGGCGGATACAATATGGCAGACTTAAATGCAAAATGTGTTTGTATTTGCATGAAATTATCGTTACCCTGAAACCTAGAATATACTTACTACTGACACGTCTGCCTATTCTTACGTCGTATTGCTTCCGCTATTCTGAAATTGTTACTTTTGACATCAAATTCGAAATTAGCGACCACAAGAAACGTTTTATACCAAGTTACATACAAATATGTAAGAATTTTGCAATTTTGACCGTCATATTGGATCCGCCATTTTGAATTTGTAACCTTTCACGTCAAATTCGAAATCAGTGACCTCAGAACTCCCTTATACTAAGTTTCATATGAATCCTAAAAAATACAACATTTTTGCCTGTTTGCGGGGTGTCTTCGCCCAATGTGCTGCGTCGAGTTTCAGTTTTTTCTTGCTTTAATTAAATATAAGATTTCGAAGATTGCGTGGTAGAAATGTCAGGTTTTTGCTACAACTTTCATCCACTTTAGCCGAATACGTTTGACGAGTACCTCTTTGACCCTAACACCAGCGCCATCTGACAAGCGAATTATTTTGAAGCTTCGTCCTAGTTTGAAACACCATGCTTCACAAGAATACACAAATTTAAAACTGTAACCTTTACTTTGTTGATTTTCTCGATGAAAGAGATAATTTTTATCTCACTGTCATTCTATTTACAGATCAGACGAATGAGTGATGAAGACCTAAGAGAAATTGGGTTAACGCCAAATGCAGTTGGACAATTAAGGAATATTGTGAAAAGCCAAACTTCCAACGGCCTAAGTCAGCTGGCAGATGAGAAAAAGGCGGACAGTCCTAATAACCCATCGAATCTTGGAGACCAGATGGAAAGTGAGGTAATTATTAATTATTTCCTATCACAAGTTACATGGCCAAACTCAAATATAGTAAAATTATCTAAATTGCCAATATATTTTAACAGATGGGGCCTGGATTGGAAGTCAGTGACGCCAACATGAATGCCAAATCAATACCAATGCAAGAACATCAGCCGATTGCTCACCATCAAGGTCATACCACTGTATCAACCATGCGGCGTTATCCAACTATGTCACCCATGGATCCTCCGCAAATGCAGATGTACACTACACCTCCTCCAATGTACGCAGCTCAAAGTCCTCCGTGCTACGCATGTCTCACAGTTCCACAGTTCCAGAATCGCTATTCGAGGTAATTCCTTCTTTATTTCGGTTAAGTAGTATTTATTAAGTACGCAAGGAACTAAAAAATATATGTGAGAACAGGACAGTCTTATAATTTTTTCGGTGGTACTGCACGTAAGTTCAATAAATATTCAGCAATATTCTGACCGAAATTTCAGGTGCAACGCACAGCACGTGTACTGCTTGGGTCAACTCCAGGCCCTGAGATTGGACCCTGAAAGTAATAGGCACTGCTCACAAAGTAGCAGTTCAGAGAGTACAGGGAGTCGTTCGCCACCCGAAACTCCACCAGCGGCACCATGGGCTGGTGGTTCAGAAACATCCATGCCACCTGTTCCCGACAACCTCGGTTCGATACAGCTTCATTCCGTCGTGCCAAGTCATGCTCCTCCGCAACCCATGCCACCTTCGGAGAGGCAGCGACACAGGAAAAGTCAAACGCATGTGGTGCGCCATAAAAACCAAATGGTTAACGGAGGTGGACCTCCGAACGTGCAGCATTGTATGTCCTTTCCTGCGCCACCTCCTCATTCCCAGGTTGCGTATCTACCGCACGGGCATTATCCAGCTCTGCGACCAAGTGCTGGCCTTTACACGAATTTTTCGCCGCCGGCTTACGCGCGGCCTGCATTCCCACCCACGTATCAGCCTAACGGAGAGATGATGTACCCTTATCACGGGCATCCAGGCTCAGGAGGCACGCCGCCGCCACCTCAGAATGCAGTGCCGCAATCTCAATCGTACATGCCGCCTCCACTGGTGGTAACCTACACGCCTGCCGTACCACCTGCAAAGATATCGTGTTACAACTGCGGCAGCAATAATCACCTTGCCACTGACTGTAAGGATCTTACTATGGAGGACCTCACTAAAAGAGGTACGTTTTATAATCTATTTCACCGGTAGATAATTTTTATTCTTTGTACCCGTAGAAACGATAATAGATAAAGGGGAGGATTAAGGAATGTGTTGGACGTCAGAGGTCACGTGGGACATCACTTTAAACGTCGCCTCAACCTACACACTTTTTAGTTACTTTTAATAATTCGTCGACTACTTCACACTTAATCTTAATTAACGAAAGGTTTTATTCAGTTGTAACTAGCTGATGACAATGCAGTCTAGGTTGATTAATAATTTTTGCTCGATGAGGGAACGAAAAGTCGATTCGTTACCATTTGAAGTAACTAGTTACCGTAAATTTTTACATCATTAAGTACCCCGATATTCTCTAACATACAAGCACTACTTTTCAGGTATTATTGCAAAATAATCAAGAATTTTTCATTTTTGAAAAGTGGTAACAATTAGTTCTCGTTGGAGTTTATAAAATATCTCTGGTAATATATAAATATGTTCAATATTTACACTTCCCGTAAATGTTCGAATTCAAAAGTGTATTAATAACTTATTAAGTAATCATCATTTTGCAATGTTCTTGGGCTCATTTTGAAATCAAATTTCTGCAGTATTCGCGTATATCAAATATCGCTAATGTCTACGTTTGGCGCCACATTGAATATGGCTCATACATTATGTATGAGTATAATTATACGGTACTTTACCACGGTTCCTTTTTGCTCTAAAATACTTATTCATTAAAAGAGTCTCCCTGATCAGGTTAAAAAATTAAAATGATTGAGTCTGTTCTTTATGGATGACGTGCTTCACGTAGATAAATTACGAATTTTTGAAGTTACGAATTCTGAATTAGAAATCATATTAGGTCTGTAAATTAATTCTCGGCCTTTTTTGTATCGATTAGTCTATAATGCATACAAAAAAATACAAACTCAAACAAAAAAGTAATCTCCTTCACATTTGACATATTTTTGCCATCTTTCTGGCACTTGTCGAATTCGAGATCCAAAAAATTGTTTTTCTGGTTGTCCAGGACACTCGTCATCTTGAAGGTTAAAATTTCCTTCTTGAAACCGCTGGAACCACTTTTTGCATGTGCTTTACGATACGGTGCCTTCACGAAGAGCGATACGAATCATTTCTTTTGCTTCAGCTGCATTTTTTACAAAATTGTAATGCAAAAAGAAGGCAGTGCCTCAAATGTTCCTTTTCGGACGACGTCGCGTTTACCACTGATATTTTGGGTTGTGTGCGTAGTAGGATAAATTTTGGGCCAAGAATTAATTTGTAGACCTAATACATAGATCGACAATTATATATCCCTGAAAAACTGAAATAACCAGAACCGCAATGGTACTTCATTTCCTGAATATCAGAGTAGCACTAGTGTCGAGCGATTTTGATCAAACTTGGTGAAACGTTAGTATTGGGTCAGAGAAATTCATACTGTTTGGCGAAAGAAAACCTAACGTAACTAAGTGCAAACTTGGAAAACAGAGATAATCGAGAAAAACTGTTTGTACCAAGAACTCTAATGTTGAATAAAAATTTCCATGACCAACATTCACTACATGGGTAAAGTGAATGTGTTCCTTCGTTTTTCCATTAAAAATATATTATTTAAATAATCTTGATTAAAAAATGGACTTGCGTTTTTTACTTCGGGCAAATCGTGACTCTAAAACCATATAGTACTATCTCACTTTTTTGACCAAAATGAGTTAATGAAACGCAAGAAAAATTTGTGTAACCACAAGATGATATTTAGTTCCACGTTGCCAGATTACGATCATACAAATAAAAAAAGATCACAATCAGTGCCAAATTCAACACGGCTTCCAACATCAAAATGCTTAATGGTTAATGTATAGCAACGTTGTAAATATTTTAATTTATTTTTCATACAAGACAATTGAAGAGGAAACCATTTTCATACTGATCTTACAGAGCCGCAAGGTGCTATCGCCATGCAATTTGCAATACTTTTGAGCCACAAAGTACTATCTTAAAATTCAATAATTTATTACTCCGAAGTTTTAGCATTCCCAAAATTAAATCTTATATCAGTTTTCTAATGATTCTTTCCGGAAACAGATAAAAAGGTTTGCTCTTCATTATCAGTTAACGTCTACATGTACAAACTACCCAATATTGAAAAGCCTCTCCTGTATGTTTTTCGAAGATGCCCTTCGGTTATTTTCAGTCAAGGAAGAAAAAATTCGTAATGCGCGTTTAAACGCGATTAAAAATCTCGTTTTTCTCGAAAATGGCGCAACGTTTGAATAGTAGTGAATAGTAATTGTTCACCTTCCTGAAATATACAAAATTCTACCTTTACAAGATATTTATTTTGCGTAATTTAGAAATTTTTCAAACAAAAAAAAATCTATCCAAATCGATTAAAATATTTATTTTAACGTACTTCAACGTATTATTTTCTAAAACAGTTATTTTCAGTTCATTAATAATGTGAAGGCAGTTTTTTATGAAGTTCTGAAGGTTGCTGAACTTCAAATAAGGGAAAAATGGGGTTTTGTCATCAAAATTAAAGAAACATAATTTGTTGGATTAGATTAGATTTTTTTTATGCAAAACAAATGGACTCAGATCGAGTCTGTTTGCCACGATTTCAAATTTGTTTGGGAGAAACACATCGTTTCTGAAGATCTCCCAAATTGTTAAGCTAATTTTCTACGTGCTCTTTGCAATTACAACAGATTTCATATTTAGTAATAAATATTTATGACATAACATTGTACCTAATCACGCTCCAATTTGATGTATATTTTTAAAAAATATACATTTAGGTAACCTTTTAAATAATTAAGCGAAATACTTATTTTTCTCGTTAGAATGCTTCCTAATTTGAATTTCCTAGAAATTCATGAAAATAAAAATCATTTTAGCACAGCTAGAACATTTAAATGATTTCTTATCTATCTGGAGAAACAAAAAGACATTTTAGAAACAAATACAAGAAAAAGTATAACATTATGCCCCTTGTAATTTATTGATTGTTATCAATCCAAACAAATTATGTTTTTTCAATTTTAAATATAAAAACCAATTTTTCCCTGCTTTGAAGTTCAGCAACCTTAAGAACCTCATATAAAATTGTCTTCATATTATGAATGAACTAAAAACAACTGTTTTTGAAAAGAAGAGGTTGAAGTTCGTTAAAATAAATGCTATTTTCATCGATTCTTCCTATTTTTTGGAAATATTTTTAAAGTGCACAAAATAAACATCTCGTAAGGGTAGAATTTTATAGATTTCGGGAAGGTGAAAACATTTGAAGTATGAGCTACTATTCATGTCTTGCGTCGTTTTCGAGAAAATCGATATTTTTAATCGCTAAAAGCAAAAAATTCATCAATTGTTCATTTTTATGTACCTGAAGTTCTGAACGCTCAAATTAACAAAATATTTTTCCCCAATTCTATTTCATCCATAAATATTATTCCCACTACAATTTAAAGCATGCATTATAATTTTGTTTTAATAATGCATTATTTCCAAGTTAAGTGAACAAACAATTTAACACTTTTTCTATTTTCAAAAATCATGAATAAAATATTTCGTACATATGAACGTCCAAAACCTTGAGCACATTTGATTTTCTACATCTTTCGTAATTTCTAATAACCCTTTTTGCAATTATTAATTACAATTGTTAATTCGTACCCCTATAGTTAGGTGCAATTTTTTTCACGAGTTCACTGATACCAAAAACTCAGTTTTCACTAAAATGTCATTTATGTAAGGTTTTACTTAGCGCGACGCCTAAACAATTTAAGTTCTCTAATCGGAGTCACACTTCGTTGAAGTGGAATCCTATTAAATGGAAATTTATGGGGTAAACATTTTGCCATTGGGGCAAATATTTAACGATGGGGTGGGGGTGAAATTTTGTGTATTTTTTGCGGGTACCATCGACTTCAGCGATTTGTAACTCTTTCAATGCCAATAAAATCAAATTTTATCTTGTTTCTTTTTTATATGATTTTTCACGTTCTTTTCCTTGATTATAAGCATTTTTTGAAAAAATAAATATTTGACCTTGGAAAATAAAGGTCAAAAACAAATTTCACTATTTCGAATTTGCATAATTTTTTTTTCGTTCTCTTAGGCTTAAAAGAAAGATGATAGTTCGGGACCTGACGAAATTCTTCATGTATTTTATACCAGTTGACACTTTTCATATCGTCTATTTTTCATGTAAAAATTACGGGCATGCCAGTGTGTTACCCCCCCCCCCCCCCCTTCTGGTTGCTGAATACTTATTTTTGCGTCTGAAATTGTCAATTTTTTGGAGGACGGGTGAATGAGTTTCTACCATCTGGCTGTTTGAGAACCAGTTATTTTTATTGGATTTTTTTTTTCAAACTTGGATGCACCTCCAGGCACTCAAGAAGCTTGATAAGTAGCTCATGGTTTGCGTTATGGAATGCCTTACGATAGTCAATCCAAGCGATGGACAGATTATCACGATACCTGATCGAGTCCTTGGCAATACATCTGTCTATTAACAGGTTCTCCCTGCATACATCATTTGATGCATGCCGTCTCGCCGTTTTAATTTTAAACTGAAGCTGTGCAATATGCTCGCGAGTCTTAGCCAGGCGTACTGAAGTGTCATTACTTCTATTCTCCTTAAGCAGAGAGACCGCCTTCTCGTAAACTACACAATTCAGAGTCCCGAGATTAACACATTCGGGAAGCATATCGGGGAGAGCAGTATTAGCTCCAGCTAATGTGTACATTCTGAGAAAGAATTTCTGGTGGATTTTTGATCTCCATGATCTTATGTTGGCACTATCGGCTATCTGCAAAGGTGGTCTTTGCTGGAACGGGTTGTATTTTCGCTGGAGGATTTTGCTCTTCTTCTTGCTAATAAAGAGCTTTATATCCGTTTTTGCGCAAAAGGATACCTGATCTCTTAAATACTGATGCGTTTTATGAGCATATTCCGGGTGTATATTTACCCAACGTTCATGTAACCTCTGCATGAATCCTCTTCGCGCCGGTGAGCTTCTTTGCCAACAGGTAAGGATGTCCCTCGAGTTGGTCCAACCATTTGGGGCTAACTTCTATTGGGCAGTGAGCCCCATTGGTTAGTTAGATTTTTTTTTTTTTTTTTTTTCAAACTTCTCGGGTGAACCTGGTTTTTCATCATAGCCACGGACTAAGTCAAGTGACTGATGAGATGAGGATGTTATAAGTTATTTTAATACGATGTTTGAAATCAATTGCGATGATATTGTAGGTGCAAAATTAGGAGCATGGTGTAGTTTGCAGTTTGTCGTTTTTAACTGTTATCCTTACATAGTGTCCGCGAGTGTTGGAGGTGACAAAATTCGCCTCTGGATGCTTTCTTAGAGCTACCGTGTTATTTTTTTTTTCTTATTATTCATGAGAAGCTGTAGGCTCCGGAAGCTACGATCATGGTTCCTTCAAGCAACCAATCCCGACGCAACTGGAACGTGTACGCCATCCACTCCTGCTCCTTCTATCCCAGAAGGTAAGCAAGAGCGGCAAATTCACGCGAGAGTCTTCGTACAACACTGTTCCTTGGAGGCCGGTCTCTAGCCGCGGATGACCTTACGCGACAGACGGCCCAGTTGGAGATGAAAGTTTCACCTCTGGATACTTTTTTAGAGCTACCAATCTTTGTAGAATGTTATGAGGAACCGTGTTTGCATCCATCTCGCGATGGACTGAGCTTGACACTGGCAAGTCGGGATTCTGTTGAGTTGGCTAAAAAATTAAGTTTTCATACCTCCAAGACAGCCGATTATGAAAACTACAAGATGGACTTGGTAGCCTTGGTACAGTCTGTTCAGCTCAAAAAGAAGTGCTTGATATTTAGCCCGTTTTTCGTCCTCCTTTGCCGTGATATTACCATCGGATGGTGCCGAGAATTCAATCACATGAACGATCTTCGTCTTCAGATCTTGGAGGACAATATCAGGTTTTTGTAGCACTGATACGTTGAGTGGTGGAGAATGAGAAATTCCAGTAGATCTTACACTGATCATTCTCCATAACGGACTCGAGTTCCCTCTGGGCGTATGGCAAGACGGGCAATAGATCAACATCATAGAAGTGCCTAAGATGGTAATATAACACATTTAGAGCCGCATTGTGTCTCTCTATGTACCCGTAGCATGCATATTTTGAGCATCCACTGAGAACATGTCCAAGTGTTTCTGGCTCTTGCTTGCACGCTCGGCAGTTGGTATCGCCTACAGGTACATTCATTATGCGCTCGCGGTAATCTAAGATGTCTATAACATCGTCTTAACAGGCAAAAAGAAATCCCTTAGTCTCCGATATCAATGCAGCAGACTTGAGAAACATGTTGGACAGACCCATCGATAGCTCTTCTCTACGTATAATGCCGTGGAATTTACCATCTACAACTTTTTGGTGGTGTTATTTTTGTTCCCACGAGCAGCTAAGGAAGGGTTTGCCCATCTTTGTTCAGGACAATTCCCTGGACAATTGTCCGCGACTGCTTATTAATTATTGTAACCACATTCAGCAGAAACCCTTGATACAGGGAACCTCTATCCGCAAGCTAGGGACGCATCCGGTGGCTTTGCCATAGGCCTTTCGTTTTGATTCCAAAGAAATCGAAACCGAATAAACACACACACACACACACATATATATATATACATATATATATATATATATATGGGTGAGGTGTCTCGAACGGTGACTCTGGGATACCGGGCGACCGCTCAGAGTATGCAGCCTTATCCTTGCATGCGGGGCTCTACAAGGATGGACGAACCATCTCCCTAAGCTACTCGTGGGAACAACAATGATAACACCAAACATAGTTGTAGTAAGTGCGGATCAAATCAATCGAACGCGCAGGGCTCCCGGCAATGGGTCGGACAACAATGCCGACTACCCAAGAGTTGGGGGAGCCAATCAAGAAGGAGTCAGTGCGATGGACTGGCGGTATCTCAATACTTTTGAGTGGACGGGTCGAGTCAATGACGACCTGCTAGAGTGCTACGATACCAGTATGGCCCCTGAACGAGAAGGTCACATGGCACGACTGCAGGCTCTGTGGTGCGAGAAACACCCAGAGCTCTCGCACTTTTCGCGTTAATGTATGCGAAACCATGCCGAACAACTCTGATAAAGGGGCTATGTAAGCGGAGCGCCTACTCTACCGCAGCTAGAACAAGCCGAAAGCAGAGAAAAACGGGCGACACTGAGACCGACCGCGGGCAGGCATTCAATAGAGGAAGAGCGATGCTTCAGGACACGGAGAAACATCAACATCCAGGTTTCTTTAAAGCCCAAAGATCTGGCTGATCTGGATGACGAGCTTCGTGGAGATTTTTCCGAAGAATCCGACCTCTGGACTATCAATTGTTGTATGTATAATGCAGCGAGAGGTTTGGCAGATACAAACCGTAAAACAAAACCAACGGCTGATCATAAGACCCAAAGACGAATGCACCAACTTACTACAAAGATAGGCTGGGCAAGATAGTACGCATCCCGCATTCAGTGTGTGATTGACTACATAACGTCTGGCAGGAATTTCACCGCCAATTGCGATAATCGGGGCTCTTCGAGGTGCCAAGCTTTCACTGTTTAATAGCCTGAAAAGCATCCCTGCGTGTCAACAAAATGCTAAGTCGCTTGCGGGGAAGATGCAGAAGACGGTCGTCCTTGGGTCTACAGAAATGTAGAAGATCGGTCCTTGTCGAAGGAGCAAACTTTTGCTTTCCTCAGATCATCAGGCCTTAATTCAGGTACAGAGGGTTTTATTTTCGCATGCCAGGGCGGTGTCATTTCCACCTTGGTATACCGTGACCGCATTTTACGTCATGAAGTACTCAGCGATAGGTGCAGAGCGGGTCATGCACACGTTGATTACCTAGACACATACTATCCGGGTGTCCCAATCACGCAGGACCTACGTATCTCTACAAATGTAATGTGTCCCGAAGAACGCAATACTACAATCTTTGACGCTCTTACGGTGTCGGCGACGAGCCGGCCCTGTCGAACGCTCCGAGGGAGATAGAGTTAATTGTCCAAAACTAGAAGTGCCAAATTTTCTGGAACTACGATTTTCGGACAGCAGTCTCCATTGCACACTCATGACCTGACATCGTTCTCCAGGACTTCAAGAAACAAACTATTTTCGTGATTGAATCCTCGGCTCCGACCGACTACAACATCACTGCCTAGGAGAAGTCAAAGGAGAAGAGGTGTCAATACCTTAAAAGGGGGCTGAAGCGGCTGTATCCACAATATTCGGTTAAAATAATTTTCTTTGTGATGCCAAGGCACTTGCGAGATGGATGCTCAAGGCTGTCATCATTGGGCCGCTTCGTGTCTTCAAGACACACGAGGGTTTCACCGACCTGTCGTTATGATTTCTTCGTGCCTTCTGGCCACCCATCTTGCGGTCGTGAGACGTGGCCATAGGTGTGCTTTACCTTGGTTCTACTGGGAGCCAGTGTCATTTTCATAGATGGCAGTTGCTCCCAGTGGGACCCTGCGGTGGTTGCTTCACCTGTTTGCGCTGCGACCTTCCAACCATTGTACCGATTACCCTAGGAAGTCCAAAGAAAAATTCATGAAAATGTTCTTAATTTTTCATGTTTTTCGGAAAGAAGATCGAAGGTTCAGGCGAACGCGTGTCCAAGTTGTTTTCCCCCCTCCCTCCCCCCATGTTTTCCTCGTGGACAATATTCGAATTTTGCCATGTAAAGTGTAATGCATGGATATCGATTTTTTGGAAATTATATTGAACTAGAAAATGTATACCTGTGTAAAAAAAAGTTCTTAGACACATTACTGCGCGGTATGTGTAAGAGGATTAAAATAGTATTTTTAAGCAAATTTCTGAATTTAAAATAGTTCCTTACGTTCTTTTAAATAAAAAAAAGTATTTTTAGCAAGAATAATGTATTCTTATGCTGGCTAGGGATCGTCCATATATTACGTAAGACGTTTTTCTTTTGTTTATATCGTTGTGTCCTTTTCAACTTCACATCAATTTTATTCTCGTCTTTATTTAAACAAAAGAAAAATGTCTTACGTAATTTATGGACGATCCCCTATTACAAATTAAGACTGAAGACAGACATTACATGTTTTAATAAACCGGGTTCACATACGGTAACGCTGAATTGTTTGCACTATCTTATGATGTTACACAAATGAAATTATTCGCAGAAACAGTCGAATTTTTTCATTTAAATGTAACATCACGTATAAATTTTACTCGTCTTGAAGTATAAAATTTCCGTAATGAAATCATGAAAAATTATAATAAAATTTAACTACCTTTTTTTTATAAAAATACAGTACTGGTTCATATAATTGCAGTAAATTACACTTTCCTTTCTAAATTTAGCTTTTCTTTTTAATCCAGAATGCCCCCGGGAATTTTTGGACGCTGATTCCCAATCCGGATACGGGTGGTAAGTCCCGTTGAGCCATAACCTAAAGAGTCTTTAATTAAAGATAGTACCTTGTAATTCAAAGGTCTATACAATTTTATACCATGCTAAGATACTTTCAGTGGATATTATGAAGGGTCGGTTACGATAATCTACATTATTCTTTTACTCTCGGTCGGCAAAACAGGAAGGTCGGTCATTGTTGAGGTAATTATTTTACCTCACAAGGGGAAGGCCTCAAGTATGAAACTGAAATCGAGTTCGCATGACGATAATTCGAAAGATTATCGAATTTCATTCGACACGTGTCACGGCTTTTTTGTAAGTGGAGCCTAGTTTTTTGAATATTAATGTTTTAAAATTGCGGCCACCTTCACTGATACACTAGTATCAGGTTCGAATCTTTTGGCTAGATTTTTTTTTTTTTTTAATAATACCAACAATTTAAATTATTATCAGTAACAATTTTAATATATAATATTTCGGAAGGTTAAAAAAATTAGACACTTTCTAATTATAATATCATATAATATATGAAATAATACTCTTTTTTATCTTTATAATTATGAAGTACATAATTTGGGGTGATAATCGTCATATAAGCATTTAAAGCATAACCTTCTCTCGCAGCGGGCGCATTTTATAAATGCGACTCTATGACAGTTGCAGTTTTCACGCGTCAAAGTAATTGGAAAACAAACTCGATTGATGTTCAAAAAATCAGTTTTTTCAGGCAATAATTTCGAAGCGTACCACGCGTATTCAATCATATTTTTAAATATAGGAGCGCTCATTTGATCATGTATGATAGAATGGATTTTTATGGCATCTTCACGAGAATTTATTTCTCTTTGCTCTTTCAAAAGATCGGGTGCGTTTTGCAACTTTTTAATGAGGTTTTTCATCTGGCGATAAAAATAGACGTCACAAGGTTGGCACAAAGGGGTACATTTCGGTGGTATTGTTTTAACAGTACAAGATACTTCGCCTGAATCATTACTGAAAACATCATCATAAATTGAAGAATCTGCTTGTCCACCCCAGGAGTCAACTAGCAACAAAAATTCACTTTCACCAACATAGGGTTTGAGAACGTTTTGCAAGTATTCACAAAAAAGTTCTTTTGTTAATTTCCCAGATTTTGAGCAAGTAACGTAAACGTTTCCATATTCCTCCGTTAATTGCTCAACTGTTTTTGCAACTCTGGGCCCAAAAGTATTACCAGTTTCTTGCATACATAAAAATACGGTGGGACGTAATGTCCCAGCAGCAGTTACACTGTATTGGACTGTGTACGAATGAGTCATTTTGTTCAAATTTTTTTTTCCGATCAAAACGGTTTTTGCACCTTTGAAATTTAGTGACCGGTTATAAACAATTTCGTACTGACAGCCCGACTGATCAGTATTTATGACAAATCGTAACAAAAACTTTGGCATCAATACCCGTCTTTGTTTCTGAAAATTTTCAGCAGCTGCGACTGTATCTTCCAGCGAAGCAGCATCATTTCTGCTAATAAATTTGGTGACTTTTCGCTGTCTTATCATGTATTTTCTTTTGAAGTTTCCGCCCATGATAGACTCGCGATGAAAGAGAAGTTTTCATTCAAAAGAGGAAAAGTCACCGCCATTGCCCATTGTTGCAAAATCCTCGTTGTGACCTACTCGTGATTTTTTCGTGCATCTTTGAAGCGTTTATAAGTTCCGGAATTGATGATTGTCATTTTGTCGAATTTGTTGCCTCCATATTTTACGTCATCCATTTCTCTAGAGTCTCCTTTCTTTTCAACTTGGAAAATGCTCGATGCAATGTTGCAATACTGTAATTTGGATGCTTTCGGGAAAAAGAAACAGCTTTTTCTTTATATGATAATGGTACATAATCTTTTGGCGGATCAGTGACATCGAAAGGTTTGAATTCGTCGTTATAATTATTTTCTTCTGTGCACTATAAAAAGTAAAAAAAAAATGTTCGATTGTGAATCTGGCAATATTTTTTAAAAATATTTAAAATTTTACGATTTATTATATCACATAAAAAAAAATCTGTCGCGGATACATTCTCGTTCCAAATACTACTATCACTGTAAATTTTTGTTTGTTCATTACAACCAACAGAATTTTCTTCACTTTCCATGATTTTGTCGCTTTACAAACAACAAAGGGGCACCGAAAAGAGAGAAGGGAAAACTTTTTTAAGTTGATTTTCAAATGGATAAAATGTAATCTTTTCGAATCAAAACAAAATAAGGTACAATAAGTTGACACGGTAAACGTACTTCATATGATTACAGTAATATTCACCTTAAAATCGGGTAAATATTTACATTTGATTTTCTCTTTGGGGTACCAAGAACAACCACAGAAAGAATAGATAGCCAGAGTACAATTTTGAACGTCAATCAAGTTTGTTTTCCAATTACTTGGACGCGTGAAAACTCCAACTGACGATTATCACCCAAAATTATGTACTTCATAATTATAAAGATAAAAAAGTGTATTATTTAATATAGTATATGATATTATAATTAGAAAGTGTCTAATTTTTTCAACCTTCCGAAATATTATATATTAAAATTGTTAATGGTAATAATTTAAATTTTTGGTATTATTAAAAAAAAATTAAAAAAAAAAAAATCTAGCCAAAAGATTCGAACCCCAACAGCAGCGAGTCGCAAGCAGGCACGCTACCGCAGGGCCAGCGCCCCTGGCTGAAAAATTCTCCGCGTGACTGATACTAGTGTATCAGTGAAGGTAGCCGCAATTTTAAAACATTAATATTAAAAAACTAGGCTCCACTTACAAAAAAGCCGTGACACGTGTCGAATGAAATTCGATAATCTTTCGAATTATCGTCATGCGAACTCGATTTCAGTTTCATACTTGAGGCCTTCCCCTTGTCAGTCAGAAAACCGTTTCAATTTTAAAATATAAGTATTAGTCACACAGGCCCACTGTAAACTTATTTGATAGGGAGATGAGGTGGGAGATTGTTCACGCAATGGAATAAGAGACTCCGTCAAAATCGTACTGCTAAATACGTTCTCCCGGTAGATGGACCTAAGTCCCAAAAGTTACTCCGCAATTTTCGACATTTTTTAGGCGTTGTGTGTCGGCAAGTAAGGAAGTTAGAGAATTTTGAAAATGAGTTATCACTGGAATTACTTATACAATAAAAAATATATCTTTTTTTTAAATAAAATTAAAAATATTATATTATTACATAGGTATATGTATAGTGTATACTATACATCATAAATTATTACTTATAATTAATACAATCTGTAACTGGTATGCATACATTTATATATATATATATATATATATATATATATACAAAGATATTTTACCTAGATGCGGCAAGGGTCTAGTTAGGCGCTACCGTCACTTTTGTGGCTTCGGCTTTATTCGGTACTTTTCGGCTAAATTCGGCATTGCCGCTTCGTTTAAAGGGATTGTTTCGACCACATACCGCACGGCGGCGCAATAAACGTCGAGCGGGAATTTAAAATTTTTGCATTATTATGAATTATTTATGTATATTAAAGGACTGAAATGGACTTTTTCCTATTTTGAAATATTTGTAGTACAGATAATTTACTCTTATGACTGAAAAAGAAAAAAATATCCTATAATATAGGACGTAATAAAAAATTAAGAAGTCATTGAATATAATAATGAATTCAGCATTTTAGTAATTACAAACCTATAAATGATAGGACAATTTTACCATTGGACAATAACTTGCACATCTTTTCATTTTTCTCATTAAATATTAGAATTATAATTAGTATAAAAAATATGATGAATAATAAAAAATAATTCAAAATAAGATGCCGAGTACACAAATGAACGTAAAAAAATTTCGAAAATACGAAGTGACGAATAATAAAATTTTAGGGCTTTAATATAACGATACAAGATTTTTAATTGTCAAAAAATAAAAATCCCCAATTTAAAAATATCCGAAATTATAATTTAACGAATTATATAATTTTTGAATTATACCATTTTTAATTATGCAATTAACGAAATATTAAATTCCCATACAATTTGCAAATTTTCGAAATTCAAGATTTGACGAAAATAAACAATTAGTTATTAAAGAAATATTAAATTATTATTATTTATTTTTGTCAATATTAAATTTCGGGAATTAAAAAAATGTGAAGAATTTAATAATTGGACAATTATATAGTTCCGTAAATTTTAATTTTGGATATTATTGAGATTTTTAGTTTTGCTGTAAATTTAAAATCCTGTCATTTTAAAATTCAGAGATTTCATAATTCATGAAATTATATTTTCGGAACCCGTTAATTTTTGTATTTATTATCTATTCACTTTTTATTATTATGCACTACTGAAGGGTGTCACGGCATAACCGTATAAGTGCCACTTTTTTCAAAACACGTTTTATTGGCTTAAAAATTCTCTAAAATTCCACCGCACATTTTGATGAAACAAATTTGAACTTTGTAATTGTTTAAACAATTTTTGTTTAAACAAATTGTTTAAAAATGCGAGATACGGAAAAAATAATAGCGCCATTCGATTCTGCGGAAAAAATTATATAAAGTCCATGTATTGGACAATTTTTTTCCACCCAACTTGTTATACAGTATAAATACAAATTCTATAACATTTAATTGTTTATTTATACTTCGTCACCAATCGGGTCCATAAAAAAATTGCGAAATGCATATATAATTGATGTAATTTCTGCCGTAGAATCGAATGGCACTATTATTTTTTCCGAATTTCGCTTGTTAAACAATTTGTTTATACAAAAATTGTTTAAACAATTTAAAAATAAATTTTTTTCATGAAAAGTCTTCTATTAGTTTTCATGCTATTAGAAATTCAGCCTAAAAAAAAAACAAAAAAAATTAAAATTTCGATGGACTTACACGGTTTTGACCGTAGCCGACATTTGACGCTATGTATCTCGAAAAGTATTAACTTTTTTAAAATTTTGTTTATTGAGATCTGTAGAGCTCGATCAAATCTCGAATGTACTTTCTAATTTTTTTAAGAATTCAATTTTTGAGAAGGTTTTTTCTCTCTCCTGAAAAATTTATCTCGATGGATCTTCATGCTTTTGCCGCGACACCATTCAATTGCAAAAATTACGCTGCAAATTTAATTAAAATTAAATTAAATTAAAGATTTCTGGTAAATAATCTATATATGATCTACGTAAATTTAATATTTTACTGCAGTATAAAATTCCATTTATTTGTATCTATTGATCCTCTAAATCTTCTGCTCACTCACGAAGTACATAATTCAAGTCATAGTACTTCCTGGATATTCGTGGTCTCACCAAAGATATTCTTGGGGCTCACTCATTCTCATCATTGACGGTGACTCATTCACGCGCTTTGACGCGGTTGCTATGGAAACAATGAAAAGTTGTAGAGGGCAGCACCTCGATATAGGCGAAAAATAGTTAGCTATATATTTTCGGCCTCCCCACTCCTGACCCTTGCCGCATCTAGGTAAAATATCTTTGATATATATATATATATATATATATATATATTATAAATTAATGTCTCAGGCTTAAGATGGTTACAGCCCAATATGTCCAAAGGCATTTTTGGCTTGAGTTGGATTTTTTTTTTTAATGGTATGGCACGGGGCTGTCCCGGTATATATTATCAGTCACGGACGCATGATTATAATGCAATCAAGTGATCTGATAAGAGCGTGTGCTCTGACATATTGGGCAAAGCCTGGTTTTACCCCATCATTCACGAACTGGGTTGCAGTCAAGTGCATGATGGGGATTATAATAATTATAATAATATTATATTATTATATAATATTAATAATATTATTATATGTATATATATTTTTTTTCTTATATACATATATATTTTTTACTTATTTTTGGTGTTTCAAAACAAAATTTAAGCTATCAAATATTTGAAGTTTTTCTAATATTTCAAGAATTTTAATGTCTATTAGTAGTGGCATTGTTTGCCGGACAAAAGATTGATTTTATGAAAAAAGCTTGAATATTTAAAGTTAAACTAAATATCTAATTAACTTAATCGAATTTTTTCTAAAATTATTTATTTGTTGCTTCCTCATAGAGGGAGGTTTTTTTTCCAACAAAAGAAAAAAATCGATATTTTCAATATTTTGCAACCTTATGTTTCTGTCTTACCGAAAATCTTATTTTCAGAAAATCAGAGAGCCCATCAAAATGTCAATGGATCTGTTCCTATCCAATGAACAACTTTTTAACTTACGGTTGTGTTATATTCCAAATATATATAATTGATTAATCGAGAATGGTCGTCGAATGTTCGTTAATAGATCAATCCACGCATCTCGAAAATGCGAACAATTATATCAAATATAGATGGATAAACTTTTATTTTTCAGCCTGCTGGCCTTAAAAAATTGACTTGCTTACGCCTCGCCTCGCTCGCATGCCCCTACTTTTCGCATTACCTCGCATTGCCAAACTCTGCTTCCGCGGCTAATACCTAATACTTATCTACTATTTACAATATTTACAGATTACTCATATCTACTTCCTCTCCTATTTACAATCTTTCCTTCTCCATTCCTCTTCCTCCTTCCTTCTCTTCTTCTCCATCTTACCCAACACTCCCTTCACCCATGATACTGCCCTTTTGTCCCTCCTTTCATGCATCAATACCTCCATGCTTATCCTACTCCTTTCCACCTCTACGCACTCCTCCAACCAGTGCTCCGCTCTTGCATCGCCCTTCCCACACAGTTCACACATCCTCTTCTCCCTAGAGAGCCAGTACCTATTAAAACCCTCCATGCAACCACATCTCATCCTCGCCATAAGCTCCTGATTTCCTTTCTCTCCTTTCTCACAGAAATATTGCGGTCTCGCCCTTGGCATAATCCACACATAGTTCCCGTTAAACCTTGACTCTCTTATTCTTTCTTCCCATGCTGTCTTCTCTCTCTCCATGCCGTTTTTCTTAACCAACTCATATACCTTCCTTCCTTCCTCGTACATCCTTCTCACTTTATCCATCTGCAGTCTATTCGTTCTAAAATAGCTTTCCCTTCCAACCTCCACCTTCCCACCCCCTCTCCTGTTCTCCTTCTCCCACCAACACTCCCTAACCAGCTTACTTCCCCCCTCTTCAAAAAATTTCTCCTCATATTTACACGCCCGACTCCTCGCTAGAATCCCTACACTCATTCTCCCCGTCTCCCTCCTGACAATATAATTAGGCGTGTTCCTTGCCAACCCCAGTGTCCACTTTACATACCTCTCCTGTGTCCTCTTTTCCTATTCACTTTTCTTCCACCTCCACACCTCTACTCCATACAATAGCACACTCATCACTAGTGAGTCAAACAATTTCTTTTCTCCTCCAAAATCATCTGCGAATAACTTCTTTCCCAACCCCCACACCTGTCTCATCACCACATTTGCCCTCCTCACTCTCTCTTTTATATGACTATCCACTCCACCATCCCTCCGAAACAAGAAGCCCAGTTACAAAAATTCTTTCACCTCCTGCACCGCCTTTCCCTTCCACTTCCACTCCCTTCCGTTATCCCTTCCCCCTCCTTTTCTGAACACCGTAACCTTGGACTTTTCCGCATTCAGCTCTAACCTGCTCTTATCCAGGTATCTTCTCAACCTCTTCATCATCTCCTTTAAGGCCTCCTCGCTTCTTGCCAGCAACACTATGTCATCTGCATACGCTAGTGACACCTCCTATCCTGACTTCTCCTACCAACCCGGCCTTCAGCTTACTTTCCATATCCGCACTTAAAATTGCAAAAAGCTTTGGGCTAAGCGGACACCCTTGCCTTAACCCCATATCCATCCAGAATCCCTCCGAAATCCCCTCCCCTCCTCTTACCTTATCTTTGGTCTCTTCATATATCTCCCTTACCCTCTCGATCAGGCCTCTCTCCACTCCCCTATCCTCCATCGCCACCCACAACCTCCCCCTATCCACCGAAGGAAACGCGCCTTTTAGATCCGCAAAAAACGCGTACACTCTCGACTGCTGCTTCGCTAATTCTCTATCCACCACGTGCTGCAGAACGTAGATATTGTCGATAGTACTCCTACAAGCCCTAAAGCCCGCCTGCGTCTCCGGCAATATTCCTTTCCCTTCGACATCCTTCCGCAGCCTCTCCGCCACCACCATTGCGTATACTTTATACGCCGTATTCATTAGCGTAATCCCTCTATAATTTTCCTGTCTATCCCTATCTCCTTTCTTATACAGTTGCACTATTAATCCTTCTTTCCACCCTCCTGAGGATCCCTCCCCCCTCCATACTTTCTTCACTACCTCCTTCAGCCTCTCCCTAACCTCTTGTGTACTAAACAGCCATGCTTCGTCCTCTACCCCGTCCATCTCTGCTGCTTTTGACCTTCTTAACTTCCTTATATGCTTCTCTATCTCATCGTCATTCAACTCCACCATCTCTGCCTCCCCTGTTCTTCTACTCCCGCCATCCCTCTTCCTTGCATCTGAGCCCTGAAATGATTCTTTAAAAAACTCCCTCCACTCCTCACTCCCTATCTTCTCGCTTATCCCCACTCTACGCTTTCTAAACCTATTTATTATTTTCCAGACGTCCCCCTCTGTCTCAACATTTCCTAACTCCTCTTCCAGATCTTTCTCCTTTTCATGTTCTTTCTTCTTACACATCAATCTAAACCCCTTCCTCATTTCTACGTACTCCTCCCTTTTCGCATTACCCTCTTTCCACTTCTTGTACTTCCTCTTCACCTTCCTTTTCATCTTTTTACATTCCCTATGCCACCACGGCTTCACCATTCCTTTCTTCTTCTTTCAAAATACCTTCTTTTGCACACACCCTTTCACCTTCTCTTTCAGATCCTGCCACATCTCTTCCACCGACTCCCCTCTCGAGACTTCTTCCCCACCTGGCCTTCAGCCACCCTCCCCTATTATCCACAGTCTTAATGGCTGATGGTCTGATTCCATCCTCCCCTCTACTTACATATGTGTATTCTCCCTCTTCGTCCCCATTTGCGAAACCATTCGCCACCGCCCAGCCTCTATCCTCCATCCAGTCCCTTAGAATCTCCCCCTCCTTATTTATTGTCTTATCCTTCGATTTCCTTTCAAAGCTCTCCCCTTCCCTGTAAAGTCTCCCTTCCCTCCCCATCCTCGCATTAAAGTCCCCACCCAGTACCACCGTATCCTCCTCTCTTTCGCCTAGCAAATCTTCCACCCTTTCTTTAATTCTTTCCATCCCATCCGTATTGTACACTGTCACAAACTTACACGTTACCCCTCCTATCCTTACTTCCCTCATTTGCACTCCCTCCCCCTCTTCCTCTCCATGAACTTTTTCCTCTGATCCATCTCTAACCCCTGTTATAATTCCCCCACTGGCCCTTTCTTTCTCCTTCACTCTGACCGCCCCACGTCTCTACCAATCCCACAACATCAAATTCCTGGATATACCTCCAGAACTCCTCATCCTTCTTCTTTGCCCCTGCTACGTTCCAGTACATCACCTTCACTACTCTCCTACCCTGAATTACCCCCCCCCCCTACTTCCTACGAAACAAATCCCCCTGCACTTCCTGCAACACCTCTTTCTCCTCGTCCCACACCCACATTTTCTCGTCTATTCTTATTTTCCGGTATCCTACCTTCGCTGATCTCCCTTCTCTCCTCTCCTTCCTACCCCTGTCGTACAGGATTCTCTGCACAGCCCTTTCCTTTCTCGTGAAATCGTGATCGATGAAAACTCCCTCATCCTTTATCCTAGTCTTATTTCGCATTACTCCCAACTTTTCTTCCCAGCTCTCCAACTCCACAACCGCCACTTCCTTCTCCCCTCCAACTTAACTTTCCCTACCCTGCCTTTATTCCACCCTATGCTCTGTAGCAGCGCTTCCACGCCCTCCCTTTCTTCCCCGCTCTTCATCTTCAACCCTCTCATCACAATATTATTTCTCCTGTCTGCCTTCTCCTTTCTCTCCATTCTCAACTCCATTGCCCTTATCCTTTCCCTATCCGCGCTCTCCTTCTTTTCATTCCTACGCTCTCCCACTTTTTTTTCTTCTCTCTTCTATTATATTCCCTACCCTCTCCCAAATACCTTTAATCTCGCCCCCGCTACCCCCGTCTCCTATTTCCATTTCCGTCCTGCCCTCCACCTTCTCAAGCCTTTTTTCCGTCCATTCTTTTCACACCCTAATCTCCTCTTCCATCTATTTTATTTTAACTTCTTTTTCTTTTCTTTCCCTCTCTAACCCATCTACTCTCTCTCAGCTCTTTCACCTCCTTTTCCCATTTCTCATCTCTGATTCTCAAGTCCTCCCTCATACCTTCCATCTGCTCCTTGGTCCCCCTTACGTCCTCCCTCAGCCCCCTGATCTCGCCTAACAACATCCCGAGAGTCTCCTTCTCCGAATTCCCCTCCAAGTTTCGGGGGGGGGGGGGGGACCTACGTGTTATCCCCCTTTTTTTAAACCGGCTCTCAACCTCCCTCTTCTCCGTATTCTCTTGGCTGTCTCTCTTCCTCTTCAAGAGATCCTCCCCGTCACTTGCGCTCGACGCTCTCTCCCTTACGTTCTCGTTTCCTTCATTCCCACCGTTCCGATTTCTGCCTCTCCCCGACGCGCCGCTCGACACCGGACCACGCACTGTTGGTCGTCGTGGCCTGTGGAAAATTTCCTCTCCGTCAATTTCACTAGCAGCACTGCCACTGCCCATCTCCCGCTCTGCCGCCGGTAACTGGGACCTCTCCATGCAGTACCTTCCGCAGCTTAACATCCCCTAACTCTGCGAGACCCACCCTTGACCCCTCGAAGGCCGAAGACTCCCGACCACAAGCTCCCCCGACTCCTTGCCAACCTAACCTCACTTATCTTCCCAAATCACCGCACACCACCCTACTCACCTCCTAGGCTTCCACCCTCACACTCCACTCACACCTTCCACACAAATTCTGTAAAATCCTCTCACCACCTGTCTCTGAACACGTTCTCACTACCGCCACCAACATGCAAGTCCAATTATATGAAATATAAGACTTTTATATTCCCAATAAAAAAAAATCCTTTCCTAAACAAGGTAAACAATTTTGTTAACACATTTAAAAAAGATATTGGTAGGTTATGGTAGGTCATGAAAGGTTCTTGAGTTTTACAATAGAAGCGTCTCGAAGACGCGAACAAATTATATTATTTACATTATTCTTGTATTCCTAAAATTAAAATAGTTTTCCCCATGTCAGCAAGATAAAAAATATATTTTTTAAATTTAAAAATCGGTATTGCTAGATCATAAGAGTTCATGGGAAGTTCGTCAATAGGTCATTCGACGTGTCTCGAAGACGCGAACAAACATGTCAGATACAGTACTGTAGTATTTGTAATATGCACGTGGATCGATGCGTCTCGAAGATGCAAAGAAATACACTACATATATTATTGTTATATTTTGAATATCAAATAAGTTTTTCTCATATGAACAGAATAAACCTTTTTTTTGAAACGTCATAAATCGGTACTGTTACTTCATGAAAGTTTCAACAATAGGTTGATCGATGCGTCTGGAGGACGCGAAAAATTACACTAGATATCCTATTGTTTTATCTTGAATATAAAAAAAGTTTTTCTCATATAAACAAGGTCTTTTTTTTCAAATCTCTAAACTAAAAAAAAAACTATTTCCAAATGACCGATCTAGCTCAACGTCCTATCAGATCTGGATATATATCGGACCTACAATTCGTACAAAATTCATGATCATTGCTCTTTTACTTTTCGAGATATGGTGAACAGAGAAAAGTTACACGCACACATGGACATTTTTTTAGTTTATATTTTCGAGCTCCTGGGGTTGAATTATATCGAAATATGTCAAAAAAGTATACAGTAATGTCTCACTTATTTCAAGTCCCCCTTATTTCAAGACTCCTTTATTTCAAGCGGTTGTTTCAAATTGCGCAGTTGCGTCAACCCCCACCAGGGTCCCTGTACACTCTCCTCCGCGTCAGTGGCTGACCAATGAAAAAAAAGAGGCCCGAACAGCGCCCTCGTTGGTTTAAACTGAGTATTTTAGGATGACGTCATAGGAAAGCAGCCTTTTTCGAGAAAGTAAAAGTCGTAAATGTACAAATAGTAATATTTCTCAAGTGTAGAATGTATTTTCTGATTCACGTTCCATTCTTTTGTCGAATCACGACCTTAGTTTCACGAAATAAAATAAAACATCCTAAATTTCAGGTTAGTGGCACGTCAAATTAATAACCTCAAATTTCGGAAAGTTGCTTGTACTTCGTGACACTGAAAGGTCGTCTCTCGACAAAAGAATGGGACATGACTGAGAAAATATATTTTACACTTGAGAAATCACTTACCTTTACCTTTAAAAATTTTCTCCAAGAACTCGTGTGCAGTTAGTTGCAGTCCTATACTGCAACCTAATTTTTCTGACGGCTGACGTTTCGTCCTAGCCTAGCATTGCAGCGAAATATTTGAGTTGCTTTTTGATTCTATTATATTGATTTTTAGTTGGCAACTTGTACTATTTCCAAGAAAATTTTACATTTTTCACGTCGTTGCATCAACAAAAACACTGGCCAACGGACCGCGACATTTTAAACTGCACAAATCGGGGCCATCTGAAACGTTTCCAATTAGAATACATAATATTGCGCAATTTCCGCATGTGTGTAACTGCATCTTTGTCCCTATGCTGCTGGGGTTTTTCATGCAAGAGTCGCAACCGTCTCTCGCCCCTTGAACTGAGAAACTGCGTGGGCCAGCAGTTCTAGGAATGTCGGGTCTATTGATGTGTTTTATTATTGATAGTATTTATTGATTTCAAATCGACCGCGGTTTTCGGCACATGCGCAGTTGAAAAAGTTGCTTAGAGCAAGCGCAGCAATACAAGGCCAGGCAGCCAATGAACGTCGCTTGATAAAAAGAACCTCCCCACTCGCGATAGAGGTGGGGGCTCCTCCAGCCTTGAAAATAATGAATCTTTACGTTTCAAGGACGCGGAAATACGCGGGACTTCACTGTATTTAAAAATTTAGGTAATTAGAAACCTCCCTATTTGAGGAAACCAAAAATTATTTCGAATTTTCCCATCAGTCCTAAGAACAAATGTTTATTCTCTTAAAACCTTTCAAAATTCTTGAAAAGCTTCTAATTTTTTTCTGAACCCTCAAAAATCTACATTTTGTTAAAAAATTGATGAAATGTTTTCAAATGTTTAATTATTTTTTAATCTTTTTGAAACCTTGAAACCTTCTAGGTTAAAACAAATTATTAGAATTTTTCCTATATTTTTTTTTAATCTTCATAATTAAAATTATAACCTTACAATCTTGAGGATTCTTTTTTGACAATTTTAGAAATATTTTGAAATGTTTTAAAATATTTTTAAATATTCTCTTAAAATACATTTTTTTAAATAAATAATCATCTCTAATTTTCTCATAAATCTTAAGAAAATTCTTTTTATTTTCTTGAAATATTTTAAATATCTTAAAAAGCTTCTAAACTTTTCATTCTAAATATTCAAAAATGTACATATTGTATTAAATTTTCTGAAATTTTTCAAGTTAAAAATGTTTTGAATCAAGTAAAAAATATTATTTTGTATTATAAAAATCAAAAGAGTTGAAACCCTCGTCGAAAAACATATATTAAATTTCGACGGTAATGTAAGAATGTTGAAATTTAAATTTTAGCATGCATGTAAGCTGTGTTCGAATTTTTATACAATACTAGAGCCTCATACGCGCGCTCCGCGCGCGACTAATAATTAATTTTTACGTGAATAATTTTGATTTGTACATGGCTTCGTATGGGTACCCTCTCACGATGCAGAATAAATAATTGTGCAACCCTAAACATTTTCATGCAACTTTGGAAAAAACCTATAAAATGTCGGCGCGTACAAATTTTCATAGAAATACGAAGTAAATGATCTCGACTCGAGAAGAGTCCAGATGTCAAGCCATTTCGAGCGCGCATAGCACTCGGATGGGTGAACATCTGCGACGTATACGAGCGAGTTGTGTCTTCGCTGCGTTTTAACCTCGACTATAACTAATGTTGACCAGGAGGTTTGAAGAGAGGGTTTCTTCGACAAATTGCCAAACTCTTCATTTGCTCATGACAATATTTTAAATAATTAATAAATCTTGGAAATTTGAAGAGCATAATATAAATAAGTCATCGGAAAGATATTCTTAGTTAATTCTGTAAATAATGCACCCTATTCGTTGAAAAATAGCCAAATTCTTATTTTTTTTATGAAAGTTGTTCAAATAATTAATAATTCTTGTAAATTTACAAAACAACATAGAAAAGAGCATCGGAAAGACAATCTAAGTTTACTCCGTAAACAAATTGCGTCTATTCCTTGAAAATACCCAAACTCTGAATATTTTGATGACAAATATTTAAATAATGAATAATTATTGTGAATGTGCAAAGTAATGTACGAAATTCTTATTTGCAATACATACTTTGTTGCTTCCGTAAAAAAATTGAGCCTATTCCTTTGAAAATAGACAAACTCTGAATATGTTTAGGAAAATTGTTTAAATGATTAATAATTATTATAAATTTGCGAAGTATCGTAGGAAATAGTCCTCGAAAAGAAATTCTTAGTTGCCTCCGATTTGCTGATAAAAATTGTTTAAATAATTAATAATACTTGTGAATTTACAAAGTATCACAGAAAAAAGTTATCGGAAAGATATTCTTAGTTAATTCTGTAAAAAAATGTAGCCTGTTCGTTGATAAATAACCAAACTCTGAATTTGTTTATGTACGTTGTTTAAATAAATAATGATTATTGCAAATTTGCAAAGTAATGTAGGAAAGTCTTATTGGAAATATGTACTTTCTAGCTTCCGTAAACAAATTGATCCTATGAGTTTCAAAACAGCTTATCTCTCAATTTGTTTATAAAAATTGTTTAAATAATTAATAATACTTGAGAATTTACAAATTATCACAGAAAAAAAGATATTCTTAGTTAATTCTGTAAAAAAATGTAGCCTATTCGTTGACAAATAGCTAAACTCTGAATTTGTTTATGAATATTGTTTAAATAATTATTAACTATTGTATATTTGCAAAGTATCGTAGAAATCTTGATTCACTAAACTAATTGATCCTATTCGTTGAAAAATGGCCAAGTTCTTGATTTCTTTATGAAAATTGTTTAAAAAAATTAATAATTCTTGGAAATTTGCAAAGCATCATATAAAAAATCATCGGAATGATATTCTTAGTTAATTCTGTTAAAAAAATGTAGCCTATTTGCTCAAACATAGCCAAATTCTAAATTTTTTAATGAAAATGGTTTAAATCATTATAAATTCTTGCAAATTTACAAAGCAACATCGAAAAGAGTCATCAGAAAGACTTTTCATAACATCATAGAGAAAAGTAATCGAAAATATATTCTTGGTTAATTCTATGAAAATATTCAGCCTATTCGTTGAAAACAGCCAAAATCTGAATTTGTAAAGAAACATAGAAAAAGAGTCTTCGGAAAGACATACCTAGTTGACTCCGTAAACAAATTCTGCCTATTCCTTGAAAAATAGTCAAGCTCTGGATATGTTGTTTTGCGAGTCGAAATCATGTCCAAGTTAAGTAGTGATTCGTAGTATGGTGGAGAGCCTAGTTGTAACGTTAGTCCAACCAAAACTTCTGTTACGAGGTTCGGGGGGGGGGGGGGCAAGGAATGGGAACCGAGAGAGTCGTTCCGATCTGTCAATTCCCGGCCTACCTCTAGGCAAGGAACCAGAAACTCTTTTTTTTCTTTTATATATATTTCGTCTATTTGAAGCATAGTTCTTCAAAACGCGCTCACTTTTTGAATTTTTATCGAAAATGGTTGGCTAACGAACTTAACCTTTAGTTTAGGAGACTTGAAGAGTATACCAAAGGTCAATCGAATCGGTCGATTCTTTCGAAAGTTATCGTGGTCACAGACAGACAGACATACAGACATGCATACATACATACAGAGACAGACACACTCGTAAAAACCTGTTTTTGGGGTTCAGGGGGTCTCAAAACGTGGACACTTGCCCCACCCCGGGGGGGCGCGCCCCCAAATTTTACACAAATCTAACACCTTCTCTGGATGAGAATGTAAAAATTCAAATTTTCAAGTACCGTGAGCATTAATGATAATTATTTTATTGTTTTAATGGTTAGAAATAGTATTCAGAACATAAAAACAATTTGATATTTTGAAAAAACACACACGAGATGAAAAAGTAATTAAATAGGCTCAGTTTTGATGAGAATGTGCCCACTTATCGGGCTGATTTTTCCACTGTTAATGTTATTTTTTACGAATAAAACCAAAACTACACATCCTATCAAAAAGTGACCAATGACAAATTTGTAGATCTTTTTTTAATGCAAAAATTTTTTTAAATCATCATTTGTCGTATCTTGCCTAGTTTGATCGTAAAATTAAATTTTTGGATTTTTCATAATTTTTTGTGCATTAAAAATGTGACTTTTGAGAAAATTCCAAAAGTCGTTATGATAATCTACTAGGGCGTGCAAAAAGAAACATTTTTCTTGTCTCGACTTTGTTTCGTATCGTGCGTTGTTTGGCTGAAAATGTTAATTTTCGTTTCTTCTTTTGGATTTTGAAAATGCTGTCACTCTGTAACTTTTCATTTTATCGAAAAATGTCATGAGAATAAATTGTTTGAATTTTCGAGTACTATGAACAGCCGCACATATAATTTTCAAACTTTGAAAAAAATTGTCTCAAAAATTTTCAAAATTTTCGACTTTTTTTCTTTTTGTTTTCCTCACTTTTTGAATTTTTATCGATAATGGCTGGCTAACGAACTAGACCTTTAGTTTAGGAGACTTAAATAGTATACCAAAGGCCAATCGAATCGATCAATTCTTTCGACAGTTATCGTGCTCACAGACAGACAGACATACAGATATACATACATACAGACAGACACATTCGTAAAAACCCGTTTTTTGGTTTCAGGGGGTCTCAAAACGTGGACATTTGACAAAAACCGGGGTGGGGGGGGGGGTAAATTTTACACAAATCTAATACCTTCTCTGGATGAGAATGTAAAAAGGGGTTGCGATTCTATCTCGAAAACTGAAGACACATTCTCTATTCTTAGTTGACTCCGTAAACAAATTGTGACTATTCTTGGAAAAATAGCCAAATTCTGAATATTTTTATCAAAATTGTTGAAATAAATAATAATTATTGTATATTTGCAAAGTATCGTAGAAATCTTGATCCACTAAACTAATTGATCCTAGTCGTTGAAAAATGGCCAAGTTCTCAATTTCTTTATGAAAATTGTTTAAATAATTAATAATTCTTGGAAATTTGAAAAGCGTCATATAAAAAAGTCATCGGAATAATATTCTTAGTTAATTCTGTAAAAATTGTAGCCTATTTGTTAAAAAATAGCCAAACTCGAAATTTTTTAATGAAAATTGTTTAAATTATTATTAATTCTTGTGAATTTACAAAGCAACATAGAAAAGAGTCATCAGAAAGACTCCTCATAGCATCATACAGAAAAGTAATAGGAAAGATATTCTTGGCTAATTCTATAAAAAAATTTAGCCTATTCGTTGAAAATAGCCAAAATCTGAATTTGTAAAGGAACATAGAAAAAGAGTCTTCGGAAAGACATACTTAGTTGACTCCGTAAACAATTTGTGCCTATTCCTTGAAAAATAGCTAAGCTCTGGATATATTGATAAACATGTTTAAATAATTAATAATTATTGTACATTTTCAAAGGAATTATTTACATAGGAAAGACTTATTTGAAAAACAATGTTTATTGATTCCGTAAACAAATTGAGCGTACTCGTTGAAAAATGGTCAAAATCTTCATTTGTTTATGAACATTGTTTAAATAATAATCAATTAAACAAATTGAGCCTACTCGTTGAAAAATGGTCAAACTCTTAATTTGTTCATCAACATTGTTTAAATAATAATTAATTCTTTGCAATTTTCCGAGAATTATGGAAAAATGTTACCGGAAAGATATTCTTATCTAATTCTGTAAAAAATTGAGCCTATTCGTTTGAAAAATAGCCAAACTCTAAAGTTTTTAATCGAAATTGTTTCCCTAGCATTCACCGCCACCAAACGAATCATTCGGGAATCAGCCATGAACGTAAGAACTCATAGACTCAGCGTGAGTGGCACGTGGTGTCCCCCTCAATCGGTAAGGGGGAAACGTACATAGCCGGCACAACGCCGCAAATGCTTAGCCGCCATCATCCAGCTGGTTTTCCCCTTATAGACTGGAGCCCCTTCATCCCATGTCATGCTGGGCAATGAGTTCTTACGTCCATATCGTCAGCTATCGTCAATCGAAAATACATCAATAGTGCACATGCCTTGGCTTCATAATACGCAGCTCTGTTCTTAACCTAAACATGATTCTAGACCGCACTTCAGTGCGTATGCATTGGCTTCATAATACATTCCGCTGATCTCGATTCTAATCTAGATTCTGATCTCGATTCTAAACCATAGGCGGTGAATTTAAATCCAACCAGTAGGTGAAGAGAGAATGTGGCTTCAGTTTTCGAGGTAGAATCGCAACCTCTTTTTTATGATAGGATGATTCTTTACTCGATATTTGTACGAGGTTTAATACATATTTTAAATCACGGATAATTTTAAATATATAATTCGATGTTCATAAATTATTTTCTCATTGTATGAGTGGCAGTACAGAACTGGATAACCAACAATTAATCGAAAATGGGTTTATTCCATAGCAATTCTTTAAGAAGCAACTACACATTGTGATGAAAAGATTTTTTTTCGAAATCTCATATTTTTGGCACAATAATCAAAGATAAAATTTGAATTAAAATTTAGCTAAAATCTCAACGTATTACTAATTTTTTTTCAACAATTTCGAATTTATATTTCTTGAAATTGTTATCATTTGAAGAAAAAAAAAGAAAGAAATTTCGGATTTTTTAGCATAAAAACTGTCATACTCTGGTATCTCGATCCTCAGTTTTGATTTTTATGGAACAGGACACGATTTTTGGACCCAATATTTTTCATTCTTATTCAGCATCTCCGTATTTCGGAAGAAACTTTTTATTTTTTCCAAAATAAAAAATTCACAACAAAAATGTAATACATAGTTGATATTTCAACAAGGAAAAGATTTTAATTTTAAATCAAAAACAGTTGAATTCGACCAAAAAAGATCAATTTTTAACAAAATAGTTATTTGGAAATTTTGACAGATTAATTTTAATCAAACAGTTGGAAAATGGATTTTATTATTGTATCGCCGGAGGTACTGAGACACTCATTCGAGATTTCTCTCAAATGTTTATTTTATTTTTATGTGGAATTTCGTTTTTTGACCTCTGCTTCCCCGCGATGTACTTTTGCTATCGCCCTAAATTTCTGATGGGCATAAGGGTCGATAAATAAATTTTTAAGCTTGAATTTATTGGATTCCAAGAAACAACTCAAGTCTATTCATTTGAAACATAGTTGATGAAATGAAATGACCCTAAACCTACCCTAAACCTTCAGTTAAAAAAATTAATTTTCAACAAAATAGTTAAATCTTCAAGCAGTAAAATGAATGTTTTAACAAATTAGTTCAACTTCATATATGTGTAATATATATTTTCCCCAATACCCGCGCCGGAACTTGCGAATTACATGCACGTTCAGAAGAATCTAAGTTGGGGTTTTCTCGATTGTTGACGTCACAGCGAACTTAATGGGCACTTAGTTCACTAGAGAACTAAGTAATGCCATTACATGCAATAAAGTCGAACTATGTTGCAGAATATATTCTGGATCTGCGAGGAATGGCCATTTTAGAAAAACTTGTTGCAAATCCCGTTCTAAATCTATTATGGCCGTTCTTTGAGCAGGATAACTTTTGGCCATTAGAGAGGAACTTCATTTTCATCAATAAAGGCGCATATACCACGCAACCATACTCATCCTGCTTTCGTTGACGTTTAATTGTTTCCACTCGTTCAGTCTCCTCATCGCTGTCTTCAGTTCGCCGAATTTTGCGCCTCTTATTCTTATTTTGTTTTATATAATTTATTCTATTATAAATTTGATCTCTTAAGGAGTCATTGCCGCTTCCAAATCTTTGTTACTCAATAGTATCCATAAAAGTATTCGGAAACTTATTGCAGATCGTTTGTGCCAATCTCGTTGATGTACCTCTGCTGTAGTCTTGTAGTTCTTCAGCCAAGTAATCTCTAATATACTTTACTAGGGTTAACCTATCCCTATCTTCGGCTGTGATCTCTCGAGTACAAGCTTCTTTTAATCGTGCTGGACTTTTGGACCACACACTTGTTCCAAAAGTAGAGAAGTCAGTTACTGAAGCAAGTTGAGTTTGTTCTTCGAGGGAAAAATCTAAATTGTAAATCATATATCATGATTTTAAAAGCATTGATGACAACAAAGTTCAGTTAATAATAGGCTTACAACAAAATTTCCAGCTGTAGTTAGAGAAGTTTGGAAAATAGAATAGACAATATAGACATATTTCTTTTAGGAAGAAAAAAAATGCAAAGGATGAATATGCAGCAAGGTAGATACAGAATGAACAAGTTTGTCAAATAACAAGAACATTTCAGATATATGTATATAGGTAGATAGATAGATTTAGAAAGAGGAAAAACTAGACTCAGCATTGCAGTGATAAGAATTTAAGAATTATAAACTACCAGATACTAGAGGAGTTGAAGACTGCAAAATACTCTGACTAGATCCTACAACTGCATAGCAAGGATTGTTTTCTATCCCACTGAATACGTGTTTAAGAGCAAGAGCTGGTTGATTCATTTTTGCGCATTCTTGGGCGTACTCTAGCAAAACTGAATCATCGTCGATTTCGGAGTTACAAGCTTCCAAAACGAGCTATTTTATGAAAAAAATTAAGTTTTTTCCTTTATTAAAATTATGAAAGTCATATTACAGGTGTCATATAATGCAATCATGAAGTATACCTGTTTTAATATACATTAACAAAAAAATGTACTGAATAGAATTCATTTAAATTCATCTTGTAGTCTGCTTCCGGAAGACGAAACTCCTCGAGTCCTTGTGAAATTATGCCTGCTCTACAAGCATCCCTCACTGCCACTCTATTTTCCCCTCCAGGATCGCATAGTTTAAAAAATGGAATTTTTTTAACTGAAAAACAATGTACGTTTTAATGAATACAGTAATCAAAATACACATCAAAATTAAATCTAAAAATAGATTGTGCATACGTGAAAATTCAAGCAAATTATGACATCACTATTTAAATTTAGAGAAGGAAAATGCTGAATAAAGATTGACAGAAATAAATATGTGTTCTTGAAGTGTTTAGCAATGTGCTAAATTTTCGAATACCTGATGTCTTTACAAACAAAGCAAGTTATTTAGGTTAATTTTAATCATAAATTTGGTATTATTGACATCAATAGTTAGTCTTATTAATTATTAACAATTAAATAAATTTAAAATCCATTAGTGTTTGCGTTCAATTAATTTAGGTAGCAAACAAACAAAAATGATGTGGCAAGTTAGCTTTTCGCACAGCAGATTGTATTTTTTTTATCATACATGTGTATTTTAAAAGTCGCTGCTTCAAATACTTCCTTATTAAACCTGAGGTCTGCTCCTAAGCGATGTAAACTTTGAAAGAGTTCATGTTTCTCGGTCAAAGATTTAGGCACGTTGATGAAATTATGCAAGAAACGTATAGCTCGTTTGAAAAATGTATGTTTGCTTTCAAAACGCATAGTACATACTTTCGTCAATGGGCTGAATTCCAAAATCAATTGTGGGCAGTGCCTGAGGTAGCGATGTTTCGGTCTAAGACTTTCAGAAAATAAAGTCTGCCTGGTTAACAAATATTCACAAATAATTCTTTGCAAGTAAGGCAGGCGAGATGTAGGAATTTCCGGTGAGCAAACAATTTCTACGATTTCTGTGAGTAACAGAATTAAACGCCATACTTCATTTTCGATATCTTGAACTGTATCCTCAATCAAAAGGGGCAATAATCGTAAAAATGTCCAGATTTGCCACGCCCCATCACTAATTTTTGTTGCATCATCACTGACTGGACAAGGCTTGTCGGCTTCATCTTCTTTCGAATACCCAAAAGACTGGATTCGAGCATTCAGTTCTTGAAGGGAGAACCATTTTTCTGCACACAATTTATCAAGGCTTAATTTAAAATCGTAACTTATAACACCTTCAAATAAATCGTGCGCAAGACATGGCGGAAGTCCTGGTGCACAGACATGAAAGTTTGGCAAGGTGTTGAGTACCGAATTAAATTTTACGCCTTCAGACGAGGTTTTCCTGCCAATTTCGTCCAAAGCCTTATCATAGGATCTAATAGTTCGCAGCTCATATGATTGGCAAACACATTTCATTTCAAAAAATTATTTTCTTGTCACAAGACAGTATCTACAAAAGTAAGTGGCTTTACTGAAATTTTCAACAAAGCCACCTAGGCTATGACTTCCTAGATTATCTTCAATAAAAAATAAAAGAGAGCCTTTAATTACTTTTGTATTTACAAGTATGCTCTTCTCTTCAATGGTTTTTAATTCTTCTACTATCTTACCATAAACTTTCTCATGGTTGAAATCATTTTCCCGGCAAAGAGCTACAAGTTTAATATTATTAATGTGGGACCGCATCGTGGGTGATAAATTTCCCAGACTAAGATATACAGCCACTAATTTATATTTCATCTTGGCTGCTCCAATCGGATACACTTCTTCAAAGGCATCTTGATATAAAATAATCTTTAAACCAGTAAGACATTCAATGAAGAACTTATTTCGCTTGTAAACGGTTCCGTCAGTGACTTATAATATCTTCCATTCGCTCTGATGAAATATTTGCAGAAATTAAATGCTTCTTTAAATTGTCTTTAACAACCTCCATTCTGTCATTACTAATTTGGCTCAATTCATTTACTATATATTGTATTGTTGCAGCAGGAAGGAGAAATTGGCATTCTACTTTCAATAGAATTTGAGCAATATTTGCGAGAAACAAGGCCGATGGATAATCGCCTACTCGCTGAATTTCGTTATTTCCAGCCTCTTTTTCCTTATGCCCATTGTTAAAACATTCATCTGCTTGGTCAACAATCATAGCGGTCTGAGACTCACTATTTTGCGAAGGCGGGTTATTAGCATTATCATTGTCTGTGCTAATTTTGCCAATAGAGACATTACTATTGACCAAAGGTGCATAAGAACTTTCTACGATCTCTACGATCTCTGGAACATCCTTAACATATAAATGAAATGGAGATATAATTATTTATTTAAAAGTTTCAATGGTTATACCAATTCCTCTGAATGAACATTATTTGTTTATTTTAATAAGAATAAAATACCTGGTCATTTATAAAGAATAACATTTTCCACATTTAACCTTCTCTGAAATGTCACATTGATAAGACTGCATTAGAATGACCCAAATAAGCTTTGCAAACTTTTATCGTTTTAGATCAGGAAAAAGTAAATTAATGATAAACTGCAAACGATTATTACAAAAAGAAAAGTATCTGTATCATTGAACTGAAAATTCACCAATTTATTATTTGAAATTCTTATATTATTCTTTCTATAGATATGTTTCAAACACTCTCCTAGTGATTTTTCTCTCTAAAAGAACTCTTTATTCGTAGTCAAAAAACCCACATATAAGCGTCACCCGCAGTTTTATAGTCAAAATTATTGCTGAACCTTAAATACTAAATAAAATTTAACGAAATTGAAAAACCAAGTTTAGTTAAAGCCCATTTTGTTTAACGTCATTCGTGTAATGAATACGAGGCAGATCACACTAAACGCTTAATATTAGGTAACAAATATTAACAAAGTAGAATTATATAATAAATGTAGAATGCTTATTTATATATATATATATATATATATATATATACCATTAAACCATTTCCCTTTCAGGGTAGGCGTGACACTACCCGATTCGGGTAGTGTTTCTAGGTTTTTCTTGTAGTTATAAATAACTACAAGTGTGGACTCACCACACCCACGATGTGCCAACAGCACTCATGTCAGTATTCTTGAATGGTCACCCATCCAAGTACTAACCGCGTCCAACGCTGCTTAACTTCAGTGATCTGACGAGAACTGGGTTTTTCAGCGTGGTATATGAATTTAATTAATTTAATTATATGAATTTAATCATTTAATAGTTTCAGAGAGTACGGCTACAGCATTGTAAAGCTTAACCTAAAAGTGCATCCACCTACAATTCCTACGGTGAAAAAGTTGCAACTCTATAATGTGCATAAGCAAAGAAAAATATATTATCGCAACTTACTTTTTTAACTTCTTCTTCAGCAATTGTGGTTCATCTCCAACGGATATTTTGTATAAAATTAAGAAACTTGTTTAAATACACATTGATGCCTTTCCATTTGCAGCATTCCCACGTTCTGTGGTTTTTGGTTGGAAAATAGCAGACGGAAGAAATGGAACGCACAGAACTGTCATGGCGCTATGCAGCGCAAGCGCAAAAAAATATCCCGTTCGCGCTAAGTTCAAAACTTACTACACATGTATTGTAAATTTTGAAAATATTAAAAATTACTATACAAAAATATTAAATTAATTTTCCAATACCACGTTTGTAAATTTACGTTACATTTTCATAGTAAAAGTGTGGTAAAATTACAAACATTTTTAGAGTGTGTGTCTGTGACGTAGCGGTCCACAGTGGGGTGAAATGAAAAACGAGGTTCAAAATGACAGTTACAACGCAATAATGCACCGATTTTAGATTTTTTGAAAAATTCAGGAGTATATTTCCTAGAAAACTTCGAGAATGGATTTTTTTTTTTTGGTTATTTAATTTGTATGTTGATGTAAACAGCTAAAAGTGTCACTTTTTTGCATTTCATATTTTATCTCCTAGACAAAATTTTTCTTATACTTCAAGTCACTTGGATTCAATGCACAGCGATATGAGAAAGAAGAAAAAAATTGTTCGCTTGTAAAGCTAATTGTTATAAGCAAATTTTATTTAAAAATAATCGACATTAAGGAATACATATTCGTTTTCAAAGTATATTCATGCTCTAAAATTGCTTGCTTTTATTGTTTGGATGATACGTGGTCATCAAAATTCAAGACTGAATGTTATTAATCAATTCTATAAACAAATGTACATCGCAGACATGTTTATTTAATAAACGAAATATATAAACAAATGCACATTTTAGGCGTTTTTAAGCGAAACGAAATCAATTTTTCTTCTAATCTTGTTGCAATTATATTGCCAACGATGTTTTCTAAAAAAATTTTACCATAATGTTGATGTTCTTCTTAATGCTTTTAATAGTATACAAGGGATATTTGGAAACATAGCTATTACATCAAAAGAAACAAATATGTGATCCAAAGGTATTATTACATTATCAATTAGCTTTAAGAAAGCATGACTATTTTTAATTGAGGTTTTTGAGATTTCTATTGATTTTTTAATAATTTGACTCAATAATTCTTTCAATTTTCTAGTTGGAGAACCTATTGATGAAATAACTGGTCGTAAAGGGTAGTCAGTTTTGTGAGGTTTAACAAGGCCATAGGCTAAGGAAAGATTAGTACTCGTTGTATCAATATCAATAATTTCAATATTATTACCTAAGTATTTATTAGTTGTCATTCTTTCTAAAATTTTCAAAGTTCCTTTTTGAAGAATTTTTGTGCGATTATTAGGAATCAATTGAAAACTATCTTCATTATTTAAGATATGTAACATTTTTTGAATATAAACATCTTTATGAATCGCTACTGTAATACTTCCTTTGTCTGATTTTGTGATCATTAATTCCGAATGATTTTTTAAGAAAATTTTTGTTTCAATTAAACCCTCATTAAATTCCTTTTCTAACCAAGTTTTTGGATTATCGTTGTTTAAAAAGTCATTAGATAAACCCATAAATTGTGATCTAAATTCATCAATTTTATTATCAGGTATTTTTTTAATATTGGATTCAATGTCTTTAATAATTTCAAGTAATTGAATATAATTTTTTCCCCTAAATTTATTGCTAAAACCATCATCTAATCTCAAAATGTCAATAACTCTGTGTAGAATAATTACATTAGAAATATTCAAAAAGCAGGGGTCTGGTTGATCTTGGAAAAGAACTGAGTGAATTTTCGATTAAAATTAATACTAAAATTCCTAAACAACAATTTCTCGATGCGATAAAATATGTTTTTCATTCAGTATGTTTTAAATTTAATAATAATTTTTACAACGACAAGTTTGGAACTCCCATAGAATCAGTTTTGTCTCCTATTTTAGCTGAAATTTTTATGGAGGATTTAGAGAATGAAGTTGTTCAAAAAATTGATTTTAATATCGATTTTTATGCAAGATATGTCGATGACTCAGTACTTAGTGTACATAAAAATAATGTTGATTTTCTTCTTAATGCTTTTAATAGTATACACCCAAGATTACAATTTACTGTTGAAATATAAACTGAAGGAAAATTAAATTTTCTTGATATGACTTTAATTAAAACTGATGAAAGACATATTATCACTGACTGGCATAGGAAAACTATTTGCTCAGGAAGAACACTTAGTTTTCTCTCAAATGATTCTATTAAAAATAATGTAGGAATTATTAAAAATTTGATTGATATAGCCCTCAAATTATCAAATCCAGTTTTCCATGAAAAAAATATTGAACTATGTAAACAAATTCTTTTTCTCAACCATTATCCTTTTGATTTAATTGAAAAACATGTGCATAACAGAATAAATTATATTAATAACAAAAACAATGATCAAAACAAAATAAATAGAGAAGATTATAATACATTTAATACTGTTGTTCTTCCATACTTTGGGAAAATCTCGAAGATTTTGAAATCAATTTTGGGAAAATTAGATTTACATACTATATATAGAGTTCCTTTTAAGAGCAATATGATTGTAAAATTAGGAAAATATAGATATGAAACGCTAGAAAAAAAAGGTATAATTTACAAAGTTAATTGTAAAGATTGTGATGCAGTTTATACAGGGCAGACACGTAGGGCACTTAGACTTAGGAAAGATGAACATTAAAATAATTTTCACAGAAGTCCTAGATATCACTCAGTCCTTTCAAAGCATGAAATTAGACATGGTTGTGAATTTAATTGGAATGATATTAAAATTCTTTATCATGAGAAAAATCAGAAAAAAGAGAATTTATGGAGATTTTGTTTATAAAAAGAGAATGTAACAAGGCTAATAATTTAAAAAGGGACCTCTCAAGATTTAACAAAGTATGGGATAGAGTAATTAATTGGTTAAAGTAATTTTCTTTTATTTGAAAATAGAAAGAATTTTTTTTATGGAACAATCATTTTCTCAATAAATCAGTTGATTATATTAGACTTAATCAATTCTTAATTAATATTAATTGAAATATTTTCTTTACAGGTAGATTAATGTTTTCATACCTTTAGTTTTCCCTATAAATAATCCCTGATGAGGAGGTCTAAATTGGCCTCGAAACATGTTGGTTACCCTAGTACTGTAAAAAGGACGGAGAAAGGAAAAGGTGAGAGGTTGATTTTGGTTGACTTTTTACCTTTTTCTCCCTCTTTTTTCATTGGTTATTTCTGTCTCTAATGAGCCGAAAAGTGAGGTAGTTTGGAAGTCTGTTTTTCAATTGTGAATCTTTTTCTTGCTCATTTCTTGTTATTTAAATTTTTGTAAAAAGAATGTATTAAATATTAGCAATGTTTAGAAATGCATTTGTGACGCGATCTGAAGAAAGACCCCTAAGCGGCCAAAAATCGATTTTCTGATTTTTAATGTTTTACGTAGATTCGAACTTGCTCTTTAAGATGGTATAGTTAAAAAAATTCCATCATTAATAATTTATTCAGTACAAGCGTGTAAACATTGTCGTTCTATGTCGTTCTATCGGCCCGTCGCCACTTCTCCTGATTCTCTTCTAAAATTTACGTTTGGCCGCTTAAGGTTCTTTCTTCAGATCGCGTCACATTTATATAATTTGGATTGTTTTCTTATACTATTTTGAAATTTTAATAATCTAAATAGATTGGTTCAGAATCACCCACAAATATGAATTCTCAAGTAGAAAGTTAATTTTCGGGCAAACAGTTTGATTTTCTACCAAATTGTTGGATTTTCAAGGTGTGAAAACAAATGTTGTCCATAGCAGTTGCCTTTTCGCACAACAAAAAATTTATTTTGTTACAAAGCAGTTACATTTTTAACCAACAAGTGTAACTTTTTCAACAAATATAATTAATTTCCTACGAAGGAAAATGATTTGTCAACAAAATATTTGAATCTTCAAGCAAAACAGTTGAATCTTCAACCAGTTAAATTAAACTGTCAAAAAAGAAGAAAGTTTTCACAAGATAGTTGAATCCGCGACTGAAATTATGCATTTTCGACAAAGAATGGAATTGTTAAATTTGCAGGTGAAAATTATCTGAAAGGAAAAAGTGTGAACCAAATACTTGAATTTTCAACAAGAAATATGAATTGTCAAGTAGAAAGTTAATTTTCAGACAAACCCCGAGTAAAAATAATTCGTCTTGGCTAAGTTTTCATCCAAGAAGACTTCATTTTTCGTCTTCAAGCCGAACTCAAGGAAACCGATAACAAAATGCTCCCAAGACCTCCGAGGGTCATCGCTAATCCGCTTTTAATTTTATAGATAGATAAAAATAGAATATTCATCTTCATTTTATTTATTGTGTATGTATTAATAATTTTTTTTAACTGCAATAATTGTGTTCCTTGGATGGCAAATCTGAAAATGTTATCCATTTTTTCCTATCGCCAACACTTCACTAGATACTTGTAGAAAATGACAGTTTTAATATTTTTACGGAAAATATTATATCTATGTAGTTCTTGAGATTCACAGGTTCTGAATTTCGAATTAGCAAATCATTTATTACAAAATTACAAGTTTTATCGGTTGTAAAATTTTAATCCTTAGCAGATGTCGACTGTTTGGTCCCAGCCTAGCTACCTGATTCCTGGAAATGGCAGGCCTTGTCTCTGGGGTCCGTAGTTTAGAGTGTTTAGACCGTTTAGAGAGGTCGGAGTATAATGAAAAATGAAATTCATAAACGAAAACTTTTGTAATTTTCGAGGTAATTTTGATTCTGGCAAATAATAAAGCCATAAAATGGTAATATAACTTTATTTAGAAAAAGTTCTGTTTATTTATCAAGACTTAAACTTTTCGTCTGAAGACAAGTTTACGTCGACTGGTCTTGAGACTTACAATCAAACTTCTTGTCTTAAGACAAGTCCACCTCGACTTGTCTTCAAAAACCGCCGTAAACCTTAGTCATAAACTCAAGACTTACATCTCCGACTCCTAAGTCTCGCCCCTGGCCGTCAGAGAGACATTGCCGTCTTGGAGACGAACCCAAGACGAACCTCAAGACGAAATATTTTTACTCGAGACAGTTTTGTTTTCTACTAAATTGTTGGATTTTCAAGGTGTGAAGAAGAAGTCCGTAAAAGTTGACTTTTCGCACAACAACAAATTTCTTTTGTTACAAAGCAGTTACATTTTGAACCAACAAGTGTAACTTTTTCAACAAATAAGATTAATTTTCTACGAAGGAAAACGATTTGTCAACAAAATATTTGAATCTTCAAGTAAAACAGTTTAATCTTCAAATACTTAAATTAAAATAAAAGTTTTTACAAGATAGTTTAATCCGCAACTGAAATTATGAATTTTCAACAAAGAATGGAATTGTTCAATTTGCAGATGAAATTATTTGAAAGCAAAAATTGTGGACCAAATACTTGAATTTTCAACGAGAAATATGAATTCTCAAGTAGAAAGTTAATTTTCAGGCAATCAGTTTTATTTTCTACCAAATTGTTGGATTTTCAAGGTGTGAAGACAAATTTTGTTCATAACAGTTGCCTTTTCGCGCAACAAAAAATTTATTTTTATACAAAGCAGTTACATTTTGAACCAACAAGTGTAACTTTTTTAACAAGTAAGATTAATTTTCTACGAAGGAAAACGATTTGTCAACAAAATATTTGAATCTTCAAGCAAAACAGTTTAATTTTCAACCAGTTATATTAAACTGTAAAAAAAAAGAAAGTTTTCACGAGATAGTTGAATCCGCAACTGAAATTATGAATTTTCGACAAAGAAAGAAATTGTTAAATTTGCAGATGAAATTATTTGAAAGCAAAAATTGTGGACCAAATATTTGGATTTTCAACGAGAAATATGAATTCGCAAGTAGAAATTTAATTTTCATTCAACCGTTTTATTTTCAACCAAATTGTTGAATTCTCAAGGTGTGAAGACAAATTTTGTACGGAACAGATGCCTTTTCACACACCAAAAATCAATGTTATTACAGAGCAGTTTCAATTTTAACCAACAAGTGTTACAAACAAACAAATTGAACTATTTTGTTGAAAATTCGTTTTTTGAAATTAAAAATAAATTTTCTTTCCTGAAAATTGAATGATTTGATTTATTGATGAAAATTAATCTTTTTGGCGGAAAATAAAGAGAAAACAATAATAATAAATTAATTATTCTCCCAAATATAATTCTTAGAAATAATATTAATGTTGACAAATTCATTTAAAAAGCTTACAAATCCATCGTTTTGGTTGAAAACTGAACTATTTCGTTAAAAATTTAACTATTTTATTAAAAATTCATGTGCTTTGTTAAAATTGGTATTTTTTTTGAAAAAAATTAATTGGTAAAAAATTTAACTATTTTGTTGAAATGGAAATTTCTTTTATACCTGAAAATTTCCTTTATAACAGAAAATTGAAGTATTCAAGTTGAAGATTCGTCATTTTAGCTATAAATTAATCTCATTAGTTGGAAGTTCAACTACTTTGGTCACAAATTGATATTGGTTGAAAATTTAACTATATTCTTGAAAACACGTTTTTATTCTTTGAGAATTAATTTTTGCAACTGAAAATTAAATTATTCCATTTCTAGTTGAAAATGTATCTTTTTCAGTTGAAAACCTAACTTTTTGATTTTCGGGTAAAATTCGTTAAGAATTTAACTATATTGTTGAAAATGTATGTCTTTTGTTAAAAAATTGTCTTTTTGGTGTATAATTAAGTGTCTTGGTTGAAAATTCAACTACTTTGTTGAAAGTTGAAGTGTATTGTTGTAAATTCATTTTATTCTTGGAAAATTTTACTATTTTCTAAAAACACGTTATTTTTGGTTGAAAACTTATTTTATAATTGAAAATTCAAGTACTGCAGTTCAAGGTTCTTCATTTCATTTGAAAAGTAATTTCTTGACTTGAAAATTCAACTATTTTTTTGAAAGTTTGTTTTTTTAAGTACAAAATTGATTGTCTTAATTGAAAATGTAAATATTTCATTATAATATTTCATTATTAAGTATATATTTTTAATTAGAAAATTTACCTGTTTGTCTAAAATAGCATGTATTTTGTGAAAAGATAGTCTTCTTTTGTAGAAAATTGAACGTCTTGGTTGAAAATTCAACTACTTGATTGAGAGTTGAACTACTTGGTTAAAATTTCATTTTATTGTTTGAGGATTTAAATATTTTGTTGAAAACTATTTGTTTTAGCTTCAAAATTAATATTCTTAATTAACAATTTAACCATTCCATTTTTGTTTGAAAACGAATGAAAGTTTAAACTGAATTGTGAAAAATTCATATCATTGGTAGAAAATTTAACTATTTTATTAAAAGAAACTTGTATGAATAGAACATTTCAAAGATTTCTGTTCAACAAATATAAATCCACGCCATCATTTGTGATCCTCGAAATTAAAAAATAAATCAATAAATTTGTGAATTAATTCATTTGAAGCAATCTTAAGTGAAAAACATTAAAAATTGAGCAATTAAAATATTTTTAAACCTGACAACACTCCTGTTCACAAATCAACAATTTAAAAAGGAAAAAATTACAATTGTAAAGTTGAAGGTTTAAATGTAGGATGCAGCACTCTGAAATTTTGACGATTCAATCGAATGCATTCTATTTAAAATAATTCTGCTGGAAACTGTTCACTTTTCAATATCTGATTTATATTTGCTCCTTTTTATTAAACAGACCAATATTACCAAATATTAAAAAAAGAATCTTTTCCATTAAAAAACAATTTAAAATTTAATGAAGGTTGAAAATAGGTTGTATAGTTGCATTTGGATGTTTCAAATTATTTACTACTAAGCCAAGGTATATCTCTTCCACTATGGGGAAAATAAATTTCAGCATTTTCACTCCAGCCATAACCGGTTTAACCAGGCAGAGGAGGAGTCAGGGGAGCCGAGTGACGTCAATCCATTGTCAAATTTCCCTCTCCGCTCGATTCAAGTGAGAAGTTCACATCTGTCGATGGAGTACTGAAAACCCGATAATATCCCGAACCGATATATCGACTTCCCGAGTCAAAGTCGAGCCTAGCTAAAACCGACTCGATCTGCGCCCGATACTGGAGGCTAGGATCGAGTCGAGATTGTGTTGATATCGAGAAATATCGCTCGGCGGCATCACTAGTTTTTATTCGATAACAAATTCTTTTCAATTAAACATATAGAACTAAAGGAAACTGTTCCGGGTAAAAATATAGACTTTTTTTAATAAAAAGAAATATATATATACTAGGGAGGCCCAACAATGTACATTTTGGAATTTTTGACCGGCGGCTTCGCCAAATCGTTCTCTAATAGAAACAAAAGCATATGTATTTTTTTATTTATAAAAAAATGATTTTTAGTCGGGTAGTCAAGTACTTTGAAGTTTGTAGAAAAGTTGTAGAAAAGTCTGAAGCGAGCCCTGAGGTTTAACCCAGTCGACAGTTTTAATGTTATTACGGCGATACCACGATGAAAAAAACCAGTTCTCGTCAGATCACTGAAGTTAAGCAGCGTTGGGCGCGGTTAGTACTTGGATGGGTGACCATTCGAGAATACTGCGTGCTGTTGGCCCACCGTGGGTGTGGTGAGCCCACACTTGTAGTAGTTATTTACTACAAGAAACTATCCACATAGAAACACTACCTGAACCGGGTAGTGTCATACCTACCCTGAAAGGGAAATGGCTTAATGGTATACTTACTAGGGAGCGGACTAGATAGAGTATGAAATTGGCTATGAATCGCCTATGAAAGGAAAACGTCTGTACTAGTAGAGCAAACAAATTTGAATGTACAAAACTAACTTCACACTACTAGAGTTGAAAAACTGGAATTTTCAAAAGTCTTGCAAAGAGTTACATACCTTGTAACATGAAAATCAATCTTTATTATGTAGCTGTGAAATGTTAGCTGGAGCAAAAAAGACATTCTTGAATTATTGAACGTAAATGCTCCTCTTAGGTGGTTGAAGAAATGATTGAATTTGAAACAACTGCGTTCTACTTCAACGGAGGTTATTGGCGCAAAGAATTTCTTTACCGTCTTTGCTGTGTAGGGCAAATTTCCAAGATGTATACTACCATTGATACTTCGAGAAATCTCTTTTAATACATATCTGTATATATACAATCGCTGTTTTTGATTATTTCGTTCAATTTAATCTTCGCAATTTTTGAAGCATTACCATTTTGCAAAGATAACTTATTTTGAGCTTTTTCTATCATGTATGAGCTTTCTTGTAAAGGCATCCCAAGTTTCTAATTTAGTTGTGTAATTGACCAGAAATTCAAAATTATATTTGATGTGCATTAATTCCGTGTACAAAGATTCATCTTCTAAAAGTGATTGAGCTATTTTAATAGATGAAATTTTGCGCATGATAATCATCTTCAGGTATCCATGTCCCCCAACGAGTAATTATGGGTTCTGGTGGTATTGCTAATTTTGGACATGCTTCATGTAATACAGCAACTCGAGAAGGAGATTTCGAAAATACTTTTTTTACATTAGAAATGTATGTATCGACTCTTACGTTGTAGAATGAGCGAATTGATTCAGCTACTCGACGAAGTCCATGTGCAACACAAGTAACGTGTAAGAGTTTCGGAAATAAATTTTTTTTAAATTTTACCGGCTTTTACGATGTACAATGCAGCATCGCTTACAAGCAGTAAAGGTCTTTCATAAATATCTTCGTCGGGCCACAGTAATTGCATTGAATCGTGAAAAGGGTCAGCAATAGTTTCACTATTTGCAGCAGAAAGTTCTTCATAAGTTATTAAATAACAATTTTGGGATATTCCTTTTTTTAAAGCGCCAACAATTACATTTGCAACCTTCCCTCCACGTCAGTCGGTGGTTTCGTCAATGGACGCCCGGATATCATTACTACCGATTTTATTTCGTAGTCCCTCTAAGGTTTTGTTGTAAGTCGTAGATAATTTTTCCTGAGCGTTGATTCGTCCGGTACTTCTTTACCAGTGTATTTGTGCAAGAATTCTCTTAGAAGAGGATAATTAATTTTTTTAATAGGTATATTTGTTCCCAAAAGCATTTCACACAAATCAGCATTGAACTCTTAATTGGTCTGAAGATTTTTTCATACGTTTATTGGATTTAATATTATTATTGTCAAATTTTTGTGTTTTGTTCTGTACAGCTTCATAGTTTTTATGTGTTCTTTCGTTTGCAAATGCCTTGCCAAATTGCTTTAAACCTTGTAACTTATTGTCATATTACAATAAATGCATACTGGCCAACGGCCATGCCACGCTGAAAAAACCAGTTCTCGTCAGATCACTGAAGTTAAGCAGCGTTGGGCGCGGTTAGTACTTGGATGGGTGACCATTCGAGAATACTGTGTGCTGTTGGCATATTATGGGTGTGGTGAGCCCAAACTTGTAGTTATTTATAACTACAAGAAAACTATCCACCTAGAAACACTACCCGAATTGGGTAGTGTCACGCCTACCCTGAAAGGGAAATGGCTTAATGGTAATGGTATACATACTAATTCTGATTTTTCAGGCTGGCTTCGATATGAATCTTTAAATTCTTCAGCTCGAGAAATAATTTATTTTTCATTGTTATTATTTTTCTTCAGTTTTTTCGTTCTTGTGAAACACTTTTTATTATCTCATGGGATAATAAGAGACAGGAGAGGTAGGGGAACCATAGGAGGGAGTGAGAGGAAATGTTGCCATTTTTTTGGTAGAGGAGGGATGTATGGTGGATAGATTTCGAGGGAGGTGAAAGGAGGGTGTGAGGTGTCTATCTCATAAGATAGAGAGAGATAGCAGGTTGGAAGCGTGATCTGGAGAGTACCAGAGGAGGGAGTGAGAGGATAAATATCGAGGGAGGTGGAAAGGGGGAGTGATGTATCTATCTCCTAGGATAGAAAGAGATAGCGAGTTAAGCGGTTTTTTTTTATTTTTATTCTTTCCTGAAAAGAATTTAATTAGAGGTCTGGTTCAGTTAGTGGTGGGAGAGGGGAGAAGTTAGTCAGTGTGTCGGCTGAGAGGGCTGGTATGCCAGCTGTCTCAGCGGAAACGGGCAGGCTGGTATGCCAGCTAACCCGTTAGCGGAAAAAAAGGGGGGGGGGAAGTTAAATGACCAGAGAAAAACAAAGAATTGTGTTTGAGAGAATTTTCTTTATTTCTAGTAGTTTCTTACCATGGTTGATTACAGAGAAGCGCCGAAAAGTAAAGCTTGTTGTAGTTTTAGTCACTTCCTCACAAGAGGGCGAAGGCGACGCGTCGTCAATTGTCCTCTGGCTGGCTTCCAGCTGGAGGACTCTTGCGGTCGTGAGTTCTGTAGATTTCGTTCGCGTTGTTGGTCACGGCAATGGCTTGCACGTGAAAACCTAGGGCTGGCTACCAGCTGTAGGCACCTATGGCTGGCTTCCAGCTGTAGGGTTTAACTGAAAGGGACTCTGGCTACCAGCTCCCCAACACTTTCTGACGTTCTGGGCCCGTGCGCGCCCTTTTAACGGGGAGGCTGTGTGGGCGTTGCGTGGGAGTCGAGCGGAGAGGGTAGAAAATCGTTGGTGGGAGATGCGCGCGTCGAGCTACGCGCACGCTCTACTCACGACTCTCGCCTCTACTCGCCCTGCGCCTTGCTGACGTCACTGCTGACGTCACTTCATGGCGTACCTATTTCTCTCTCTTTCTAACTTGCGGGTCTAATTACTAGTTATTATAATTTAAAATGGTTGCCTATTGAATGAATAAACGTCGTCTGCGAGAGTGTTTTAAATCTACCAACAAAAGAGTCTCGCTCTATGCGATTCGCGTATAACAAATTATTAAAAAATCATACCGAAGCAAGTATCATACTTCAGAATAATTAGTATGCATATTTCTTATAATACAAAAATTAATTACAAAACTAGAAGAAGTTTGAAAAACACACTTCAAATATTAAATGCCTAAAAACAGCTACAACATAATCCAGATTGATTTTCATGTTACATGGTATGGAATTCTTTGTAGTACTTTTTACAATTAAAATTTTTCAACTTTAGTAGTGTGAAGTTGGTTCTGTGAATTCAAATATTGAACTCAGTGAAGTCCAGTGTCCCCCTAGGGTTCGGGTATTGTAAAAAAATTGGTTGGCCCCAGAAAGTGTGAAAAAAATTTGGGAAATGGGCTGGCTACAGTTTTGAGCCTTTAGCAGGGAGCTTTAATGTCGAGTCTGCATCTGGAAGTCCTAAGCCCCTAACAATCAGCCACTTTGAGTTCATTGTAGCTGCCATAAATTCTCTTAGCACTGCAGAAATAGGAGTAAAGCTCCTGTTAGGCTAAAATTGTTCATTTTTTTAATTACTTCAAAACTATAAATTTAGAAAATAATGAACGTTTTTTTTAGAAATCTGTTCTCAGTGTTGTCAAAAAAGCTTCTTGAAAATGTCAAGTTAAACAATCATATCTAAGGGTCGCATCGCGTCTACAATCATTGGTACTTTATGCAACTTTCGAGATTTCTCAAAGTTTTTGATAACTTTGTTGATGTATAAAAATTTGACGAAATGCATCTTTACTGAGGAGAAAACAAGCACACTCAACTCCTTATATAGGAACGGTTTCGGGCACGTCTTGCAGTGGCCTTCAGCATAAATCGGGAGAATCCAAATTTAAACAGGCAGGGCCGCTGAAACATTTCTATTGAATTTAGACGCATGCTAACAGCTGACGCAAATAACGCGCTGAAAGTACTGCGTACATGCTGTTTGTCACGCATAACTGAGCAGCGCCTCTCTCTTTCCCGCGGTCCCCGCATCACAAAATGCCGAGAACTTGAATTCTAGGAACGACGTAACTAAGGGTTCTTATATCGAGAATTGAGTGTATATAAAATGATTAATAAATTGAATTATAATTCCTTGAACAAAATCGAAGAAGTAAAAAAATTACACGTTTTACATGCTAAGCTCCATAAGACACAAAAGCGGCTCGCAAGATGATTGAGCATGCCTTGGGCGCGCGTCTATTTGATCTCGCGCTTCGCGCTCGATAATATATTTATGTCGCGCTTCGCGCTGGATAATGTGTTTACAGATCTTTTGAAATTAAAGGTCAAAGCATCGACAACTGTAATTTGGTGGCTGTGAATTCTCTTTTGTTAAAGCTCCTTCGGCTTTAACGAACACATTTTCATCACGCGTCTCGTGCTTCGCACTCGGATTTTGTCCAAAATACGAACTTTTCTACATTATGTTTAACTCTATTATATCAAGTGTATTTTATATTTATTTCTGTACCTTGGTGCGGGACTGCTCATTCAGATATTGCAAAATAAAGTACAAGTTTTGTTTTTCATAATTCCTTTAATATTTTTTCTTATTTTGCATTAACTTTTATTCTCAGCTATACTAAAAAATGTATAATTTCAATAAATTTATAGCATTACAATTCATAATATGTATTGATATTAAAACATACGTATTTTCATTGTCTAGTTTTTATAATTAGAAAAAGTGAGAATCCTATAAAAAAATAATTTTGTTATTAAACATCTTATTGCAGCTTGTGCACGCTTCCTCAGAACCAAGGTTCACTTAAAAGAACAGGTTAAAGTTTGTAACCTAGGAATTATGTTTTGGGGATTCCGCCTGAGTATTTTTATCGAATATGAAAAAATTTTTAGGTCCCCTTTGAAAATAACTCGATATTTTTTTTTTTTTATCAATTTATGTGATTTTATTAGGAAGGAACAAATAATATTTTCGTCCAAAAAAGGTTCCCACGGGATTAATGTTGATCGACTTTCCCCTGCCGTTAAGATTTTGAAAAATGTGTGAAAGACATCAGTTTTTTTTTTAAATTATGCGTGTTTGGTTCATTTTACGTAAAACTTGTAAATAGCAAAAGAAAGTTCACAAATTTCCGAACAATTAAAGAAAAAAAGAATGTTCTAGCATAAATAGTTCTGAAGTTATGACGTCTCAAAAGAGATTTTTCAGAAAAAAACGTTAAATCTTTTCTTTTTTATATAATATCTTGTCCCCTTTGCATGCAACATGAAAGTTGCATGAAAATTAATTGCAGCAGAGTTGAACCTTTAACCCCTTCACTGTGCAGACCGAAAATCGCAAAGTGGGCCCAAAATGTGTGGGACGTTCTACTGGATGGATTTCATTGAATATTGGTACTACTGGGTTATTTGGATCGCTGAATACGAATTCGAGGTCGAAATTTGAAATTTCGAAAATATTGACCCAATATGGTGACCAAAAATGTTGAAAAATCCAATGAGTTGGCGGATTTGGATGAAAATTGGTCATCTGCAGTGAAGGGGTTAAAACTAAAAAAAACAACTTATTCTAGCTCTTACAAAACATCAGTTATAGTCTTTTATAGCAGGCTGCTTTTTGTGGAACTTCATTATAGATCGCATTTTTGATTTAAAACTTGTTTTATATATATTGCATCAGTACTTTTCACTCAGGGCCGGCGCGTAATAGGGTGCAATGTGTGCGGGGTACACGGGCGGCCAAGTTTGGCTCTTGGTGGGGGGCGGCCAAACTGCACTGAATATAAGCGGCACCAACAAGGGTTTGGTCGTTAACAGGCGACTAATCTCTTTAGTCTTAACGCAATAAAGTTTCTAAGTGGGCCTTTACTCGTGCCTTTGTCTTCTGGGATTTTCCCCTCGAATATTAGCAGAATTAAAAAAAAAATATTTAGGTATCTCTTAATCCCATTATTTGCAACAAATTGCTTATGTTATTTTAGTTTCCGCTGTTAATTGATCTTTTTAGTTTGGAATGCAAAGGGATAAAATGCATATGTACCTAAATAAATAATCCATTAATAGTGGCAATTAAAAAAAAGCAATTTTGTGCAAAAATGGACGCGAGAGATCCCTAAATATAGATTTTTTTTAATAATGCCAATATTCAGGGGACATTTTTGTACCAAAAGGAACAATTTGTAGGGCAGCTATTTTGGGGAAATAATAAAGCCTTTTTTTTACCACGCTTTACTTATTCCTATTTTTTTACCACTTTTAATAAACTCAGTGAACTACAATTTAACCATTCATAGATGGATAACGAAAGGGGTTTTTAAGTGTTATGTAATACTTTGAAGGGATGTAGAATCAGAATTGATCTTAAAAATACGATACTCAATACTTGAGTGGCTCCTTATTCAGGGAAATTATACCTTGGAAAAATCTATTGATACCTGGAAAAAAATGGAATTATGGGGAAATTTCTTTACGGAATTTGGAGTAGACGCCCTGAGATAATTCCATAGATAATATTTTGTAATATTTGTATTGATATGTTTCAACATATAAAATATCCAGAAAATATACTGATTAATAGTATAAACTGTGCTCCTTTCACAAATGAGCTGATAATAACTTTTACATTTTCAAAAAAAAAAAAATAATACAAAACGGTCGCTTGATTTAAAAAAATATATTTTTTAATTAATTCTGACACTTTCTGTAATTATGAGTATGCGAAATTGATAAGTCGCTGCATAAATTTACTTCCTTATTACTCTACTTTAAATTATGTGTTTCAAATTTTGAAATAATTCTGATGCAATATTTCAATTTAGTTCTTAAGTTTCTGAAACCAAATTTTTTATGCAAATACTCGTCGCGTTAATAGTTTATTTTCCCTTTGATGATGATCTTTCCGATTGAATAATTTACTGTAAATATATATCAATGATGAATATAAATATTTGATCAAGTCCGGGGCAGCTGCAATTTTTCACCCAGCAATATTAGTTTCTCACAAGTAGTGACACGTTTCACTCGATAGTATATAAGGGCAGAAAAAATCATAAGTCTCAGCGTAATACGTGCGATTTATAGATATAAGTTAGGTTTATGTATGCGTATAGGTATTAGTATAAGATTCGTAAACAAACCACACTGTAGCCAGCGACCGATGTCCAAGCATACGCAAATATATATAATTTAAAAAAAAGGGTTAAACAACCACCGCAGGGTCCAACTGAGAGCAGCTGCCATCTAAAAAAATGACACCAGCTCCCAGTAGAACCGCGGTAAATCACACGTATGGCCACGTCTCACAACCGTGAGATGGGTGGTCACAGGGCACGATGAAATCACAACGACAGGCCGGCGAAACCCTCGTGTGTCTTCAGGACATGAAGGGACCCGAGGATGACAGCTTTCTGCATCCATCTTGCAAGTACCTTGGCATATTTTTGGCACCCGGGTATGGCTTTAAGGTTACGAACCAGTGATAGTTTCGCACCTCCGAGAGCACCTGTCACAAGGACAATTACTTGCACCGAATATTTTAGGTACAGTCGTTGCAGATGTCTTTTAAGGTATTGATACCTCTCCTCCTTTGCTTTCTCCTTGGCAGTGATGTTGTATTCGGACGGAGATCACAAATATAGTTCGTTTCTTGAAGTCTTGGAGAACAATGTCAGGCCTCGAGTGTGCAACGGAGACTGCTGTTCGATAATCGTAGTTCCAGAAAATTTGGCACTTCTCATTTTGGACAGTTGACTCTATCTCCCTTAGAGCGTTCGGCAGGGCAGAGTCGCGACCAAGACCGTAAGAGCGACAAAGACGGTAATAAAGCACTCTTAGGGCCGCATTATGTCTATAGATATACGTCGTTCCTGTGTGGGTCTGACACGCCAAAAGTATGTATTCTAGGTACTCAGCGTGTGCATGACACGCTCTGCACCTATCACTGGGAACTTCTTGACATAAAATGCGGTCGCGGTATGCTAAGGTGGAAATGACACCGTCCTGGAATGCGAAAATAAAACCCTCTGTACCTAACTTAAGCCCTGACGATCTGAGGAAAGCAAAAGTTTGCTCCTTCGGCAAGGAATGTTTTTCTACGTTTCTGTGAAAGTTACCGTGCATTTTCTTGTCGAGTAGCTGTTGGTGAAAATTTTCAACCTCTGCTTTCTTCACTTCGGCTTTGAGAAGTGAAGCATCTAGATGGTGTAGTAATGCACTTTCCTGTATTTAGAACAATTGGGTAATGAAGACACTGGAGATTCAGATGTCAGCGTACGCCTTTACGGCGTGAAATGTATAATCGCGGAACTGAGGAATTGATATGCAAGCATTTATGCATATGCATGATTTTACGTGTGGTGATATCAAGGGCATTAAGCTCTTTCTTCGTCCATAGAACCACCCCAAACGAGTAGAGTAGAACCGGGACGGCAAGCATGTTAGTCGCAGATATCTTGTTCAACGCCGACAGATTGGAAGGCCAAATCTGTCGAAGAAGATGCTTGTATCTGCTTCGGAGAGACTCCTTCACTGATGTAGCTGTATTACGATCGCTTGTCTTGAGATTCATGTGAACCTCACATGAATCTCCTGGAATCTATTAAAATTCTTGAAGATTTAAGTAAGTTTTTCACAGAAAAAAGAACTGACGAAGCTTTGGAAGAATATCTAACTGAAGCTACTCATTTAGCAATAGCTTTAAAGGTAGATATCAAGTTTAAAAACCTGATGGGTACGCAACAAAGAGTAGATGATCCCGAGAAAAGATTTAAAGTTGATTTTTACTTCACAATATTAAACGTAATAATTATCTCCTTGCAAGAGCGGTTTGAGTTTATTAAATCGCTCAGATATAGTAGGCGTGGATTTGTATGATGAACTTAAAGCGTTAAGAACTTACCTTTGAAACACTTAAAACACTTTGCCTGTATATGTTGCAAGCACGGAGCGATCCTTTCCAAAATTGAAAATAATAAAAAAACTACTTGCGAACAGCCATGGCGGACAAGAGAACTGATTGAAGAATTGGCCCAGATTAAAGCAAGGCGATCAAATTTCTTTGGAATCCTTATTGCATACATGTAAATAATGTGTATAATAATGATGATAATGTAAATAAGAGAGCCTCTGTGGCTCAGTTGGTTAGACTCTCGGACTTCACCTTAGAGGTCCGGGGTAAAACTTTTCTATGTAGCTTTACCGAGGTTCTGGTGGTTCGGATCTCAACTTAAGCTGCAGGTCCCCCCATCATGTACCTGACTGCAACCCAGTCCGTGAATGATGGGGTAAAAACCAGGCTTTGCCCAATATGTCAAGGCACATGCTCTTAACAGATCACTTGATTGTATTATAATAATGCGTCCGTGACTGATAATATATACCGGGACAGCCCCGTGCATACTATTCAAAAAATAAAAATCCAACTCCAGCCAAAAATGCCTTTGGACATATTGGGCTGTAACCATCTTAAGCCTGAGACATTAATTTTTTATGGTAGCTCTAAGAAAGCATTCAGAGGCGATTGTTGTCACCTCCAACGCTCGCGGCCGCTGTGAATGGATAACAGCGGTAAAATACGAAATCCAAACTACAATATACTCCTAATTTTGTACCTAAAACATCATTGCAGAAGATTTCAGACATCGTATTATATTAACTTACAACATCCTCATCTCATCAGTCACTTGACTTAGTCCGTGGCTATGATGAAAACCCGAGTTCACCCGAGAACAAGATTGAATATATATATATATATATATATATATATATATATATATAATAATAATAATAATACAATAAATATAATATAATAAATCATCAGTCACTTGACTTAGTACGTGGCTATGATGAAAAACCGGGTTCACTCGAGAACAAGATTTAAAAAAAACATTTTAATAATGTAAGTATTGATGGTTGTCGCGTAATGGCTCAAAGAGAATATACGCACAGACATAATGATGTGGCGGGCATTATACATCAACAACTTGCCCTCAACCCAGGACTCTTAACAGAAGATTAATACATTCCAATGCCCGTTTTAGAAAACGAAGATTACATCTTATATTGGGATGTTACTATCCAGACGGATCATTATATCCGAGCCAATCGACCCGACATCGTGATGCGAGGAAAAAAAGATGGAAGAGTCTACATCATCTACATTGCTTGTCGACATAACCGAAATTTTCAGGCAACCTATACAACCAATATCCGTAAGTATAGCGAGCTAAGGCTTTAAGTAAAGACAATATGGAGGAATGTGAAACATGCGTCTATTCATCCTATTGTGATTTCGGCTACAGACAATGTGCACGCAAGATGCACTGAACATCTTGAATATTTAGGAGTCAGTAAGGTTCTGGAAGTAACTCAGAATGCTGTTTTATTGAACACCTGTCGCATTGTGAGAAATTTTCTAGACCATCAGGAAGCAAGTGACTAAAAACCTGTGGAGTGGCAGATGGTAGCTCTAAGAAAGCATTCAGAGGCGACTGTTCTCGCCTCCAATGCTCGCGGCCGCTGTGTATGTATAACAGCGGTAGAATACGAACTCCAAACTACACTATGCTCCTAATTTTGTGCCTTCAACATCATCGCAGAAGATTTCGGACATCGTATTAAATTGACTTATAACATCCTCATCTCATCAGTCACTTGACTTGGTCCGTGGCTATGAGGAAAAACCATTTTCTACATACGTATGTATGTAGAAAATGTCTTTTTTTCTCTTTTTTTTAAAGAAAAGCGTGGGGGCGGAAATTATTTTTGCACACGGGCGGCAAAATGTATAGAGCCGGCCCTATTTCACTATTTTGTTTAACGCTTGTGCTTGGAAAAGAAAATCGTAAGAAGTCAAGGTTTAAACTCATCATTTAGAGAAAATGTATAAATCCTTTATTGTTACATTATATATTTCTAATGTATTAATATAATAAACGAGTTCTTGCATGGCACTAGTGAATGAGAAATTCATCAATTTATAAAAAGAATTCTACAAAAAGCAGCCTGCTATAAGAGACTTATAACTGGTGTTCTGTAAGAGCTAGAATCAACTTTTTTTGTTTCAAAGCTAATTTAATCTGCTTTAATTCATTTTCATACAACTTTCATGTTGCATTTATAGGGGAAAAGATATTATTTAAAAAAGAAAAAAATTTAACGTTTTTTACTGAAAAATATCTTTAATACGTCATAACTTCAGAACTAATTATGCCAGAACATTCTTTTCTTTTTAATTGTTCGGAAATTTGTGAACTTTTTTTTTGCTGTTTAGAAGTTTTACGTAAAATGAAGTAAAGACGTCGAATTAAAAAAAACTGATGTCTTTCATACATTTTTAAAATTCTAAAACGGACGAGAAAGTCAATCAATATTAATCACGTGAGAAATTTTTTTGGACGCAAAATAAAAAATTTTTATCATAAAAAAACTTTACTTATTATTTGTCCCTTTTGAAAAAAATCACATAAATTGATCAAGAAACAACAAATATCGAGTTATTTTAAGAAGCGGCCTAAAGATTTTGTTCATATTCGGTAAAATTACTCAGAAGGCATCGCCAAAACATAATTTTCAATTTTATTCATTACTATTTAAACAAAAAATACGCATCCTAGCGTGAAGTGGTACTACACAAGTTTTTAGATATAATTTAGGCAAAAAATTTTGTTAAATAAAATGTTATTGTATTAATTTTTTAATGTATTTTAATAACCAAAATTCATAACAAATTTGTCGATCTTTTTTGGTTGAACAACTTTTGTCTATTGCAGTGGTCTTATGCCGTGGTTGTGAAAAAGCTCAAGTCTCATAGTATTTTTACTCTTTTACCATTTTTTTTATATTTGTTATAACGATTTAGTTAAATTTGAATTTTTTTACCATCTAACTAAGTAAATTTAACCTTGAGATCAACATAAATGAATCTCTAGAAATGTCTTTCCTCATGAAGAGCACTATAGCACTGGAATTGAAGACAAAAAACTGTAGGTTTATCATTTCTGTTCTGAGAGCTAGTCACTTTTTAGTACACTGGAACCTGGGATTAGTTACATAGGATTTACTATATTTCGAGAATTGATGCCACGGTGGTTTATAATGAGAGGCGCGGGGTTGAGAGGGGAGACAGTGGCTCAGTGAAGCGTGACAAACTACAGGAGGGCCGCTCTCAGCGCATTAGTTGCGTCAGGTTACGTCATCCGTCTAAACCCAACAGAAATGATTCATGCGGCCCTCCCTGTTTACGTTTGGAGGCCCTGGTAATAGTAAAAAGGCCACTGAAAGCAATGCCCGAAATATTAATTCAATACGAACACTTGCATGTTGGTGGCGGAAGTGAGAACGTGTTTAGTGACAGGTGGTGAGAGAATTTTACGGAATTTGTGTGGAAGGTGTGAGTGGAGTGTCAGGGTGGAAGCCGAAGAGGTGAGTAGGGTTGTGTGGGGTGAATTGGGGAGATAAAAAGTGAGTTTCAGCGTAGGTGTGAGGTGGGATTTAGTTGGATAGGGAAAGTGAGGTTAGGTTGGCAAGTAATCGGGGGAGTTCGTGGTCAGGAGTCTTGGACTTTCGAGGGGTCAAGGGTGGTTCTCGCAGAGTTAGGGGATGCTAAGGGAGAGAAAGGGGTGTCTGCAGGGACTGAGGAATTGAAGAAAAAAAAGGGAGAAAAAAAAGAAGGAAAATTTGGCGGCGAAAGACGCAAACATTTTGCAGAGACATCTGTCGGTTGCGAAACGTACTGCATGAATAGGTCCCAGTTACCGGCGGCAGAGCGGGAGGTGGGCAGCGAGAGTACTAGCAGTGCTGGTAGTGAAACTGACGAGGAGGGAATTTTCCAAAAGCCACAACGGCCAACAACGCGTCGCCCGGTGTCGAGCGGTGCGTCGGGGAGAGGGAGAAAGCGGGACGGTGGCAACGAAGGAAGCGAGAAGGTAAGGGAGAGAGCGTCGAGCGCAAGTGACGGGGAGGATCTCTTGAAAAGGAAGAGAGACAGCCAAGAGAGTCCGGAGAAAAGCGAGGTCGGGAGCCCGTTTAAAAAAAGCGGGATAACACCTAGGTCACCCCCCCCCCCAAAATGGAGGGGATGTTGGAAAAGGAGGCTCTCGGGATGTTGTTAGGCGAGATCAGGGGGCTGAGGGAGGACGTAAGGGGGACCAAGCAGCAGATGGAAGGCATGAGGGAGGACTTGAGAATCAGAGATGAGAAATGGGAAAAGGAGATGAAAGAGCTGAGAGAGAGAGAGTAGATGGGTTAGAGAGGGAACGAAAAGAAAAAGAAGTTAAAATAAAACAGATGGAAGAGGAGATTAGGGTGTGGAAAGAAAGGACGGGAAAAAGGCTTGAGAAGGTGGAGGGCAGGACGGAAATGGAAATAGGAGACGGGGGTATTGGGGGCAAGATTGAAGGTATTTGGGAGAGGGTAGGGAATATGATAGAAGAGAAAGTGGGAGAGCGTAGGAATGAAAAGGAGGAGAGGGTGGATAGGGAACGGATAAGGGCAATGGAATTGAGAATGGAGAGAAAGGAGAAGGCAGACAGGAAAAATAATATTGTAATAAGAGGGTTGAATATGAAGAGCGGGGAAGAAAGGGAGGGCGTGGAAGCGCTGCTACAGAGCATAGGGTGGAATACAGGCACGGCAGGGAAAGTTAAGTTGGACGGGAGAAAGGAGAAAGAAGTGGCGGTTGTGGAGTTGGAGAGCTGGGAAGAAAAGTTGGGGGTAATGCGGAATAAAAATAGGATAAAGGATAAGGAAGTTTTCATCGATCACGATTTGACGAGAAAGGAAAGGGATGTACAGAGAATGCTGTACGACAGGGCTAGGAGGGAGAGGAGTGAAGGGAGATCGGCGAAGGTAGGATATCGGAACATAAAAATAGATGAGAAAATGTGGGTGTGGGACGAGGTGTGTGGGAGTAGGAAGTAGGGGGTGGGGGTAATGCAGGGTAGAGGAGTTGTGAAGGTGCTTTACTGGAACGTAGCAGGGGTAAAGAAGAAGGATGAGGAGTTCTGGAGGTATATCCAGGAATTTGATGTGGTAGGACTGGTAGAGACGTGGGTGGAAAGAAAGGAATGGGATAGAATAGAGCCAAAGCTGCCAAGAGGGTATACCTAGGTGGAGACTCCAGGAGGCAGTCAGAGTGAAGAAGAAAGGAAGGGCTAGTGGGGGAATTATAACGAGGGTTAGAGATGGATTAGAGGAAGAAGCTCACGAAGAGGAAGAGGGGGAGGGAGTGCAAATGAGGAAAGTGAAGATAGGAGGGGTAAGCAGTAAGTTTTTGACAGTGTACAATAAGGATGGGATGGAAAGAATTAAAGAAAGGGTGGAAGACCTTTTAGGTGAAAGAGAGGAGGGTATGGTGGTACTGGGTGGGGACTTTTAACGCGAGGATGGGGAGAGAAGGGGGCCTTTACAGGGAAGGGGAGAGCTTCGAAAGGAATTCGAAGGATAGGTTAATAAATAAGGAGGGGGAGATTCTAAGGGACTGGTTGGAGGATAGAGGCTGGGCGGTGGCAAATGGTATGGCAGCTGGGGACGAAGAGGGAGAATACACATACGTAGGTAAGGTGGGGGTATCGGTAATAGATTATGTAGTTATGAATATGCAAGGGTGGGAGGAGATGGAGAGATTCCCAGTAGAAGGGAGGGTAGAATCAGACCATCAGCCATTAGGGTTGTGGATAAGGGGTGAGAGCGGCGGAAGGCAAGGTGGGGAAGAAGTGTCGACGGGGGAGAGGGTTAGCTGGACGAGGAAGGCGATAGAGAAGTATAAAGAGCAGTTAGGGAAGGTACGCTTCGAAGGGGAGACGGTGGAAGAGATATGGGAGGATTTAAAAGAGAAATTGAAAGGGTGCGTGCAAAAGAAGGTATTTAAAAAGAAGAAGAAAGGAATGGTGAAGCCGTGGTGTGATAGGGAATGTAAAAAGATGAAAAGGAAGGTGAAGAGGAAGTATAAGAAGTGGAAAGAGGGTACTGCGAAAAGGGAGGAGTTCGTAGAAATGAGGAAGGGGTTTAGATTGATGTGTCAGAAGAAAGAACAGGAAAAGGAGAAAGAGCTGGAGGAGGAGTTAGGAAATGTTAAGACAGAAGGGGACGTCTGGAAGATAATAAATAGGTTTAGGAAGCGTAGAGTAGGGATAAGCGACAAGATAGGGAGTGAGGAGTGGAGGGAGTTTTTTAAAGAATCATTTCAGGGCTCAGATTCAAGGAAGAGAGATGATGGTAGTAGAAGAACGGGGGAGGCAGAGATGGAGGAGTTGAATGACGAGGAGATAGAGAAACAGATAAGGAAGTTAAAAAGGTCAAAATCAGCATGGCTGGATGGGCTAGAGAACGAAGCATGGCTGTTTAGTACACAAGAGGTTAGGGAGAGGCTGAAGGAGGTAGTGGAGAAAGTTGGAGGGGGGAGGGATTCCCACGAGGGTGGAGAGGATTAATAGTGCCTCTGTATAAGAAAGGAGAGAGGGATAGGCAGGAAAATTATAGGGGGATTACGCTAATAAATACGGCGTATAAAGTATACGCGATGGTGGTGGCGGAGAGGCTGCGGAAGGATGTCGAGGGGAAAGGAATATTGCCGGAGACGCAGGCGGGCTTTAGGACAGGTAGGAGTATTATCGACAATATCTACGTTCTGCAGCACATTGTGGATAGAGAATTAGCGAAGAAGGGGTCGAGAGTGTACGCGTTTTTTGTGGATCTAAAAGGCGCGTTTCCGTCGGTGGATAGGGGGAGGTTGTGGGAGGCGATGGAGGATAGGGGAGTGGAGAGAGGCCTGATCGAGAGGGTAAGGGAGATATATCAAGAGACCAAAGATAAGGTTAGAGGAGGACAGGGGATTTCGGAGGGATTCTGGATGGATAGGGGATTAAGGCAAGGGTGTCCGCTTAGCCCAACGCTTTTTGCGATTTTAATTGCGGACATGGAAAGTAAGCTGGAGGCCGGAGTAGTAGGAGGAGTCAGGATAGGAGGGGTTAGAATTTGGTCGCTAGCGTATGCAGATGACATAGTGTTGGTGGCAAAAAGCGAGGAGGCCTTAAAGGAAATGATGAAGAGGTTGAGAAGATCCCTGGATAAGAACAGGTTAGAACTGAATGCGGAAAAGTCCAAGGTTATGGTTTTCAGAAAAGGAGGTGGAAGGGGTAAGGAAGGGGAGTGGAAGTGGAATGCAAAGGCGGTGCAGGAGGTGAAAGAGTTTGTGTACCTGGGCTTCTTGTTTCGGAAGAATGGCGGAGTGGATGGGCAAATAAAAGAGAGAGTGAGGAGGGCAAATGTGGTGATGAGGCAGGTGTGGGATTGGGAAAGAAGTTATTCGCAGATGATTTTGGAAGGAGAATGAAATTGTTTGACTCACTAGTGATGAGTGTCCTATTGTATGGAGTAGAGGTGTGGGGGTGGAAGGAAAGCGAAGAGGTAAATAGGACACAGGAGAGGTATGTAAAGTGGACACTGGGGCTGGCAAGGAACACGCCTAATTATATTGTCAGGAGGGAGACGGGGAGAACGAGTGTAGGGATTCTAGCGGGGAGTCGGGCGTGTAAGTATGAGGAGAAATTTTTGGAAGAGGGGGGAAGTAAGCTGGTTAGGGAGTGTTGGTGGGAGAAAGAGAACAGGAGAGGGGGTGGGAAGATGGAGGTTGAAAGAGAAGGGTATTTTAGAACGAATGGACTGCAGATGGATGAAGTGAGAAGGATGCATGAGGAAGGAAGGAAGGTATATGAGTTGGTTAAGAAAAACAGCATGGAGAGAGAGAAGACAGCAGGGGAAGAGAGAATAAGAGAGACAATGTTTAATGGGAACTATGTGTGGATTATGAGAAGGACGAGAGCGCAATATTTGTGTGAGAAAGGAGAGAAAGGAAGTCAGGAGCTTATAGCGAGGATGAGATGTGGGTGCATGGAGGGTTATAATAGGTTCTGGCTCGCTAGGGAAAAGAGGATGTATGAACTATGTGGGAACGGGGAGGCGAAGAGTGGAGCATTGGTTGGAGGAGTGCGTAAAGGTGGAAAGGAGTGGGATAAGCATGGAGGTACTGATGCATGAAAGGGGGGACAAAAGGGCAGTAGCATGGGTGAAGGGAGTCTTGGGTAAGATGGAGAAGAAGAGAAGGAAGGAGGAAGAGGAATGGAGAAGGAAAGATTGTAAATAGAGGAGGAAGTAAATATAAGTAAATGTACATATTTTAAATAGTAGATAAGTATTAGGGATTAGCCGCGGAGACAGAGTTTGGTAATGCGAGGCAAAGCAAGAAAGTAGGGACATGCGTGCGAGGCGAGGCGAAGCGAGGAAGGCAATGCGATAAGAGCGAGCGGCGTTAGAGATACGGTGTGGAAGGATGTTAGTTTTAAGGGTTAGTTTTAAGAAAATTCTGTAAAAGAAGTGTAAGCAAGTCAATTTTTTAAGGCCAGCACAGGCTAAAAAATAAACGTTTATCTATCTATCTATTAATTCAATACAGGTTCAAGTGTATTTAATTTCAAAAAACTTTGTAATTTTTATATAATATCAATGATTAATATCTCTACGTTTTTTAGTTGATTTTCTAGTACTTTATATATTTTTTAAATTATCTATTTAATATATTTATAATCAAGTTACATTATTTAGATAACGTTCAACAATTTATTTGTTTGAATATGAATAAGGAAAATATAATAATGTATAACATAAAATGTTACTTCAAATATTTTTATAAAAATCAACCGAAAATTAACATAAGCTGTTGATTATAAGGTTTTATCAAGAATAATCGTTGTTGCCTAATACGTTAAAGAACATAAATTTTGTTGGACATTTAATGTCAAATAACTGATAATGACAATGTAATATTAGTCCAGTCAAATTATACTTTTTTACAGAAATAATACATCAAGTTTTCATATCTATCGTACGTGGTTCCTTATGGCATCAGAATTCAATATCAAAAGAGTTTTCCTCTGGGCGATGGATGGAACCACCCTTAACACTAGAACGACCAAATGGGTCATTTTGAACCATTTGCTTCTTCTCGTTGTTGCTATTCCTGAATTATTGGACACAGACCGAATGGTTTTCGTGAATTTTAGTAATTTCATGAGAGAAATGTACCGCGGTGGTTTCATCTCATAGTGGCTAGTATTATTGCCAAAATATATCATGTGTACCTTGAACGACCATATGGCTCATTTTGACCCATACATGTTTTTCCACCTTCACGCAAAATAGATCAAATATACACTCAAATATTCGCCAAATACCACGTGCTGCAATCATCGTACAGATTTAGGAGGTAGTCTATAAGTGTCCCACCCTTATTTTGTCTGAGAATTATTGAACAAGTAATTAGTTTGAATTTGGGGAACTCAAGTACCTCCCTACTTTCTTCCTTTTCCGCTCAATCATAGTTGCGAATCAAAAAGTTTAGTGAATGAATTAAGCACTTCCTTCATTAGCTGCGAGGTGAATCTCGTTTCGGGAAGAGTCCAGATGTCAAGCCACTTCGAGTGCGGATAGCACTCAGATGGGTGACCATCTGCGACGTATGACCGGGTTGTGTATTCGCTGCGTTTTAACTAATGTCGAGCGGGAGGTATGACGCCGAGGATGGTTTTGTCGATTCGATGGGTGGGGTCGAATGTCTGCCTTCTAACTCGACTGCCAAAAAACCGGCTGAACTCGGCAAAAAATCGGCAATTGAAACACTGGAAACTTGGTGGTTTTCTGCCATATTCCTCTCTACTGGCCAAAGGTCCAGGCAAATACGAGTACTTATAATAAAGTCGGATGCAGCCGCAGGTTATCATTGGTTGTGATTACATTCATACAGTGATTCTAAGCCCACCTTAGTAAAAAGAAAATGTTTCACAGGCCCATACCCAGTGAAGTGGAGTCGTCTGGTGGGATATGTACTCATGCTAAAAGGACTTAAATTATACTTTGGCAGTGAGGGCGACCCGCATATAGCAGGGACTGAGAGTGAATCCCGAGCGAGCCAAAAGTGAGGCTGTAAATGCGCTCTTGAAGAGATATACTCTGTGGGAGAACTGTAGCTTCAAAGCTGCGTCTTCCAATCCCTCCAAGTCAGAGTTTTCCCTCCGCAAAAAATTCGGGAAAAGATTCACGCAGGCGCGTAGGTCCCAGGAACGAATCTCGAGGAGAGCACGTTTGCACTGAACGAACTCTGTCCCCACTCCGGTATGGATGGGATCAGCCAAGGATGGAAGGACTGGAAAGATCGGCCTTCTCGAATCTCTATAGGTTTAAAACCTTTAGGGAGCCGAATCCTAAGAGCTAAAACCCCAATACTGTTCTCAAGAGATCGTTCTCTTAGTGAGTCACAATCTACAACTTGTGATGCATCTTTTGGAAAACCATCTTTACTGGATGGCGCCACATACAATATTTTTTCGAGTCGTGATAAATAGTGACTAGTTCGAATTATTGTTGCTTAATGCATTTTTATGTATTTTTTTCATAAATCATCATTCATCAGTATTTCACAAATACCTACTTTGTTAACTAATTTGCATCTGCGTACATAATTTTCATTTTTTAAAAACAAATATTGAAATAATACATATTTCTTGGAGTATACAGATGGCCTAGAAAAAGCAAGAACATTTAATATGGCCGAATTCTCAAAAGATTATAATGTTTTTAGTCATATTGCTTTGTTTTCTGAAAATACTGTTAAATCTTTGAACAATATTTATTTTGTCATTGATTGACTGATTCTAATATTTTCAAGTACTAATCCGTTTTTCGAACAATATTCCTAAATTTTTAAACCAGTTTCATACGTTTCAACAATGTAGTGTCTTCATTATGTTTTCAGAACACATTTTCTGCTTTCCGGCGATAAGAACCGCATACATATACTGAAAAACAGTTTGTGAAAAAAAAGTTGATTAAAAACCTCAAGACGTCTACAAAATCTAAACATCGCGCCACTTATATGGAAAAATTTAATCTTTCAATTGAGTACAACCAAGGTGGAAATACACCACTGGTACTGGTAATTCAACTATTTCGTAGAAAATTTACTTTTTGTTTAAAATTTGTATTTTTCGGTAGAAAAGTCTTTTTAAATCCTTTTGGATGAAAATTCAACTCTTTTTTGAAAATTGGTCTTTTTGATTTAAAAATCCAGCTGTTTTAGTAGAATTTTCATTTTTCTTGGACAAAAATGCAACTGTTTGGTTGAAAATTTAACATTCTTGTTAAAAAGTCATACTTTTTTGTGAAAAATTTGACTATTTAGCAGAAAATTACCTTATAGTTTACAATTCTTATTTTGGTGTTGAAAAGTGAACTGGAATCTTCTTCGGATGAAAATTTAGCTATTTTTTAAGCTTTTTCTTTAATTCAACTTTTTTGAAAGAACTATTACATCTTTCTTGACCAAAAATGAAACTTTTCGGTTTGAAATTCAACTCTTTTTTACTTTTTTTTCTGATTTCAAAATTCACCTGCTTTAGCAGAAATTACATCTTTCTTGAATAAAAATGCAACTGCTTGGTTTAAAATTCAGCAATTTTGTTGAAAAGTCATACTTTTTGGTTGAAAATTCTGCTGTTTTGTTAAAAATGTAACTATTTTGTAGAAAATTTACTTTTTGGTTAAATATAATATTGTAGTGCTGAAAAGAGAACTGAAAATTTAACTATTTTTTTGAATTTTTTTTTTTCAAATTAAAAATTCATCTGTTTTAAGAGAAATTTCATCTTTCTTGAATAAAAATGCAACTGTTTGGTTGAAAATAACACTATTTTGTTGAAAATTCATACTTTTGTTTGAAAATTCGACTGTTTTCTTGAAAATGGAACTATTTCCTAGAAGATTCCATTTTTGTTTAAAATTCATATTTTGGTGTTAAAAAATGAACTGAAAGCTTTTCTGGATGAAAGTTCAACTTTTAAAAAAATGTGTCCTTTTTTATTAAAAATTCATCTGCTTTGGTACAAATTTCATATTTCTTGGATAAAAATTCAACTACTCGGTAGAGAATTCAACTATTTTGTCAAAAATTCATCCCTTTTGGTTGAAAAAATTCGTCTTTTTAAAGGAAAAATTCAATTTTGTTCGTAGAAACTTATTTTTTGTTAAAAAATTCATATTTTGATTTTAAAAGGCAACTGGAATCTTTTCGAGATGAAAATTCGACTATTCTTTTGAAATTTCTTTTTTTTTTTTAATAAAAAATCATCTGTTTTAAGAGAAATTACATCTTTCTTGGATAACATTGCAACTATTGGGTAGAGAATTCAACAATTTTGTTAAAAAGTCATCCTTTTTGGGTAAGAATTCGTCTTGTTGGATTGAAAATTCAATTTTTTTCGTAGAAAGTTATTTCTTGGTTAAAAATTCATATTTTGATCGTGAAAAGTCAACTAAAATCTAATGAAAGTTTAACTATTTTGTTGAAAATTAATCTTTTTAAATTGAAAATTCAACTACGTGGGTAAAAGTTAAACTACATTGTTGAAATTTTTTTTTTCGATTGAAGGCTCATGTCTTTGATTAAAAATTCAACTGTTTAGTGGAAATTTTTTTTTTTTTGTTTAAAATTAATTTTTTAACTCAAAATGTAATTTTTACATTTTTTTAAGATTGATCTTTTTTAGATGAAAATTCTACTTTTTTGGTAAAAAAAAATTATTTTCTTGGTTTAAAATTTCATTTTTGTCGAGTAAAAATGCATGAGTTTCGTGGACAAATAATTTTTTGCTGTAGTCATATTTTTTGTTTGTAAATGCAATTTTTGTAGAGAAAATTCGTTTCTTGGCTTGAAGGTTCAACAATGTAGGTAAAATTTTCTTTCTTTAGTGAAAAATCTTTATTTGTTGGAAATTCGTCTTTTTGGTTTTGAGATACTTTTTTTTATATAAATTTCATGTTTTTTGATTGAAATATAAACTATGACACTTTCTGTTGGGAATATATATTTTTAGGTTGAAAATTCGACTATTATGTTAAAAATTTAATTATTTTGTTGAAAATTCAAGTAGTTTGTTAAAAAGCCATCTTTTATAGTAGAAAAGACAATTTTTTGTTTAAAATAAATTAATAAATTTGAAAAATTTTAATTTGTATGTGAAATACTGTTTTATTCTGTTTATAAGATATTGTAGGTTAAAAGTATTTCAAGATAAAAATGCTGGTATTTTAATATTAATGATGAAGGAAAATGAAAAATTAGACAAGGACAAATAAGGGAATTTTGAAAATGAAGTTCTCGGACACCCTGCCTAATTATACTAGCAATAACTAGCAAAACATTCTTGGAAACAAAAAGTTACGTGCAGAAAGAGTATGTCTTAAAAAGGAAATACGCATAGTCTTGAAAAAGATGTAAGTTTTAGATTTTGTGTGGGTCAATATTTAAGATTTACTTAATTTTATTGACATTTCTGAATGTCACTCATTTTACATTGTTCAATATTTATATCAATATGAAGAAATTTATATTCAATTGCAATTGTAATTAAATATTAATTATTCATGAATTTACCAATTTATTAATATATTCTATATTGATTAATAAATTGCTGCATTATTGTCTTAATAATAAATAATAGTATATAGTTATGTTTTGAACATGCGAGCAATATAATTTTGCATTATTTGGAAATTACTATAAAGTAGCTTTTATTCAGATTTTAAAATCAGAAACTCAGATTTGAGAATATTATATTGCATGGACTGAGAGTAAAACTCCAGAGAGCTGAAAGTAGGATTTGTTAATAATAATAAACTAAACTAAACTAAACCTTCGGTTGAGTTTTCATCAGAAGTAAAACCTTCCGGCAGTCTGTAGGTTTAGATCTTTCAAAGATTCAATCCCGGGTACTTTTTTTTATCAGTACACAAACTAAAGGATCGATCCTCTGTACCTGCTCTCCTTGGAACTCAAGCGCTGCCCGGATGCTGCCACAACCCATCCGTTCCTTAGTTCTTGAGAAGCAGGCACCGTCCACTCGGCATGGGATCACTTTCTCCCTGCAGTACATATTTTCTTATCTTGAGGAGAGTTAAACCTAACGATTCCTTTTTCGTCGGCTCAGGGTTTAAAACCCAAAGTGATCAAAACGTTTTACTCTCAGTCCCTGGTATATAGACGTCTGTTTCATCGGGGTTTTAAAATAAAAATGCAGAGTACAATAGGTTTTAACCGCAGTGCTACAGGAGTTAAGTGGATCAGCATTATAAGACAATAATAATAATAAGCACTTCCTTCGAATATGAAGCTTATTGGCGTCAAGTGGTTGCGGAATTCCGAGCTGCAGGAAATAACCGTTCACCAATCGTGCCACAAAAGCTCAAAGGAAATTTACTGACAAATTTTGTTTGGTTTCGGAGATTTGGTATAAATTTATGGAGAACTCTGGTGTATGCTTTAAACCTTCTCAGCCAAATGACCGTAGATGAACAGCTGTATCCCTGCAAATGCCGTTGCCCATTTCTTTAGTTTATGCTTAGTAAGCTAGACAAATATGGCATCAAATTCTGGCTTCTGTGTGATGCCAAGTACCGCTACACCTTGAACGGGGTTCCTTACATTGGAAAAGATGAAAATCGCCTTTTTTTGAAAATATGATATCACTATTTTGCATCATGAAAACACGAATTCACATCAGTAAGAATCAATCGCACAACAAAGACGATCCCATATGGGTCATTTTGACCCACACGGTCCTTCAGTTTGTGCGGTCATCCTCAGTCGTTCTAACGTTAAATCTAACAAACAACCCCCGTAAATTGATTTTTGGTGAATATTTTGAAAAGGGTGCGTCGGAGGACAAAAATAGGTTTTCACGAAAAAATAGTACATAGAATTCTAAACAAGAAAGGTTATATGCATTTTAATTGTGAGGGTCACAGTTTCCGAGTAATCCGTCCTTCGAGTGGGGAGTGAGTTTGAGCTCGCAGCCCGTACGCTCTTTCTCTTGCACATATCTCGAAATGGGGTGGTTTTTTGGTGAAAATATATATGTCTAAAATTGCAGAGCAGACAAATTCTATGTAAATTTTTAAAATTAATTTGTTGTTATTTAAACAATTGAAGATTATATCAACATTTTCCCAAAAATGGATCAGTAACTCATTTTCTGAAAAATTAATTGAAGCCTATGCTTATATGTATAATGCACTCAGTAATTAATAAATATCATTTTAAATATTTTTCAACAATTGAATTTATTTATAAGTAATTATCCAATTATCTATAAGTTTGTAGTAGTAGTAGTGTTTTGACTGCGTATAGAAAAATTAAATCTCGTCACATTACGGATCATTCTAATCCAGCTTTTACGCATCTACAACGTTTACCGCATCACATTTTACAAGAACAAACGATCAAATTCATTATGTTAGATGGAGCTGGTACCTCAGTAGTATACACTGGTAATAAACTATTTGTGCCTCTTTTCCAACTCCACAGTTCTTTTTCTAACATTTTTCCTCGACACGTTTGAATTTATTTATTCTTTATTTTACTTTATTGACGGTTTATACCTTGATACAATTGAAGTATATTCTGCTATATTATATAATAATTTTATATTCGCTATGAACTTATAGAAATGTTTATTAATAGTTGAACAAGGCTGTGGCGTGCTGTACTGTGTGATCAAGTGGATGCAATATCAGATTTGAAAATAAAAAATACAAAGTGAGCTAATGTATAAATCATTGGTGGCCATCAATGATCAGTTAAAAATGTCCGCATCATACGATATGTTGTGTATTGAGTTAAATGATCTACAAATATTGGACAAACTAGAATGCGAGCCATATTCGGTCTTGTAGGTTAGAATTTCAAATAGTACATTTTCTCATCGATTTTGGTGACGCGTGAAAAGAGATGGCTTGAAGTATCATAGAGCAGTCAATTAGACCAGTAAGTATCTTATATAAATACGTTCGTCCTAACTGAAACTTTCTACTTTTGGAATCCTCAACTTAAACGCTCATACTCATAGAAATTGATTTTGTGCAGATTCTATTTTATCCTTATATACAGCTTGGTATGGAGACCAAATCACAGATGTATATGCTAGTATCGGACGCACAAGCGATACGTAGAGTGTTCTTAAGGTTGTTATTTTTCGGAAGTCCCTGAGGACTCGAAGAATAAAGTCTAACATGTTGGTCGCTTTCATGACAATGTTGACAAATTGTTTAACAAATGTAAGCCTGCTGTCAAATGTAACTCCTAGGTCGCTAATGCTTGAGTTTCTTTGAAGGAGAGATGGAGTTTACTTTTCGGGTGAATGAGATAACGCAACATTTGTGGATATTAAGAGACATAACATTTTCTCGGCCCCACTGACAAATATTATTTAAATCAAGCTGCAAAAGTATAGCATCTTCAGTAGAATTTACTTTACAAAATATTTTCAAATCGTTAGCATACAGAAGAATGTTTACGAATTTAACTACTTGGATAATGTCGTTAATAAAAATGATAAATAAAATTTCTCCCAAGTAGCAACCCTGTGGGACACTAGAGTTTGGGCAAAAACTGTCAGATTCAAAATTTCCAATTCTCACATACTGGGATCTCTCCTTCAAATAACAGGGTGTCCAGCATGTGGGAAAAGCATGAAAAGCGGGAATTGTACGGGAGTTTTATTGTTGCGGGAACCGTACGGGATTTTTTATATTGAAGTGGGAATTTTGTATTTTTTTTTTATTATAATATAATTTAACCTTAATGATTTAATTATGTAGACAGAAGGTTTTGTATATTTCTTAATTTTCAAATATTTCGCGCCAATAAACTATATATGCGTGTATTATGTCCAGCAGTGGGGCTCCGATGCTGTTTCGAAGTCGAAAGTCGAACGAAGCTCTCTTTCTATCTCCACATGTTAGAAAAAGATGTTCCTTTCGCTTTTCGACACGGTATAGGAGTCACACTGCTGGGCTTTTCCTGGCCCTCTCGTGGTTGATCTGTTGAATTTCGTTATGTGTCGCCAAATAGACCTTTTCATCTGAAAAAACGATACTGCGCAACCGCGACAAATATATAACACTTCCGTGAGTTTCGAGCAATTTTTCCCTGAAATGTATGTGGGAATAGTAAATATTTACAAAAAGAAAATTTCGATCAATTAGAAGTTAAAACACTTCATACAAAAAAGTGTATGATTTACCAGGAGAAAATCCATAGAAAAGAAAAAAGGTTTAATATGGAGAAGAAGTGCTGTTTTGGAAATTATAAAAGTGTCACCCGGGGCAAGTCGTACTTTGTTAAAACTAGGCTAAATCCAATACAGTGAATAGGACTCCAATAATTGTGCAGTACACTATCTATTTGATATAAACAGATAATACTAAGAAATGTCAGAGAGACTTAAAGAAAGTTTTGAAAAAACGTGAATGACTATATGAAGTTAGGTTCGCATGTAAACATTATAAACAATATAATTCTTGAACGCGGATTTCAAGATATTGATGTTCCAACACTCCCCCTTAATCCAAGCGGGAATTATTCAGTCTTCTCGATAGTAAAAGATCCGAATCCTGTTAAACACTTGATATGTTTTGGACCACTTAATGCTTTAGTTAAAACATCAGCTATCATTTCTCCAGTTGGCAGATATTTAATAGTCACTGCACCAACTTTTACTGCATCTCGAACAAAATGATGCTTGATGTCAATATGCTTTGTTCGAGCATGAAATACAGGATTATTAGACAGTTTCTGAGCACTTTGATTGTCATTAAATATCTGAATTGGAGTATTTCCTATCAATCCTAGTTCTTGAAGAAATCGTCGAAGATATATAGCTTCCTTGGTCGCTTCGGTTAAAGCCATATATTCAGCTTCGGTGCTTGAGAGGGCAACCGTTTTTTGCTTCCTAGATTCCCAACTTACAGCACCTCCGCTCAGTGTAAAAACGTGACCAGTGTAAGAACGTCGATCTATAGGACATGCACCCCAATCAGCATCAACCTAGCCTGTAGGACCATCCTTGGTCTTTTGAAAAATGATTCCATAATCGATTGTACCTCTTAAGTATCGAAGAACTCTTTTAGCAGCTGTCCAATGTTCCATATCGTAACAACTGTTGAACTGACTTGAATAGCTCACTGCATACGCCAAGTCAGGTCTCGTACATGTTACCAAGTATGATAGGGAACCGATAAGTTCTTGATAAGGATATCTTTGCATAGTTTCCATGGAAATCTTTTCGGGTTTAATCAACCTAAGGCTTGAATCCACTGGGGTAGCAACAGATTTTGATTCGCTCATAGCGAACTTCTCCAAAATATCTTTGATATATCTTCCTTGAGTAATCTTTATCTTCCCCTCGATGTGAGCGAATTCTATTCCCAGACAGTAGTGGAGTTCTTGAAGATCTTTCATCTCAAACTGCGACATCAAGAACTGCTTCAGATTTTTGATCAATTGGATATTTTTAGATGCTACTAGTATATCATCAACATAAACATAAGTAGATCTAATCCCTTTTTAGTGACGTAAATGCAAGGATCAGCACTTGAAGATTGTAAACCGAAACTCTTCAACTTTTCGTCAAATTTGAGATTCCATTGACGTCCAGATTGGCGTAAACCGTATAAAGCCTTCTTTAATCGACATACTTTGTTTCCCTTTTTGATTTCGTGTAGTATTTCCAGAGCTTGATCGGAAAGTTTTTTGTTTCCACTTGCATTTATTTGTGTGATATCATATAAAATTTCTTCAGTAAGGTTAGGTAGATTCATGTAAATTTCTTCTGCAATATCACCATTTAAGTAAGCAGAGGATACATCTAGTTGATGTATCTTCATGTCCATCTCGACGGCTAGTGCCAACAATAATCGAATAGAACTGATACGACAGACCGGAGCAAATGTTTCATTATAATCTATACCTGGCCGTTGAGTAAATCCTCGAGCTACAAGTCGAACTTTTTTCTTTGTCGGTGTTCCATCGACATTCTGCTTGATTCGTAGAATTAGTCGATTGCTTATGATGCTTCGATCTTTTGGGTGATCGACAATTTCCCAAGTGTCGTTTTTAAGTAAAGCTTCGAATTTATTGGGATTTGCATTTTTCCATTCAGCAGCTTCAGGACCCGAAATTGCTTCTTTTATTGATATTTCTGCAATATTGGCTTCTTGTAGATCTTCTTGATTTTGTGCTGATCTAGCGATTGGTGGATGGTACTGTTTAGTAGGTCTTCCCCGGTTTCCAGTCCGAATTATTTTTGGTCTACCAGGTCCTCTTCTACCTGCAGGTGAAGGTTGTCCTTCTTCGTTCTCTTCGTCAATGTTTTCGAAATTTTCAACATTAATTTCTCCATCGTCATTTTGATGATTTTGGTGTTGAGAATCTTCGTCGATGTTGACATAATCAATATTATTCATCGGTAGCTCGTGATTTTCAGCATCTTCCCAAAAATCTTCATCTTGGTTAGAAATATTTATCATTCCTTGATGATGTTCCATCGATTCAACTTCTTGTTCTTGCTCTCTTTGTTCAGTCTTTGAAAAATTAAATTTGATGGTTTCAGGTTTAGACTTTTCTGGTGTTCCAGTATCTTCAATTTCAGTGTTCATTTTCTGGAGGACATCTTCTGAAACGGAGTTTTCAAATTTTTGATTAACCTCAAACTCATCTAGAAATTCGATATTACGAGTAGCTTCTATAGTTCCGGTGTCAGGTAACCATACTCTGTATGCTTTATTTTCTTCGGAATATCCAATGAAGATGCATTTTCTAGATCGTGGTGTGAATTTTCCTCTTTTCGGATCTGTATCTAGTGTAAAAGCTTTACATCCAAAAACTCTAAAATACGACACTACAGGTAGCTTTCCTGTCCAGTTCCAGAATGGTGTTTCTCCATTAAGAGATCTTGAAGGGCATCGATTTCGGACGTGATTTGCTTTTACTATAGCTTCAGCCCAAAAACGTGGTGGGACGTTGGCTTGAATCATCATACAGGTAGCCATTTCTATTAAAGTTCTGTTTTTCCTTTCAGCTACGCCATTTTGTTGTGGAGTGTGTTTAACAGTTAATCTTCTTTTAATTCCGATTAAGCTTAGGTAATCATTAAAGTCTTTATTCAAATACTCGGTCCCATTGTCTGATTGCAGGTTCTTTATTTTCTTACCAGTTTGATTTTCAACCATATTCTTATAGTCTTTAAATGCAGATAGAGTATCGCTTTTCTTCTTGAAAAACCTTACTTCACACCATCGAGTATGATCATCTACAAAGACAACCATATATTTTGCTCCTCCTAAAGATGCTGACCTCATTGGACCACACAAATCAGTATGAACTATTTCTAGTGTTTCTGTGGATTTTCTTGATTTCTTCGGAAACGGTTTTCGCGTCATTTTTCCTTTAAAGCAAACTTCACATGGTGGTAATTTGGCATTTTTCTCTAATGTAATTCCATGAGCAAGGTTCTTCGTCATTAAATCCTTCAAACTTCTCTCATTTAAATGTCCAAATCGTTCGTGCCAGACTATTAAATTTTTTGGCACTGGTTTGACGATAATATTTCCTGCTTGTTCAATATGATCAGATATATAGTATAAATTATCAACTCGTGTAGCCTTCAACTTAATATCTTCTTTTTGATTTATAACTACAGCAGATTCTTTATCAAAAATTACTTTGAATCCTTTGTCTGTAATTTTAGCAACAGACAACAAATTTGTTCGTAAATCTGGAACAAAAAGAGTATTATCTAGTCTTAAAATTTTAGATTTCTCACCGTCTGAGACCGTCAACTTCACCAAACCTTTGGCGTTGACTTTTGCTGAAGCGCTACTTGCCAGATTTAGTGTTGTATGATCCGACTTTTCCAGGGTTACAAACTTCTTCTGATCCGAACACATGTGGGACGTGCAGCCACTGTCCATACACCAACTATTAACTCCATTTTCAGCTTTTAAAGCTAGATCTGCAACAACTTCGTTCGTCACTAAGAAACTTATTTCTTCACAGCTCGTCGCTTCCTCTTTTGCTAGAAATCCTGTCTCTTCGACGTTTCCAGTGCTTTCTCTCTTCGACCAGCAATCTGCAATCTTATGACCAATTTTTTTACAACGAAAGCACTTGATTCTCTTTTGCTTATCATTTCCCCTGAATTCTTGTTTTGTAAAGAATTTTTTGCTTGCCACCATGGCATCTGGAACAACTTCCATATTCTTCTTCCGTGAGTCACTTTCCTCGAGAATTTTGATTCTCAAAACCTCTGGTGTAGGGAGCTCATCTCTTGACTTTATTGCGCAATTGAAGTTTTAAAACTCTTTGGTAAACTTTGAAGTAACAGAATCGCCAACAGATCTGGATTGATTTCAACATCCATATCGCCTAATTTATCAACGACATCAAAGAAATTTTCTATATGTGTACGTATATCTTCGCCATCTTCCATGCGTCGCATTGTTAATTGTGACAGAAATGAAGCTTTCTTTGCCGGCCCCTTTGACTGATAAATTGACTCCAATTTATTCCATATTTCGTGGGAAGTCCTGCAACTTTTAATTTGTTTCAGTTCTGATTCACTAATAGCTAAAATTAAATATGACTTAGCGATACGATCTGCAGGGTCCCCAAGCCTTTGCCGCTGCTTCTGACGCTTCGTCATTAGCTGTGATATCTGGTCGCTTATTTTCACCGCACACATATTTCCAAGTATCATTTTTAATTAAAAGAGCTTCTACCTTGATTTTCCAGGGGTCTTAGTTCTCTTTACCAAGCATCTCAAGCCGAATTGAGTTTCCAACATTCATTTTTATAGTGTTGCGTTAGATCCAAACTTTTTCTTTTCTTTCCTTTAACCTTTAATTTTTATGTTTCTCAATCTGTTTTTGTATCTCGCGCTGAGCCCATAACCTGTTAAAACTAGGCTAAATCCAATACAGTGAATAGGACTCGAATAATTGTGCAGTACACTATATATTTGATATAAACAGATAATACTAAGAAATGTCAGAGAGACTTAAAGAAAGTTATGAAAAAACGTGAATGACTATATGAAGTTAGGTTCGCAGGTAAACATTATAAACAATATAATTCTTAAGCGCGGATTTCAAGATATTGATGTTCCAACATACTTGATATATAAATATTATTTTATTTCACTTCTAAAACCCTCTTTAATATTTCGAAAGGGTAACATTCCCGATGGTTCACTTAAAATGCAGATTAAAAATTGCGCGGAATGCAGAAAAGTGATATGTGGGCGAGGTTATGTGCACGCAGGGACAAGTATTATCAATAATACAAAAAAATGCAAACTATTTAAGCGCACAATTTCTTCATTTAAAGTGCCCAAAACTGAAGTGCAAGTTAAAGCACTCAAAGTGATACTCTTGGATTTTTAAGCTTTTAAAATTAAAGCTTGAAAATGTTTTCATTCAAACGCCTCAATAAGTTATTACAAGTTTAAAATTGAAGCTTTTACAACTTTCCAATTGAGTAATTTTAAAATCAATGAATTTATAATTCTTCAATTGTTATTTACACATCAACATTCAATACAATTCAATGCTGACTCACAAATTTATATTTATGAAATTCAAACGATTCAAGGCTTTCTATTTCAAACAATTCAGTTTCTCATTGTTTGGCTTTGAATATTTGATTTATACTTGTTCATTTTATATAAACAGTAAAATATTGCTACATTTTCCAAATTGTTATTTTCTTTATTTACAAAATTACAAATTGAGTGGGTTAAAAATGGAATATTTTAAACTGAAATAACATTTGAATAGGATTTGAAGGTAAATAAAAGTGTTGAATTATGAATCTATTAATTTGAAATTATTTTCATTAAAAATAGTGTATAAAGTTTAAATCAGACGTTTGAAGTTCTTTAAATACTAATGTTTTCGCATTGAAACAGGTCAATTTTGAAAATTAAAACCTGTACAATCTTTAATTTTGAACATAAGTTTAGAATCGTCTTGTAAAATGAATTATTGTTAAATTATTAATACTTGAACTACAGTTTAATTTAAAAAATCATTAAATTATTTATATTTAAAGTTGATCAGATTAAAACGTTTTTTATCAAAAATGTTCAAACTCCAACGGTCTTAATTTTTAATTCTTTCAAGTCTTCCAAACCTTATTTTAAAATTCTTTATATTGGAAATTTAGGCTTCAAAATAAAGTGCTAAAATAGAAACTTTTTAGTCTAAAAGATTGTAGAATTACGCACCGTAAATTGAATGATTTCATAATTAAAAAAATTAACAATTGAACTTAACATTTATAAAACTAGCTATGAATTCGATCTCGAGTGTTTCCACTTTGTTTGTATTTATAATTATATGGTGCACATTTCACGAGCACTTTTCTTCCCGTTAGCAAATGTATTTGCTTCCTCATAGAGGAAGCATTAGTGATTTTTTTGAATAATAGACAAACCAAAGTCTTCATTTTGCTCAATTTAAAAATAAAAATTTACAAAAAAAAACACAAAATTACAAAATAATACAAAAAATTTTTTAAATACAAAGACAAATCAAATTTTGTATTCAAAATGAACTTCCTTAATCTTCAATAAAGTGTATTAATATTATAGGTTAATCGATTTGCCTCGAATCAAGGAATCTTTTCCGTTTCTGCATCAATTTTGAATTATGTTAGCGAAAAAAGTTTTACTATAAAAAACCGTGTTTTCAAATATTATGCATTACCATAGCTTCCTCACTCTTCAATAAAATGTATCGATATTGTAGGTCAATCGATTCGCCTTAAATCAACACAACTTTTACATTCTCGCATCAACTTTAAATTATGAGAATAAGAAAATTTTTACTATAAAAATCTATTTAAAAAATATATAAATTACCATAACTTCCCTACTCTTTAATAAAATGTATTAATATTCTATGTCAATCGATTCGTCTCGAACCAAGAAATCTTTTATATTCTTGTATTAAATGTGAATTATGTTAATGAAAAAAAATTTTCCTATAAAAAACCGATTTTTAAAATATTATAAAGAGCTAAAAAAATACAATAAATATATTTTCTTAATCCTTCGATCAGTTTCAAGATATTAGATTTGTAAATAAGCCCTCCAAATTTCATAAATTCATCTGCTACCGTTTTAAGTTATCGTGTTCACAAAAAAGTTTGACATCCACACACACATACATCCGGACAATTGCTTAGAACATTATATTATACATTTTTAAATTGAGAGAAGTTTAATTAAATGAATTTAAAAATTTCCCAAAATGTTGACATTACAAAGCTTCCTCTATGACGAAGCAAAAATTTAATCGAACTTATTTTAAATTATCATGTGATATCAAATTCGTAATATTTTAAGTGATTGGATAGATTTTTCTTCTTAAAATTTGTCAAATTCCCGGTCGAAAAATAAATTCATTATCATGTCCCGGTTTTTAAAAATAATTCCTACTTTTCCGGTCAAGCGGCCACCCGGATTTTGTAAGTACTGTATAAAAATATGAATAACAAACATATTTTTACTTTTCTTCAGTTTCACGTATTTATTACAAACAATTTTTACCATTTTAAACTAATATTTCTTTTATTGTACGAATGTTCAGAGAGAAAAGTGTTAAAACTACAAAAATGATTTGCATTTACTTAGGTATTTTGCAAGCTACATGAATTTCAAAACTGACAACACACATATAATAACAGCTATTAATTCATTTTCAACTGCATTTCTTTGAAAATGCTTTATCAACTTTTTTTATATTTGTTTTTCATTACAGATAATTTCATTTTTTGGTAAAACATCATTTTTCTACTATTCCAACTATACGACTATACACGATGTAAACATAACCTGCATTCTACATACCAGTCAACAAGTTGTTGCTTTTTCCCTTTGGTGCATTGTTTTCTGTACTTCAACCACTTTTCAACTGGTAAATAATGTTTTTGTCCACCTTTTCAGGCAGTAACTCGACACCTGGCACATGTTTTTCATTTAATTTTACATTAAAATTTGGTATGATAGTGTACATTTTAACAAAAATATGCTCGAAACGTTTAAATGCCCGCTAACTATGATGGCGGCGCCTAAGGTTCCACTCTTAAAAGAAAAGGTCTATTTAAAAAATAAAATTCGGATTTCTCATACTTTAATTTCTATTGAAATTACTTATGGTCCGTAGTTGCAAAAAACGTTGAAATGTTATCCTGAAATTTGGGAGAAAAGGATGTGATATTCAGTAAATTAAACACATAAATATCGGTTAAAAGGAATTATTAGTTTAATTAAATAATTATTGTTAATCTAAAAAAATAAACTAAAAGTTTATTACCAAAAGTAGGCTAAATATATGCAATTGTTGTACACTTTGTACCCAAGTCGATTCAAAGAATTATATTATGTAATTACTTTAATTTGCCAACGAAAAACAGTGAATAAAACTTGTATTGTAAAAGTTTCATTCTTGTACTTCCATCTTAAAGTTTTATTATGTGTATATTTTATGTTTATAAGAAGTCTCATTTTTACAGGAGCATACGATAAAGCAATTTTTACGTCTGATATATGTACTGGAATTTTGAAGAAGTCTGCGGGAAATGTACGGGAATTTCATCATGCGTCTTCACTGGACACCCTGAATAACTACTAAGCCATAAATAAAAGTACTGATCCAGTGACACCGTACGCTTTTAGTTTAGATAATAACAGATTACGATTGACTCGATCGAATGCCTTTGCAAGATCAGTATAGATTGCGTCCACTTTATTACCTGAATCCATATATTGTGTTATATATTCTCTATAAAATGTGAGGATTGTAACGGTAGATCGATTTGGAAAAAAGCCGTGTTGCTCGTCAGCAAGTATTTTATCAAAAGAGTTCTGGAGGCGATCGGCAACAATATTGTCGAGAAGCTTAGAAGCAACGTTCAGTGTGGATATATGTCTATAATTGATTACTTGTTGTTGACAGCCAGCGTTATGTATTGTGATTACTAGAGCAACCTTCCAACATCTTGGAAATTCACCAGTTTTAAGTGATTTGTTGAATAGTATACTTGGGGGTTCCGAAAGGAGAGAGCCACATTCAACAAAGAAGCGAGGAGGCACACCATCAGGTTCAGCCCCTTTATGCTGGTCCAAATTCATTATTTTATTGTAAATCAACTGTGGGCGTATTTCTAGACTTGAAAAACCTACGTTATAATCATAGTCGAGTGATATATTCTCTGGATCGCTACTGATGTGTACTGGTTTAAAGTAATCAGCAAACGTATCAGTAGTTTCCTTGCCATCACTCGTTTTCCTGCGAACAGAAGATTTTATTTATATAATCAGTTTATATAATCAGAATACAAGGATTCGTTTAATTAATTGCATCTGTGTCTAAATGAGCTAAATATCTCATAGTTAACTAGTGTTTGGTTTTGTTTATATTTTTTGTGAGTTTTTTTTTGACCAGATTAGTTGTTTTAATTCTAAATTGAACCATCTACGGTATCTTGTCATGAAGAACACTTTTTTCGTGGAGCATACTTGTGTATTACAAAATTAAAATGGTCGTAAAAATGTGCAACCGCTATACGCCTGTTAGGTACCTCTTTGACCTTCACAACAGCGCCACCTGACACGCGAACTATTGGGTTTCTTAAAGTTATTACAGCAATTTTAATGAAAAAGAGCAGTACATATCAATTCATTTTAATACAAAATATTATACTGAAGTCTAAAATGAATTTGTTACTATAAGATTCCTTGTTAATATTTAATTGAAATTCAAATTTCTTCCAATAGTTCCAAATTGGTAGCGCTGGGGTAGCTATCCAACAGGCGTATTTCGATGTTCTCATTTGTTAGTTCAGAGGACCAGTTAACCTCTGCGAGGTATTGTACAATTTCTTGATAGTTAGCTTTCTGGAAATCAAGGGTAACAAATACATCTGATGTATGGGAGGAAAGACTTGGTAACCTTATGATTATTTCAAAGTGTAGGTGATGTGAGTCACAGCTAACTAAGGGATCTATTGCAACTTGCGTATTTAATTCTTCAATATTTGCAAAGGCTGAATCTAAGATAGTACCACGTTCGTTTATTATCCTATTTATTTGATTGAGATTCAAAAAACTAAAATTTTTGGATAAAGTTTCCGCTGAATTCAATATAGCGCCTCTAGCTGAGAGTTCCGATTCTACTTTAACGCTTATATCATCGGTGATCCAAGAAATTCCAGGTAAATTTTAATTGCCTACTATTAAAAGTTTTGCGATGGGATATTGACTAGCTACGCTATTGACTGTGGTCACATGGTTTAGGTACACTGTAAAAAAAATTCTTGCAACTTTACCACTGCGTTATTGTAATTATACGAAAACTTGTAAAATTAATTCCTTCATAGTAGTGAACTTACTAATTTGAAATGAAAAAACATCACTTTCAATGTAGTAGTTTCACAAGATTTTATGAATTTACCTTTTTAAATGTAGGTAAGAATTGGACATCTAGTGAGGCGGCGGGAGGAATATAAACAGAGCTAATTATATGGACTTGCATGTTGGTGGCGGAAGTGAGAAAGTGTTAAGTGACAGGTGGGGAGAGAATTTTACGGAATTTGTGTGGAAGGTGTGAGTGGAGTGTGAGGGTGGAAGCCGAGGGGGTGAGTAGGGTTTTGTGGGGTGAATTGGGGAGATAAAAAGTGAGTTTCAGCGTGGGTGGGAGGTGGTATCTAGCTGGATAGGGAAAGTGAGGTTAGGTTGGCAAGTAATCGGGGGAGTTCGTGGTCAGGAGTCCTGGGCTTTCGAGGGTTCAAGGGTGGTTCTCGAAAAGTTAGGGGATGCTAAGGGAGAGAAAGGGGTGTCTGCAAGGACTGAGGAATTGAAAAAAAAGGGAAAAAAAAGGAAAATTTGGCGGCGAAAAACGCCAACATTTTGCAGAGACATCTGTCGGTTGCGGCAGGTACTGCATGGATAGGTCCCAGTTACTGGCTGTAGAGCGGGAGGTGGGCAGCGAGAGTACTGGCAGTGCTGGTAGTGAAACCGACGGGGAGGGAATTTTCCACAAGCCACGACGGCCAACAACGCGTCGCCCGGTGTCGAGCGGTGCGTCGGGGAGAGGGAGAAATCGGGACGGTGGCAACGAAGGAAGCGAGAAGGTAAGGGATAGAGCGTCAAGCGCAAGTGACGGGGAGGATCTCTTGAAAAGGAAGAGAGACAGCCAAGAGAGTCCGGAGAAAAGCGAGGTAAGGGGGACCAAGGAGCAGATGGAAGGTATGAGGGAGGACTTGCGAATAAGAGATGAGAAATGGGAAAAGGAGGTGAAAGAGCTGAGAGAGAGAGTAGATGGGTTAGAGAGGGAAAGAAAAGAAAAAGAAGTTAAAATAAAACAGATGGAAGAGGAGATTAGGGCGTGGAAAGAAAGGACGGAAAAAAGGCTTGAGAAGGTGGAGGGCAGGACGGAAATGGAAATAGGAATCGGGGGTAGCGGGGGCGAGATTAAAGGTATTTGGGAGAGGGTAGGGAATATGATAGAAGAGAAAGTGGGAGAGCGTAGGAATGAAAAAGAGGAGAGGGCGGATAGGGAAAGGATAAGGGCAATGGAGTTGAGAATGGAGAGAAAGGAGAAGGCAGACAGGAGAAATAATATTGTGATAAAAGGGTTGAAGATGAAGAGCGGGGAAGAAAGGGAGGGCGTGGAAGCGCTGCTACAGAGCATAGGGTGGAATAAAGGCAGGGTAGGGAAAGTTAAGTTGGAGGGGAGAAAGGAGAAAGAAGTGGCGGTTGTGGAGTTGGAGAGCTGGGAAGAAAAATTGGGGGTAATGAGAAATAAAAATGGGATAAAGGATAAGGAAGTTTTCATCGATCACGATTTGACGAGAAAGGAAAGGGATGTACAGAGAATGCTGTAAGACAGGGCTAGGAGGGAGAGGAGTGAAGGGAGATCGGCGACGGTAGGATATCGGAAAATAGAAATAGACGAGAAAATGTGGGTGTGGGACGAGGAGAAAGAGGTGTTGAAGGAAGTGCAGGGGAATTTGTTTCGTTGGAAGTAGGGGGGTGGGGGTAATGCAGGGTAGAGGAGTTGTGAAGGTGCTTTACTGGAACGTAGTAGGGGTAAAGAAGAAGGATGAGGAGTTCTGGAGGTATATCCAGGAATTTGATGTGGTAGGACTGGTAGAGACGTGGGTGGAAAGAAAGGAATGGGATAGAATAGAGCCAAAGCTGCCAAGGGGGTATAGGTGGAGACTCCAGGAGGCGGTCAGAGTGAAGAAGAAAGGAAGGGCTAGTGGGGGAATTATAACGGGGATTATAGATGGCTTAGAGGAAGAAGCTCACGGAGAGGAAGAGGGGGAGGGAGTGCAAATGAGGAAAGTAAAGATAGGAGGGGTAATGTGTAAGTTTGTGACAGTGTACAATAAGGATGGGATGGAAAGAATTAAAGAAAGGGTGGAAGACCTGTTAGGTGAAAGAGAAGAGGGTATGGTGGTACTGGGTGGGGACTTTAACGCGAGGATCGGGAGGGAAGGGGGCCTTTACAGGGAAGGGGAGAGCTTCGAAAGGAATTCGAAGGATAGGTTAATAAATAAGGAGGGGGAGATTCTAAGGGACTGGATGGAGGATAGAGGCTGGGCGGTGGCAAATGGTATGGCAACTGGGGACGAAGAGGGAGAATACACATACGTAGGTAAGGTGGGGGTATCGGTAATAGATTATGTAGTTATGAATATGCAAGGGTGGGAGGTGATGGAGAGATTCCCAGTAGAAGGGAGGGTAGAATCAGACCATCAGCTATTAGGGTTGTGGATAAGGGGTGAGAGCGGCGGAAGGCAAGGTGGGGAAGAAGTGTCGACGGGGGAGAGGGTTAGCTGGACGAGGAAGGCGATAGAGAAGTATAAAGAGCAGTTAGGGAAGGTACGCTTCGAAGGGGAGACGGTGGAAGAGATATGGGAGGATTTAAAAGAGAAATTGAAAGGGTGCGTGCAAAAGAAGGTATTTAAAAAGAAGAAGAAAGGAATGGTGAAGCCGTGGTGGGATAGGGAATGGAAAAAGATGAAAAGGAAGGTGAAGAGGAAGTATAAGAAGTGGAAAGAGGGTACTGCGAAAAGGGAGGAGTTCGTAGAAATGAGGAAGGGGTTTAGATTGATGTGTCAGAAGAAAGAACAGGAAAAGGAGAAAGAGCTGGAGGAGGAGTTAGGAAATGTTAAGACAGAAGGGGACGTCTGGAAGATAATAAATAGGTTTAGGAAGCATAGAGTAGGGATAAGCGACAAGATAGGGAGTGAGGAGTGGAGGGAGTTTTTTAAAGAATCATTTCAGGGCTCAGATTCAAGGAAGAGAGATGATGGTAGTAGAAGAACGGGGGAGGCAGAGATGGAGGAGTTGAATGACGAGGAGATAGAGAAACAGATAAGGAAGTTAAAAAGGTCAAAATCAGCATGGCTGGATGGGCTAGAGAACGAAGCATGGCTGTTTAGTACACAAGAGGTTAGGGAGAGGCTGAAGGAGGTAGTGGAGAAAGTATGGAGGGGGGAGGGATTCCCACGAGGGTGGAGAGAAGGATTAATAGTGCCTCTGTATAAGAAAGGAGAGAGGGATAGGCAGGAAAATTATAGGGGGATTACGCTAATAAATACGGCGTATAAAGTATACGCGATGGTAGTAGCGGAGAGGCTGCGGAAGGATGTCGAGGGGAAAGGAATATTGCCAGAGACGCAGGCGGGCTTTAGGGCAGGTAGGAGTACTATCGACAATATCTACGTTCTGCAGCACGTGGTGGATAGAGAATTAGCGAAGAAGGGGGCGAGAGTGTACGCGTTTTTTGTGGATCTAAAAGGCGCGTTTCCGTCGGTGGATAGGGGGAGGTTGTGGGAGGCGATGGAGGATAGGGGAGTGGAGAGAGGCCTGATCGAGAGGGTAAGGGAGATATATGAAGAAACCAAAGATAAGGTAAGAGGAGGACAGGGGATTTCGGAGGGATTCTGGATGGATAGGGGGTTAAGACAAGGGTGTCCGCTTAGGCCGACGCTTTTTGCGATTTTAATTGCGGATATGGAAAGTAAGCTGGAGGCCGGAGTGGTAGGAGGAGTCAGGATAGGAGGGGTTAGAATTTGGTCGCTAGCGTATACAGATGACATAGTGTTGTTGGCAAAAAGCGAGGAGGCCTTAAAGGAAATGATGAAGAGGTTGAGAAGATACCTGGATAAGAACAGGTTAGAACTGAATGCGGAAAAGTCCAGGGTTATGGTTTTCAGAAAAGGAGGTGGAAGGGATAAGGAAGGGGAGTGGAAGTGGAAGGGAAAGGCGGTGAAAGAGTTTGTGTACCTGGGCTTCTTGTTTCGGAGGAATGGCGGAGTGGATGGTCACATAAAAGAGAGAGTGAGGAGGGCAAATGTGGTGATGAGGCAGGTGTGGGGGTTGGGAAAGAAGTTATTCGCAGATGATTTTGGAAGGAGAATGAAATTGTTTGACTCACTAGTGATTAGAGTGCTATTGTGTGGAGTAGAGGTGTGGGGGTGGAAGGAAAGCGAAGAGGTAAATAGGATACAGGAGAGATATGTAAAGTGGACACTGGGGTTGGCAAGGAACACGCCTAATTATATTTTCAGGAGGGAGACGGGGAGAACGAGTGTAGGGATTCTAGCGGGGAGTCGAGCGTGTAAATATGAGGAGAAATTTTTGGAAGAGGGGGGAAGTAAGCTGGTTAGGGAGTGTTGGTGGGAGAAGGAGAACAGGAGAGGGGGTGGGAAGATGGAGGTTGAAAGAGAAAGGTATTTTAGAACGAATGGACTGCATATGGATGAATTGAGAAGGATGCAGGAGGAAGAAAGGAAGGTATATGAATTGGTTAAGAAAAACAGCATGGAGAGAGAGAAGACAGCAGGGGAAGAGAGAATAAGAGAGACAAGGTTTAATGGGAACTATATGTGGATTATGCCAAGGGCGAGAGCGCAATATTTGTGTGAGAAAGGAGAGAAAGGAAGTCAGGAGCTTATAGCGAGGATGAGATGTGGGTGCATGGAGGGTTTTAATAGGTTCTGGCTCGCTAGGGAAAAGAGGATGTGTGAACTATGTGGGAAGGGGGAGGCAAGAGTGGAGCACTGGTTGGAGGAGTGCGTGGAGGTGGAAAGGAGTGGGATAAGCATGGAGGTATTGATGCATGAAAGAGGGGACAAAAGGGCAGTAGCATGGGTGAAGGGAGTATTGGGTAAGATGGAGAAGAAGAGAAGGAAGGAGGAGGAGGAATGGAGAAGGAAAGATTGTAAATAGAGGAAGTAAATATAAGTAATTGTAAATATTGTAAATAGTAGATAAGTATTAAGTATTAGTCGCGGAGGCAGAGTTTGGTAATGCGAGGCAAGCAAGAAAGTAGGGACATGCGAGCGAGGCGAGGCGAAGCGAGGAAGGCAATGCGATAAGAGCGAGCGGCGTTAGATATAAGGTGTGGAAGGATGTTAGTTTTAAGGGTTAGTTGTAAGAAAATTCTGTAAAAAATGGAAGTGTAAGCAAGTCAATTTTTTAAGGCCAGCAGGCTAAAAAATAAACGTTTATCAACATATATAAACAGAGCTAATTATATAATCGGTGTGAAATATATTGATCCTAAGAAAAATTTGCTCTACCGAGCTTTCAGAAATAGACACCGAATTACAAAATAATGTATTACTTACTGCGATTAAAACTCCTTCCCTTCTTTCGCATGTACTAGTATTTGGCGATCTATCTTTACGAAAAATGTTGTATTTATTTAGGCCTAGTTCAGCGTCGCTTATTCCTGGATGTAACCAAGTTTCCGTTAATATAATAATATCCCCCGATTTTGAGGAGACTGGTGTCGCTTTTCCTAAATCTCTTAATTTGGTACGTAAGCCCCTCACATTTTGATAATAGACAGAGATTTCTGGTGGTTATGATGTAGGTGCACTTGCTGGGACTTCCTCCATTTTTTTTTTTTTTTTTTGATATTCGATATCAATTAGCCTTGGAGTACCATTGAAGAATCTGATAGTGTTATTAGTTTGCCCTTTATCATGAAGATCTTGTAATTCGATCCTCAGTTTTTTTTAGAAGATCCCTTTGCATTAAGGTCTGATGAGCGTGAAAGATGTAAGGGCCCTCATATTTTGATTTTAGGCGCAAGAACTTGATGGAAGAGCTTGTGTCTTCAAAGACAACTTTGATTGGTCGACATTTTACGTCAGATTGTTTGCCCACCCTGTATATTTTTAGTCCTTCTAATAACATCTCGGCTTTTGCAAATATATCTTCTAGATTTGATTTATCCTTAGCGATTCTCGATTCTGCAGTTGTAACCAGGAATTCGGGTATTCCGAAGAAGATTACATTTTTCGCTTTTAGTTGGCGTTCGAGGACTTCCACTACTACATCGTGAGGTTCACGTGTGGAATTCGAGCTTTCAATATCAGTGAGAGTTACCTCGACATTGTCGAGCCTTGTTTTGATGTTTTCCACGGATGTGTCGGTGGCTTGTTGACATTCTGAAACAGCATCTATTTTTCGGGAGATTTATTGGATAGATGCGTTAAAGTCGTTGTTATTCTTCGTGAGTTCAACCTTTATAGCTTCCAGGTTTTTCTCCAGTAACTTTGCCATAATAGCCTTCATTGATTCACTGGGTGCATTAATAATAATTGGTGAGTTGGGTCTGGAAGAGCAGTATTTTGATATTACACCCTCAGAACTAGTTTTATATTTTGTTGCACACCTTTCGTGGAATAGTGTACCGCAGCCAGTACATTTAACGCCTGAGCGTGGAATACCTTCGCAGACTTTCGAACCATTCAAAATCACTACTAATTCCCACTGTTAAATTAGATCGCGAACAATTATACGGCAGATAGTGCACCACATTGTCTTAAAACACCAATTATTTAGATATAGGTGAAGAAATATAGTCACAAGAGTTAAAAAACGTCAAGACAATTATAGAATGAAATAGAGGTCCGCGAACTCTTACAACACAAATGTAACGAATATAAGTAAATATTTCAGGTCTGAAAAGAAAAATATAGGAGAGCCATCACACGACACCACACGACATTCGGCAGCCATTTCAAAAAATTTAATGATAAGATTCACTGTTAGAAAAATCTGTACTAAATTTAGTATACATGTAATGTAAGCAAGAATGCACAACATGAAATTAAATTTAGCATACTAGCGCACAGTAAATTTAGTATATTCATACATGGCCAACGGCCATGCTACGCTGAAAAAACCAGTTCTCGTCAGATCACTGAAGTTAAGCAGCGTTGGGCGCGGTTAGTACTTGGATGGGTGACCATTCGAGAATACTGTGTGCTGTTGGCATATTATGGGTGTGGTGAGCCCAAACTTGTAGTTATTTATAACTACAAGAAAACTATCCACCTAGAAACACTACCCGAATTGGGTAGTCTCACGCCTACCCTGAAAGGGAAATGGCTTAATGGTATACATACATACTGAATTTAGTATACCCGTACATCAAATTTAGTATACGCGTGTACTGAATTCAGTATAAATATACAAAATTTACTGTACGCTGGTATACTAAATTCAATTTCATGTTTTTCGATAAGGGTGTGTGGTCTAGCAGCTGCGGAAGTTGGAGAAAGCCAAGATAAAATTACAGCATGACTGGAAGCAGTCACAGATTTGTTGAAGCACGCGTATCTGTAATTGTTTAGTCTTGTTTCAGAAGTTTTAGCCTTATATAATGCAAGAATAAATAGCTCTCCAGCAGCTGTTACTTCACCGTGAATAGAATCGGAGTTGTTAAAAATTCTTACAATATCTTGCAAAGATTAATTTTTATTGAGCAAAGTAATTGTTTTAGTTTTTCCCTGCTTGAAGAAACGGGAGGTTGTATCGCATCCACTAAATGCGTGAACAAATAGAATTTATTCCTTACTGTTTTTAAAAGACTCAGACTCTTGCAAAAGTTTCGAACTATAAACCCGGGATGTCACAGTTCCTTTTCCTTCTTTTAGGAACAAAATATCGTTTCCACGGGAGAAAGAGCAATAATCAGAGCGAGGAGATCCACATCCTGACCAACTACAACTGTTTTATTCCGATAGGATTCATGTATGGCAGTCTGCACGATAGGGCGGAGTGAAACTGATCAAATTAGTCGAATCGTTTAAGCTGAGCGAAAAAAATTTGTGGGTTGACATCCGAAAAAAGTAAAACAAAAATTTTGAAAACGATTAATATTTTCTGTTCTCTTTTTTGATTTCAAAATTCGAAAAAATTCCCCTTTTGCTTCAAAAATTATGACGAATGTTTTCTATGCACGGTTTTTGCTAGTGAATAATAATAAAAAATTATAAATAAAAATTTTTTTTGCTCAATATAGAATTTTTTGAAAATGGCCAAAAAACATGTTTTTTTATTGAGTCCTATGCACACATTTTGGAAAAAGTTAAATCTGTCGAACCTGAAATTTCTTCAGCTTGAATCAAAGAAACATACTACTATTTTGTTTTTTCGAACAAAAAATTTTTGTGATGTTTCAACCGTTCAAAAATGGTCAATTTTACGTTTTTTGAGCGATTTTGACAACTTTCAAAGACTAAAATTTTGTTTGTTTGAAAAAGCAAAATGATAGCATGTTTCTTTGATTCAAGCTAAAGAAATTTTTTTTGCCATTTTCAAAAAATTCTAAATCGAGCAAAAGATTTTTTTCTTTAATTTATAATTTTTTATTATTATTCACTAGCAAAAACTGTACATAGAAAAAATGGTAATGAAACAGATATGGGGAAGAGGAAAAAGAAGGTTTAAAAAAAATTGGAGAAGGAGAATGTCGTTATTTGATACGCTGGTATGGCCGGTATTAGGTTATGGAGCAGAGATATGGGGATGGAAAGAAAGGAAAGAGATTGAGAGTTTACAAGAAAGGTATATAAGGTGGACGCTAGGGGTAGGTGGAGGACGCCGGGATATATGGTGAGAGAAGAAACGCTAAGGGATAAATTAAGTACTAGAGCGGGAAAGAGGGCATGGAATTTTGAGACGAAGCTGAGGGAGGGAAACGGAGGGGAGTTAGCGAGAAAATGTTGCATGGAGGTAGAAGAAAGGAAAGGGACGGCGATGGAATTAACGATATGATAAGAAGAAAGGAGGGAGTTCTTTAACGCTAGAGATATAGAAGACGGGAGTGGAGTCAATTATAAAGAAGTGGAAAAAAGGGAAAGGGAAAGACAATTAATAAAAAAATGGAGGATGATTGAGGAATCAAAATATAAAAAAAGGGATGGGAAGAGAAAAGATGGACCAGAATAGCAAGATTTAGATTGGGAAACGAGGTGAGAGCAGGTATGTATTGGGAAAAGAAAGAGAACAGGAAGTGCAGAATCTGTGAATGGGAAGAGGAAACATAGGAGCATGTATGGGAAGGATGTAGGAGAGGAATGGAAGATATTTGGAGGATAATGATAATGGAGGATGGTTTGGGGGAAGATTGGATGAAGGAGTTAGAGGGTGCTAGGGGAGCGAATGAGAAAGAATGAAAGAATGGATGCAAAAAAATGGCAAAATGGAGGTACAAGAGAAGTGAAAGAAAAAGGAAACGAAGTCGCTTAAATTAGAAGCATAAAGATTTGTAAGTAATGGTTATGTATAAGCATAAGTAAATTAAGATGCGTTTGCCTCATCGCTCGCTCTCTCTCTCTCGCTTGCACTCTCGATTTCGATCACTCGGTTGCTAACACGTCCCAAATTGCGCCATCGTCAAAAAATAGAAATAAGGATATATACAAGAGTTTCTGTAAATAGGTGTAAATAACTGTAAATAGTAAGGATAAGATTTTATAAAACATGTAGAAGGAAGTGTTGTAAGAAATGGAAGTCATGTAAACCCTTAGGGGACACATTATGAATAAAGAAGAAGGAAATTTTTTTGGAATTTTCAGAAATTTGAATTTTTAAATCAAAAAATAGAACAGAGGATATTAACCGATTTCAAAATTTTTTTTCACTTTTTTCGGATGTGAACCTACAAATTTCGTTCACTCCGCCCTACTACACGATTAGCACATCAGCGTCGTCATTTGTAAGAGTGTTTCAAAACCTTCGTTTTGAAGTCGTTGATGTAATTGCAAATTCAAACAGCTTTAGTTTTAAGATTACTTAGGAATTTTCGTGGAGGCACAGTTAAAACTGTATTTCCCTGAAATCAAATTTCGGGTGTAATATTTTTCAAAAGACGCTGTTGACGTTCAACACTTTTCGTACTGGCTTCATTTAGTGAATAACCGACAAATACATCAACAATGTTGTTGCTGTAATGTTTACGAATAAATAGAACATATGCATTATAAATGTCTGTAAACGTAGTATTCTTTGGCTATACTACACGGTGAATCAAATTGCCCCCATCTAAAACATATTTACATCCTCTAAGATGTTTCTTATGATTCGCAAGAGAGCTATATACACGGAGAGACTTTTGATATCAATATTTGGTTCACTCTGTATCTATAATTAAAATAAAGTGTAAGAATTTAGGGATAATCGAGGTACTGTTATAAAGAATCCTACTATAATAAGAGATTATGGTATTTCTGTATGTATTATTATAAACTTGAGCGAGCAAAAATTAGTATTTACGTTTAGAAAAAGTCTTATTTACTGTTTAAAAATTGTGAGTGTGAAAAAGTGATAATGGTCAATAATTAGTTTTCTAAAAAATATCGCTAATAGTAAATATTTTAAGTAACATAAGTTATAAGAAATGTACGAAATTCTAGTATTCTTAAATAAGAATGCGTATTGAAATAAGAGCCGCTAGTAATATCTGCAACCGGGGTTTGCGAGAATTCTAAAAGAGTATACTAAAAACGCACGAAGGTTTCCGAGCTGTTCCATCTATAGCCGAGTACGCGACGACCAGGCCAACAGAACGACTGCACCCGGCTCGTGACCTGCGGTTTCCCGCCAAAAGTTTCAATTATACGTGTTTGTAGTACAAAAATATTTGTAACTAGTGCAGTATGCATTGAAGCTTAAACAAATTTTAATTCGGAAATTATTAATTTAAACTCTCAATAATTTACACATATAAAATAGAAGCTTTTTACACTTTTCAATTGAAAATGTTCAATTAAGTGCAATTAAACTGCAAAACTTAATTTTTTACACTTTTATAAATTGAGCAGTTCAAAGATTTCTGGTTAAAAAATATAAATTCACGCTATCGTTTTAAATGCTCTAAACTAAAACTAATCCTCTATTTCAATTCGCATTAATAAAAATGTTAAAAAATGAAACATGTCCCTCTTCGAACTCAATAAAAACGTTCAAAACAAAATAAGTGCCTCTTCCTATTTAGAAAAACTTGAAAACACAACTTTCCTCCCTTCCAGTTCTATAAGAATCATAAAAATAACAAAATGTCCCTCTTTCAATTCAGAAAAAATTGAAAATCAAAATTTCCTCCCCTCCTATTCAATAAAAATATATTTGTTAAATTATCCCCTTCCCATTCAGAAACAAATAAAAAAATCTTTCCTTAAACACAATAAAAATCTAGAAAAGAAAAAAACGGCCTCTTCTAATTAAAAAAGAATTGTATCGGTTCCAACTCAATAAAAACCTTAAAAATATAAAATGTACTGCCAATTTAACAAAAATTAGAAACTAAAATTTCCTCATTTCAATCTTGATAAAAATGTTAAAAATACAATACTTTCCATTCTTCCACTGAATACAAATTTAAAACAAAAAAAGTTACTCTTGCAAAAAATTAAATACAAAATTTATTTATTTATTTTAATTTTGGACGTTTCAAATTGATAATTTTCAATTATTATTTAACGTTACAATAAAAATTGTAATATTAAAATTTTTAATTTTTACCATTCAAGGCTTCCTGTTTCAAACAATTCAGTTTCAAATTGTTTAGTTTTGAATATTTGATTTATAATTGCTCATTTTGAAATTTTTGTAATTAAAAAATGTCTAACTGAATGGGTTGAAAATTTATTATTTTAGACAGAAACAATATTTGAATAGGATTTTAAATTGAATAAAAGCGTGTAATTATGAATATATTAATTTTAAGTTATTTTCACATTGAAAATAATTTATAAAGTTTCAATCAGACATTTCAAATGGGTTAATTTTTAAGGCTTTCGTATCAAAAAAGTTGAATTTTCAACGTTAAAATTTGTAAATTGTTTAATTTTGAACAGGTTTAGAATCGTATTGTAAAATAATTATTGTACAATTTTTAACACTTGAACTACAGTTCAGTTTTAAAAATCATTAATTAATTTATATTTACAGTTGATCAACTTAAAACGTTTTCACAAACCATTTTAAATTTCAAACGCTTTTAATTGTGTATTCTTAAAGTCTGCAAAGCTGAATTTTTAAATTATTTAAATTAAAAATTTACGTTTAAAATGAAGACATAAAATGGAAAAATTGTAAAGTAAACGATTTTACAATTAAGCGTTATAAACTGAATGATGTAGAAATTGAAACAGTTAACTGGAACTCAACATTCAAAAAAAAAGTTGAAATCGAACTTATTTTTAATTGAATTATATCATGTGATATGATATTTGTGATATTCCAAGTGATTTCATAGATTGTTCTTCTAAGAATTTGTAAAATTCCCTGTGAAAAAATAAATTCACTGCCATTTCTCGGTTTTTTCCAGTCTCAAAAAATTCCTGGTCATTTCCCGGTTTTTCGTCCAGCGGCCACCCCGTAAGTGATAAGTTCACAAAGCTTCAGATGTAGAATATTGGGGAGATAAAATCCAGTAAATGGTAGTGTTTTTTGACGAAAAATGTTGTTATAGTATTATCTCCTTCGGAACTTAGACACTGGAAAAGTATTTTATTGAAAATATTAATATGTTAAATATGCTCTGAATTTTAAGTTGCTATGAAAATAATAAAAAAAAACTTTATAAAAAAATGAGGAAGCTCATTTTTCTTTCAGGCTCAAGAGGGGTTCAGTTCAATATGTTAAACGCATTTTTCGTTAAAAGTTGGATTTTTTTAGTAGTAATTATAATTTTCCTAAAAGCTTGTACCATTAAGAAATTTCTTGTCCTTCTATAAAATTACTTTCATAAAGTAAAGAACATCATTATTTGATTTTATGTATAAAAATTATATCTTTCCTACACAGTTATATATATTTACAAGGACAGAGGAAAAGATTATTCATAATTAACTCGCGTAATTGTTGTATACTTATTATAGTGTGTAACGATATATTTCAATTTGAAAATCATTCGTACGGGACCACGCCCATTATTTTAACATTTCTCAAAGCAAACAAAATTGAATCTAATTGATAGTTGGGCGCCAGGCGCACTTGCGCCAACCGGACACTCAAAACTCAATGTACTGGGCGTGGGCCAGGTTTATGCCCGGGCTAGCCTCAGCCCTTTGGTTAAAGTTGTTGATAGAGGGGAGTGAGTCAGCCGGATGGGGAACTTTTAAGAGTTTTCTAAAAACATCTTTCTCGTAAATAAAACACGGATTTCAATTAAACAAGTGGCGTGTACAAATTTTATTTAGTAATGAATGAGGGGAGGCAATCTACGCGATTGGACAATTTGATTTCAGGCAGGCGGGACCATGCAGTCAGATATTACAATTTTCTTTGTTCGAGACAAGAGAATTCGGTAGCCATTTTACAGTGGTCGATAGCTCATGG
>CAKNYM010050874.1:0-21264 GCA_932195095.1 Andricus curvator
TTACCCTTATTTATGCGCCTATCTAACTCCCCATCTATTTTTCCGTCGCTAGTGAATAGACTACCTAGATATACGTACTTGTCAACTTGTTCTAATCTCTCATCATTAGGACAATGTTGCATATTGTTTTCTCACTTTTTCCCTCAAACACCATGATTTTTGTTTTATTTACGTTAATTTTGAGGTCCATGTTCTTCATGCTTTTAATAAGTTTATTCAACATTCTTTGCAAGTTCATCGAAGAGGGCAGTTCTTAGACACTTATCCATGAATATGATAAATAGCCACGAGGACATAACGCATCCTTTTTCACGCCTTGCATAATATCGAACCAGTCACTCAGTTTCCCATTTACCCTTACACTCGCTTTACTACCGGTATATATTGTTTTTATTGCTTGTAGGAGCCCTCCATTTACTACGAACTCTTTAAGGACTTCCCAAAGTTTATTTCTATTTACTTTGTCAAATGCTTTTTCTAGGTCAATAAATGCACAGAAAGCTTTCTTTCCTACTCTCAAGCTTTTTTCTGTGATCTGTCTTAGGCTAAATATCTGATCTGTACATGATCTTCCTGGCATAAATCCACTTTGGACTTCCCATATCTTTTCTTCTGTGATTTCTATTACCCTACGAATAAGTATTTTTGAGTATATTTTACTTACGATACTTAGTAGGCTGATACCTCTGTAATTACTGCAGTTGCAGTTATTTACAATGTTATATTGGTACGATAATCGCTTTTTTCCAATCGTCTGGGACTTTCCCCGTCTCGATACATAAATTTATTAATTCGCACAACCTGTGAGGTATGTACTCGCCACCGTATTTAAGCATTTCAGCGCTAATACTGTCTATACCAGCAGCCTTACCGCTTTTCAAGTTCTTAATTATGTCTCTGACCTCAGTGACACAGACTTTTTCAATTGGGTTTTCTAATGCATTATGTTCTATGTCGCAGTTTTGTTGTCCTATATGTTCACCTTCTAATAATTCTTTAAAAGAGTCTTTTAAAGCGTCTACTATCTTGTCTATATCATATAGCATTTCACCTTTGCTGTTTCTCATGCTGGCAAACTCTGTACTTTTATTTTCCTTCAACTGTTTATATAATAGTTTCATAATTCCTTCAAAGTAGTTTTGTATTTTGTTCTCTTCTTCTGTAAATATAATAATATAATACCACACCGTATTGTATCAGAGCGGGTCGAGATTGCAACATAAAGGATTTTCTAGCAATATCCATTAGAAATTTTCAGTCATTATTTGTCTAAACATTTTTTGCGTTCTGGAATTTGCATTGTTTGAGAAAAAGCTTACGATTTCTTCCTTAGAAACTTGAGCTCAAAAGCTAGTTGTTTAAATAAAATCGTCGAAAACGGTGGTAACCACACGGAAGCCAAAAATGTAAATCCCCCTTCCTCTGTAAAAGCAGATACAAATATCCAAGATAAATTTGTGTCAACTACTATTTCAGTCGGAGAAATTTCATTTTCTTTTAGTGTATAACTGTATACTGAGGGGCTATGCGTCAGACAGCCGACTGCTATACGGACCGCTGAAGGGACTACCCCCCATGGCAATTCATATTCGCGGCAAGTCACATTACGGCATCTCTCATTCATAAAAATTTGAAGTGCACCAAAAATTGACGTAATTGCGGAAAGTCGCATTTGCGGCGAGACACATTGCGGCACTTCTCATGTAGAGAATTTTAATTCCGGAAACCATTGGCAAAATAGCGGCAAGTTACATATTCGGCGAGTCACATTTGCGGCAAGTCACGTTGCGGCATCTTTCATTCACGAAATTTTTCAGTTTACAAAAGATTATCAAAAAGGAGTGGTGTGACTTAAATTGTTTCTGTAATCAATCACATCGGTGTCTTCCCCCACGAGACATTGGAAAGGAGTCGGGATGTGACCTACATTCTTTACGTGAATAATCACAGGGGTGTCTTTTCGCACTTTTGTCAATTTTTTGTGGACCTTAAATTTTTCGAAATGAGAATTGCCGCATTTGGACTTGCCGCGAATGTAACTCACCGCAGTATGACTTGCCACGCATGTGAATGTAGCCGTGGGTGTGGTATGACCCCATCTCTTCCGACGACATTAAAAAGTTTCAGTAATTCTTTTCTGCAATATTCACCTCTCAAGTTGTACTTATCATGTTTCTAAATCGTGCCTAAAGGACCTTATTTCAGCAGACTGTGGTACAAAATTTCAGAGAAGGGTATTTTTCAATATGATCTATTTTATATACGTCTGAAAAACTTGCGTATGTGCAGATTCGAGATAGGGTACTTTAGACACGGGTCACGCGCTGTCTAAAATCGCTGAGCGGTTGCGTCATCTCACACCGTTTCGGAGTAGATAATTACTAATTAAAAATACTATTTTATATCGGGAGTTTCTGGGAAATACCAAATTCCAGAAGGAATAGCTTCAAACTATGCATATGTCTATTCGTACAAAAAAATGATGTATGCGTGAACACTCCTAAAATCAATTTAGGGCAGAAGGTTATTTAATAAAATGTTTGTTATAACAAATAGCAATTCAGAAAACTTAAATTGATGTCCAATGGTAATTCTAAATAATAAAACTAAGGGCAAATGTTAATTCGGAAAAATGTCACAACTAGGTTAAATCAGGAAAAATAGAAATGAAGGCAAATTAAATAATTTCATTTTTCATGTGCCTGGCGTATCCGCTAGTAAATCCGAGTTCATTGATTGGACTATAACTGGTCAAAATTTAGTCATAGTCATAGTCTTGAAAAATCAAAGTTTTTAAAGGAATAAGGCAAGAAGAAAGCTTATATTTCGGAAGCTGACATTTTTCATGAATCATTTGCTATCGATTGAAACTTTTTATATCGTCTATTTTTCATATAAAACTGACGGAAGTATCAGTTTCACCTTGCCCCATCCTCTACTCCCACCGGTTACAACATATTCATTTTTACAATTAAAATTGTTAAAAATGGGTGACTTTCTTATAATTTTGTAATGTCTGGCTGTTTGTGGATTGTTGATTTTTACTGAAAAACAGTGGAAAATACATTTGCCAGATGTATTCCCTAGTTGCAAAATGTCGCTACAGTCAAATTTTTTAGTGAAAGAGTGTTGAAAATCCTATAAAAGGCGTTTTTGACCATTTTTAGAAAATCGTGTGAAGTTTAAATAACAATTTACAAGCTTTAGGACTTTTTTAAGGTTCTAGCTTAACGGGGTTGAAGACTCTTTCACTTAAAAACTTACAATAACATGATAAAGCATTTTTATATCCAGATTCGGAATCAGCACGCCCAAATTACTCCATAATTTTCCTTTAGAATTTATAAGTACCATTTTTCGTATCGTATCTGGTAATTATATCAGACTGCAAAATTTATTCGAGAAAGGTTTATAATGCATATTGCCATATATCAGTAAAAGTTGGATTGACTTCATTAGTAGAAGTGTATGCTACTTATTTACTAGTCACACATCATATAGTTACTAAGTATAGGCAATGAGAAATAAATAACTTATAAGTTATATGAGGCCCCTATAAATATGGGCCTTATTCATATCTCTATATAATTTCTAAGGAATTAATATTATTATACGTACAGTTATCAAATTTCAATTTTATTGAAAAGCCATAAAAAATGCATGGATTATTACTGAAGCTTTTGTCAACAGTTCTTAACAAATATAATTTTAAAAATTGATGACAATATGGTATTATAAATAGTGAACTGTTGTGTCAAATTTCTGTTAGTAAATGAATATCTCAAGAAGCCACTTATAATTCATAATATAAATATTTCTTCAGGTACACGGAATTAGATATTCATTTATCAAATTATTCATATTCAACAAAGACTCAATTTGATGATAAAAAATCAAGTATGACAGAATTGTTAAAATAAAGTATTGGTAAATTGTAAATAACTCGTATAGTACATAATATTACATAGCACTTTTAACTAATAAAATAGCACAATTGAGGACTAATCTTCAAAAACATTTCTGCCAATAACAACTAAAAAAGTAAACTCATAAGCAAACTTTAGGAAAGAATAAAATTTATTTTTAACCACACTAAAGGCAAAAATATAGAATGTAGATACTGAACGAAAAGACGAGTTCACGCGTGAGTTCCTAGCTGAACGTAGCTTCTTGGAGAGGGTGGCTGGGCCATCCGAGCCCTCAACCGTTTTCAAAGGGATGGAAGATGCTAGGCGTCCCTCCGAGGCGCCTTTCGCGTCATCTATCACCCCTTTCCCACCCCCGATACGTCGCGAAGCTGTGGTTATGCGTGGAAAAGACCCGGATGTCGAGAAGGAAGGTCACAAGTCGAGGGAGAGAAAGAGAGAAAAGTTCAGATAAAAGAAGAAAGATAGAAAGACTTATGTCGCTAATTCATTCGGTTGGACACGATAACTATGCCGAGTAGCAGTACCGCTAAATCTTCCCGTCGAAATATAGCGCGAAAACTTGTTAGACGTATTATATCTTTTTCTATCCCACAAAGCTCGAGAGGAGAAATAACACCAAGAACAAATTTAACTTTTCTAATTTTTATAAACATGAATTACCAAACGAATCTTTCTATTATAATAAGAATAATATTTTTTATGTGGTTCAACTGATTAAGTTCAATAGACCCATCCAGGAAACACTATCTGATTCTCTCCAATAGTACAGCCTTATTTCAACTCTGATTTAAATATTTTTGCTTTTACGATAGCAAATATAGAAGTTTGGGATTTTCCAATTTTTTTACGAAGACTACAATACTTTTTAAAAATTTCGGACGAAAGGTAACCGTTTTGAAAAAAATGGTTTTAAAGCAAAATTTGAAACCATTTTTTCAAATATTATGTTTTTCTCTAATTGTCAATAAAAAAAATTGTTTGCTTTGTAGATGTATTCCAAAACTTCTAAAGATTTGTCTTTACTATGGCTATGATCCAAATGTTCAAACCATCCCGAGTCGAACTATTGATTCTCCATTGATTCTCTCGGTACTCTGTTGGTTCTCTTTTGCTTCTCTTGCTACTCTCTTGATTCTCTTTTGCTTCTCTTGCTACTCTCTTGATTCTCTTTTGCTTATCTTGCTACTCTCTTGATTCTCTTGCTACTCTCTTGATTATATTTTGCTACTCTCATGATTCTCTTTTGCTTCTCGTACTACTCCGTTTCCTCCGTCTACTCCGTTAGCATTTTCCTAATTTCAAATAAGCGCGTGGAAAATGACCAATCAGGCGATCTTCGCCTCCACCAATCAGGTTAGTGGTGGCTTTTCGGAGCGTCATGGCCAGTCTTCTCTGGTCCTGGCTTCACTTGTTTTGCATCAGCATCATCATCAGCATCATTTTACTCATTGCCTGTGACTGATATGAAAAAATTGTCAAATAATGTCAACTGAAGCAGCAAAACTGAGAAAGACTGCAGGGCGGAAAAGATCGTGGGCCTTAGTGTACTGGACAAATTGTGGTTCCAGAAATGTTGTGGAGTTATCTGCTATCCCAAAATCGGAGCGGAGCGTTGGGAGCGGATAACGCCTCTTATTTGGAAGGACGCAAAAACAGGTTTAAGGTCAAAGTATGACGCTAGAGTGATAGCTATAAGCCGTAAGTATATTTTTATCCTTGAATATTGAAAAAATCGATATAAATTGAAAAAGTTTGTCGCCCTTAAAACTAGTAGTTGCAAAATGCAAGTACTTGGTTACAAAATTCTGCATTTTGTTAAGAATTCGTCTTTTATAGTAGAAAGTCAATCTTTTTGGTTAAAAACTTAACTTCTTGGTTAGAAATGCATTTATTTTGTTCAAAATTCGCCTTTTTTAGTTTGCTTAAGGCTGATGGAACCACGGCCTAACCTCAAACTTGAACGACCTCATTGAACTCCATAAATACTTGAATTACATATTTTTTAGAAGCTTAGCGCCTACTCCTTTTTTAATTCAAGTCTGTATTCGGAGTGAAAATTGCTTAATATCAATGGAGACAGGACCAAGTTTCGGAATGGATCAACCTTCGCAAGTAAACTTTCAACTGATTCTGAAGATATTGTAAACTGGAGCAATACTTTTATAAATTTGTGAACTAATAAGTTATTGTTCGATTTAGTTTTTAATAAATAATATGTGTCCTCATATTTAAGTGGTGATTAGTGTATTAATGTTAGTAAATGGATTATTACATAATAGATATAGATGTTTCCGTTTCTGCATCTTGGAGAATCAAAAGAGTATCAATGAAGATTCTCCTTACATCCTCTATGATTCTCCATTTATATATATATATATTAGTAAATGGAGAATCATAGAGGATGTAAGGAGAATCTTCATTGATACTCTTTTGATTCTCCAAGATGCAGAAACGGAAATATCTGCAGGAGAAGAGCATCAAGAGAGGATCAAGACTACATTGATTTTAATTCTCTTTTGATTCTCCCAAGTCCTCGGAAATGGAGAATGTTGGAGAATCAACAGAGAATCAATAGTTCGACTCGGGATGGTTCAGTAGAGTTGTACTCTTAGCGAGAGGATCTTGGGTTTCCTTTTAAAAGCCGGATCTATCTTTCATTGAATAATTTTTCTTAATACCATCAACCGGGGTGATTTCGGACATGTGGGGTAAATTCGGACATTCCTTAATTTACAGTTTAAATTACTTAAGGGGGTTTTAAGCAGAATATAGAACCTTAACTGGTTCTAGATTCTGGTTAAAACCCCCTTAAGTAATTCAAACTATCAATTCAAGAATGTCCGAATTTGCCACACATGTCCAAAATTACCCCGTTTGACGGTACCCTATTCTTTTATTCTTTGAGGAAAATACGAGAGTCATTCATTATTGTCACTATTCTAATGATTGTGTTCTGGCGTTTCTTTTAGTGTCTTGCTGCCCTCTGTTACGAATGCTGGTATTACATTGCAAAGGGGAAGCGACGTGACATCAGAGGGTGAACATTGAACATTGTCCTTGGACACATACAAACGCACACATTATGTGCCTACCGATGTCGTCTGCAAAACCATCAGTAGCCAGCCAACCGCCGCTATTCTGACGAAGGAAAACCACCCCCGTAAAGTGTCTGTTACAAACAATGAGGTGACACAAAACAAGAAACTATATAAATGGTCTGTTGTCGGAAGGTGAAAAATCTTTCGAAAAGTATTCTAATTATATAACTTATATTATTTGAATATTTATATTATTTTTACTTTGCTTTGTTTTACTTCACTTTATAACGATTCTTAGAAGTTTAAATCTAAATTCGAATTTTTTGGAATTTCAAATTTTCTGAGAATTTCACGGAAAACGTTATTTCTTTGAGATTTCTAGAAATATACCAGGAATTTCTTGGTATGCTTTCATTAAATGTTTATATAATTTCCTCCAAAAATAAAAGAATTTTCCGGGAAAACTCAAAAAGTTTCTCAGGCTCTTTTAGGGAATTCTTGAAGAATGTTCTGGGAAAATTCCCTGATATTTCCCAAGAAATGTCCAGGAAACTTAAGCGAATTTATTTCCAAAGGGTTTTCCCGAGTTGTCCCTGCGAACTTTTCTTGCAAAATATTTCTGATAATTTTTATAGAATTTCTTGGTAAACTCCTGGAAAATGTTATTTCTAAGAGATTCCTGAGAATTTTCTGGAAATTCTTTTAGAAAATGAATCATTTGTTAAATGCTATTTCTCGATCAGTGCATGCCGCACTGATTTATACCCTGTGTATATTTTCCGCAAATAATTTAAAAAGTCACCTCTCCTTGAGACTCTGATATACGATTCTCACATTTCTAAGGCGGTAATGGATCAAAGTACCGCCCCCTGCGCTCTTGATAATCCTTTTATGAACAAAGTGTGCGAATTCGATTTCCAAGCTAGTTTATCGTTCCACCTACCTTGAGCAAAGTTAATTACAGTTGCGTCTCTTTGCGCTACAGAATAATGAATGACCGTCCTCTTCTTCAGCAACCTTCACTTACGATATTACCTGCACTTAGTTTAAATTATCTGCACCACGAGAAGGAGAGAAAAAAGAAAAGCTGGCCAATCTATTTCGCAGTCGATGATGTTCATCCGGTTCTTGCTCGATTTATTGACCAAGTTTCGCTATTGAAGTCATATGAAAGATAAACCGATTTTTTTTATAAACATTACTCACAACATTCATCAGGAAACTTCTGAGACTTTATTTGAAATTTCTTCATTTCTCTAGATTAAAATACAATTACTGTTCTTTAAACACTCTTATCCTGCAGGGACTTCTTATCCCTAATATTTTTTCAAGAATTCGCTGGAAATTTTACGTCAAACTTATGAGAATCTCCTGAAAGTTTAATTTAATAGGTTGCGGGCCCAGGCCGCTGGTCATCGCAAATTAACCTATTTCATATAAACTTACTAAGTTGTTCTAAATCAATTTTTGAATTAGAGTATAAACAAAACATAATGAAAGTTCAAATACTTCTGTATATTGAAAGATTAAATGTTGTCACATTCATATCTCCCAGACTGAGAATCAAACTCATCAGGGTCCAGAAAGAATTACACAAAATCTCGATGAAAGATACCAATCACGTGACAACATTTATCAATTCCCATCTACCCGAACCGGTTAGATTCCCATATACCTGTCAAAAGTCTCAAGTAGTGTGATCAGTACGACACGATTAGATCCTCACTCCGTGTGATTCTCCTCCTCATTCTGACGACGAGCCTGTGTTTGTATTCGTATTTGTATTCCAGAGCATGCGACTCACGGGAGAACGAGTGGACATAAAGAGAAACGAGGCTCAACACGAGCAGCAAATGAAATGCATGTCTCGGGCTTTTTACGTGGTCCAAGCCGACGACATCTTCGGCTGGATCCTCCACATCCTCCACGAACGGAAGGGGTGAGAGATGAAAAGAAAGAGAGAAGAGGAAGAAGAAGAAGACTCTTCCTCTTTGTCTATCTACACGGAAAATGTGAAAGAAAGGTAGGAGAGAAGATGGTGCAATAAGGAGAGCAACTGCTCCAGGAGAGAACACCCTCGAGATCCCAGATCAAGTTAAGATAATTGCTCGTTTGTTTAAACATTTGACCGACCGCCCGAGAACGACGATAGCTTTTTGCTTCCTTTTCAGTGGCCACGTATGCCTACACGTATTTACCCATTTCCTTCTCTCTCATTCTTTCTTATTTGCCTCGTCTTTCCTGCTCTTGCCATCGTCTCACCCATGTCTCTCCGATATCCCACCCTCGAATTTTTCTCCCTCGCTGCTACGAGGCTATTCCTTTTTTGACGACGATCCTTCCTTTTGCTTGGTAGAGCTCTAAACTTCTCGAGAATTTAAAATTGGTTATTACTCTACAAAATAATCCGGAGAATTTTCACGAGATCGAGAATATTTAGATCTTAGAAAGCAAGAAGTGCAAGCAAAGGACAGTCAAGAACAAGGTAGAAACTTTTGCAGGTAATTCAATTTTTTGTATTTTGCGGAATTGCATTTGGATTTTTGCGGACTTTTTGGATTTTGCATTTGTTTGATTTAATTTATTGTTGAAAAAGTTAGTTTAGGTTGGTTTAATAATTGCAATATTGTTTCCCATTAATTCTCAGGCATCTTATAGAAATTAAAAAGTTTGTATCAAAGTCCCAGAAAATGTTTCCGGAATTATCGAGAATTTTCTGTAAGTTTCCGATACATTATTGTATATATCTCGGAATTTTCTGAAAATGAAATTTCCCACAAAACTCTCAGGAGATTCCTGGAGAATTCTCAGTAATCTGCAGAAAAACTGTGAGGAGGCTTTCTAAAACTTTTTTCAAGTAATCTCCATTGGAAATTCCTTGAAAATTCTTGCGAGTTGCGGCACTATTTGAATAAGACTTCTCGGAAAACTGACAGGTAACTTCTGAACATTTTCTAGGAACTCTCCTGTAAACTTTCCACAAATCTCATACAAGTTTCTCAAAAAAATTTTGACAAACTTCTAGAAACAAAATTTACCGCAAAACTCTCTGAAATCTCCTGGGAGTTTTCCGAGAGATTCTTAGGAATACAATTTTTCCGAGAAACTCTCAGGAAATTTTCGTAAATGTTCAAGAATAAGTATTACGGATAATATTGGCATAAAAAATAATATAATAATTTCTGAAGATAAAAATTAGATGGAAATGCTCTTCGACTTTAAGTATTGGAAATATAGTGGGTGATTTGTATTTTTTAAATATTTGACCGATTCTCAACTTGACTTTTATGTAAATTCTAGTTCATATTTAAACTTTTTACATTAAAGCTAAAAGAATACGGTAAGATCAAATTTATTATAGAAAAAGTTTTATTTAGGATGGCCAGGTTCCTAGCCCCATAACCTGTTCAAATAATTGTTTGAAAGCGGTAAAAGTTAAACAATTTTAATTGCGTTTTTTTCTTACATTTTCTTTTTGAGAGATTCCTGGGAATGTCTAATGCATTTTTTGAGAAACACCCTAAATATTCCTGAAAGTGTCTTAAAAGTTTGAGGTATATCTTTCTTCCTGTGAAATTTTCGGAAATTCTTGAGAAATTATTGCAAATAAAATATTCTAGGAAATTCTCAATAATCGGCAGGGATATCTAAGGTAAGATATCTAAGGTCTCGACTACATTTTTCATGGAATTTTCATGCGAAATTCGTGAAAAATTTAAACGAAAATTCTGAGAATCCAATTATCAGGGAACTCTCAGTAACCTCCCAGAAAACCTAAAAAGTTCCCGCCCATTTTCGTTCATATAATATAACGCAATGTGACATAATTTCTAAAGGCAAAAAATTGTACATCTGGATCATGGACCCATGCCCTTTCAAAGTAATTGATTGAACTAAGTACAACAACCCAAACATTTATAATTCATTTAAGAAATTAGGAAACTAATTTTTCCAACAAGAATTTGAGACACGCTGTAGGTCAGGGCTCTTCAGCGAGGGGAAATTCGCTCGTATTTACTCCGAAGCCTGATGTCTCGTTTCCACCACTACGCCTCTTCACTCAGCACTGACAACTTTCGTCTCACTCTTACAGCTGAGGGAGGAGACGTAGTGGTGGAAACGAGACATGTGGCTTCGGACTATTTACGGCCGAATTTCTTTTTGCTGAAGAGGCCTGCTGTAGATTATTGTTTGAATCCCGAAATCAAATTCTGAAATAATCTGTATGGTATCCCGTTCCAGACAAGATCACCTGCATCAGCTAGGTCGATCTAGCGAAAACTGGCGCCCTTCCTGTGGCGCGTGGAAGGTGGCCAATAGATTTTGAAGTTGCTAGCTCAGTAGAATCATCCTTGTATTTCCATAATCATCACAAACGAGAGAACATCAAAGCACATACCGACCCAACCGTGCAGCCGTGCAATCGTTCTGTCTAACGCGCGACGCAATGTTTAGAAAATGTTTCGCCGACTAAACAAAAAGGTGAAGGAGCCGTTTCGTTGGGCAAGAATAGAATACACGATGACGCTAAGCCGGGCGTCCAAGGATCCGGTCTTTATGTGAACGAAATTAGCCCTGAAATGGCAAGAAAATAATCTCGAATAAGGGCCCTTCCCTTCTCCCGGCAGATCATCCCGTTAAACAGATCCCCGTACATCTTCGTTATTTTCCCCCCTTCTATTTTTACTTTTTCTCTCCCTCTTTCCTTCATTCCTTGTTTCTTTATTCTTTTCTTTTTTTTATTATCAGTTCTCCTCCGACAAACGAAATGGTTTCTAGGATTGCACAGTCGAGCGCGCGCATCCTCCCTTTGTCCCAGCATTATCCTTCGTACCTTTTTCCAACGAACCGTGCCGGATGATCACCTAGCACTGTCCTCTCTCGCGAACCCATCCCAAGATTCGAACTAGGAATGGAACCAGTTGAATCTGTAGTACTTTAATTCGATTCCAAGCTCGACCAACGCAACCGAATCGCAACCGAATCCATGCCTGTAACGCTGCCAGGAGGAAAGGGATTGCTTGAGCTCAACTAACTGTGAGAAATGAAGAAGGGTTTGCTTTGGTTCAGCCTAGCCAAATGTGAATCACTTGTATTTCTTCGTAGTAGTTTTTTCGTTCTTCAATTCTTCATTACAGAATACCAGGAGATTTGTGGACTGGTACTATCCTTTTGATGGGAGCAACAGGTCCTTGCTATTTTAAAACTCAGAGGAATGCAGACGAAATTGGTCCTTATGAGCTACTAGAATAATATTGGGTTGTATTTTCTTGGGGTTTCTTGATATCAAAGAGACATTTGGCCAAAGTTTCTGTAAACTTAGGGGTCGTCCATATATTACGTAACGCTTTTAGGGGGGAGGGAGGGTTCAAAAGAAGTTGCTATGACTCAGCTAGAATGGGGGGGGGGGTAGGTTCGTGAAACTTTACATAAAATTCTTTCAAATGTAATATTCTAAAAAATAGTATAATAATATAAGATGGTAGAAGGAGGAATTAAAAAAATTATTTTTTAAAATATATTTTTACAACATGTAAAAAGTCAAATGTTTCCAAACAGGATAACTCGTGATTAAAAGAAAAAAAGTTAGATATAACTTTTGGCCACCACAGAAGGATTAAAAGTTTTTAGAGCGGAATAGTTTTGGTAAAATTTAAAAAATTTTAAAAATTTGTTATGGATTCAACAATTATTGCAAATTTTTATGTGTACATTTTTCAATAACGAATAATATTATAAGATAATATTTAAAAAAAGTAATTTTTAGTCAAGTTAGCATATTTTGAAATGTTATAAAAAATTATGTTCTTTGTTTATAGGTATTGGGATATACTTAATTACAATTTTTACATTCTCATATATATGAGAGTGTACTGGCATCGCCCAAATTTTCGATCTCTAGTTTTTAACGGATCTTTACGTTTCGGCATTCACAGAGTCCGAAAATCATAAAATTTCATCAATGTCTATCTGTATGTCTGTCTGTAAGTACGGCTATGCGGTTACCTAAATGTTGCCCCAAACTGAAGATCAAGTTCGTTAACCAGATTAATCTTACCAAAATGAAAAAAAAAATATATAGAGCATTTTAAAAATTTGAAATATTTTTTTAAGAGTTTTAGAAATTGTTGACTTTGAACCGAACTGTGAACGAACGGAATAAAAGTCTATGACTTAATGTTTCTGTTCAGTACATTTTGAAGAAAAAAACAACATATTTTTTATTAACATTATATCGAAAAACATACCTTCTTCTTATATTCCGTTTCCTTTGTCTACATTGTTTTATTTTTGAGACATAACCGTCTGTATAACCTAATTGTCAAGTGCGCAGCGCAAGTGTCGCAATGAGAATGTAATCGTCGAAGCCGCAGGTGCTTTGATAACCGTCTTCGAAGTCAAATATTGAAAACCAGTTTTAGTTTCAAGGTCAAGAACTTCAAGTTCCTAAGGCAAGCATATTTTTCAAAGCATTTTTCATAAAATTAGTTCTGTTCAAACGAAAGAATTACATCATTTTTTTTTAACTCGAACAAATTTTTGAACTTTGTTTTTACTCCACTTCAAAATAGTCACAAAAAAGCATCATTAATAGTTTTAATTTTTTTTAATTAAAAAAAGTAATGATAAGTTTCTAGAAACGAAAGGAGAAGAGATATGTGGAAGAAATATTTTTTAATTTGAAATACGAGTTCTATTAACCAAATCCAACAAAATGTGATATTTTTATTAATGTTCCAAAAAATTCTAAATTGATCAAAAATGATTTTTTCTTGAATATGATTTTATATTATCATTTATTATCGATAACTGTACACGTGAAAAATAGCAAACATTTTTGCATACATAGAATGAAATTTTTATTTTAGAAAATTGGCGAAAGTGATATGCATAAAATTTGAAATAAATCAAGCGTGCAGTTATATTTCTTTCTATAAAAAAAGCAAATTAATTATTATTACGTAACAATAAGGAAAGAGGGGCAAAAATCAAAGAAAAATGCCTTACGTAATATGTATGTGGATGATTCCTTATAAATGAAGATAAGAGTGGCAGAAAGTAAAGTAGTTAAAGTATATTTAGATTTCAATGAATAACTCTTTAATTTTTTATCTCATCTTATTTTGCTTTTGAATTCGTCCAAGTTTGAAGTTTTGGAATTAGGAACTCATCCAGTAAAATTATTCTCAGATGTTAGATCATCATTTTGAGAATTTCATTCAAAATTTAGAAGAATTTTTTTGAAATTGTGCGATTACGAAAAGTGAAAAATTTGTAACTCTTCTTTTTCGCCAAAGAGAAAATTGCAATTCTAGAATGATAATATTGTTGAACAAAGAAAAGATTTTTGTTTGTAGAAAATTCTTAAATGAATCAAAATGATTTATGTTGCAATTTTTGTTACAATTATTTCAACAATTGTTTATATAAAGATTTTTCATTTTTTGGTTTTTATTTTTTGTTGCTGATTTGTTTCGTAAGAAGATTTTCAGTGATTCCACTATATTGCATTTTTTTGAATACATTTTTTAATGGTTAAAATCATTTTAGAAAATAATGTATTTTAAAATTGTTTATAAACAAATAACTGTCACTTATCAACTAATTTGCATTTTTTTAAATTGGACTTTGCGAAGCTACAAAATTTTAAACTTTTCAATATATAAAGTTTCTACATTTATTTCCAGTTTTTATCCATACGTATTACCTATTATGTATATAAAAAATTAAGCTTTTGAAATTTCGGAACCTAATAAAATTCTTATAAAGCCTGGAACATACCAATATCGAATCTTTTGAAATATAAATTTTTTAAAGGAGTTTGAATTGGAAATTCGTCTTCCTTGACTTAAGGCATAATTTTAAAAAACTTGAATTTATTTTAATAACTTTGAACTCTAAAAATGTCAGATTGATCAATTTTAAATGTTCCCAATTTTAGAACTTAAACATTTAAAGTTAGATACTCTTTCGATTATATTTATTCATACTTTAATGCTTAGTTCATAATCGTTAATTTTTGAATTTAATTTCTCTTTGCTTATGTTATTAATCAATTTTGAATTCATACATTAGCAATAGAAATACGTATCTAATAATAAAAATGCAAGAAATTGGAATGAGGGACAGTGGTGTGTGGGTTTAAAATGACGCTGCAAAAACTTCATGCTATACTTTTCATACAATCAAGCTTTTATTTATTCTTATTTATTAACTTTCAACGCCATTACCTGAATCTTCGCCGTGTATTTTTGAAATTAAGAAATATTTCCAGTCTAGTTATTTCCTTTTCTTAATAAATATCATTAACAAGTTATGGGCCCAGAAGACTCTCCAGTTATACATCTTCAAATTTTCAGTCATGTGCTTTAATAGCTATAAGGCATGATAAATAAAAAATATCTTGAATGAGAAAGAACAAACTTCATATCTCCAATACGTAAAAAACGTTTTTATTTTTCCAGGCACGCTCTAATAGAGATTGAAACTTCTGAAAAGATAACCTTTTAATTTTATTTAGTCTTACTAAACCCATATCAGTAACACGGATATTTTAAATCCAACTTCCAATCCCAATTCGAAATACCAACACTCACAGAAAAAGTTGTCTTCAAACAAAAGCCTCATCTTCTTGCCTGTTTTGTTTTGAACCAACTGATCGTCTTCTTTATACAAACATAATTATTTGGCTGAAAGATTGGATCAAGTTTGTCGCAAATGGATAATGTTTGCTGCAAAAACATTCTTTTTGAGTCAAATAAAAATCCTCTCAACCTAAAATTTAAGAGGACATTTCATTTGTGTCAAAACGTATCCTTTTGATCTCTGACAAGGAGACGGTAAGGCTGTGGGGTATTCGAATCGAAATGAGGTTTTGTATGTAAGACCTACTCAGTAAGAGTACTCATATGCTAAAGCCGTAGCGCGCACTACTTAGTCATTGTCGAGAAAAAAAATTCTAAAGTTTAACAAAAAAAAATTTGTCTTACAATATGATAATTCTCTATGACCAATTTTTTTTTTCATTTTTTTCCATCATTGATCAACAAATTGAATAATTTGTAACTCTTTAAACATTAAACACGTGGAAATTTAAAATTCATATGTGATTAATATTTTCAAAAATTCTAGATATCAAAAATAATATGAAGAATTTACAAAATACAAACGAGGCTCAAAATGTATTATGAAATTTTTCAAGATGATGAGAAAATGTCTACTTGTACTGTTGAAGTAATACTTCAATATGTACTCCACTAAACAACCTTGTGATGTTTACTTCTACAGCCAAGTAAAAAATTTCATTCAAAAAATACAAAATTGTTTGCGATTAAAGAAAATCGGGAAGTTAGTTCTCGTGAGGATTGTATTAAAAGTCAGTCAGTCGTTCATCATCTGCTCTCTTCTCCAATTTTTTCAGAAATGATCAAGTATGCATGGTCTGGTCAAGTCTGTTTTCCAGAAGAAATTCTAAAGACACCTTGCTCTTGTGAAAAAGTTGCATTTATTGGTTGTGCAAGTTGTCTACAGAATTGGTGTTTTTCTTCTTCTTAAGATAATTATTATTCAGGTTCTAGTATTGTTAAAGTTGAAATAATAATTTCGAATTCTATAAACATTACATCACATGCATTCATTGTATTTAATAATTTACTTCTTCATGAAAAATGAATGGTTCGTCTTTTTTATAAGTTCTAATTGTCAAAAAGTTATTAATTATTCAATTTGTTGTTCAATTATGTAAAATAATGGAAAAAATTGGTCATAACAGATTATCAAATTTAGAGAAAAAAATATATTTTTCAAATTTTAGAATTTTTATTGTCGAGAATGGCCAAGGAGTGCGCGCTACGGCTTTATCAAGTAAGTACTCTTACTGAGTAGGGATTACACACAAAACCTCACTTTGATTTGAATACCCCACAGCCTCGCCGTCTCCTTGTGAGTGAATATTTCATGAAACTAATAAATTCTTATCTTACAATTCTTCAACCCACTTCTACCCCGAAGGCGTCCATGTCCATGTGCCACGACGGGGTCGTTTATCTGGTCGTGGACGACTTCGGGAAAATTACAAAAGCTGAATCGACTGACCACGCCGCATCCTCTTCGTTGTTCCTTCTAAAATGCTTCTCCGGGAGTTCGGACCACCGAACCGGAAATTGGACAGAACGGTCGCTCGAAAACAGAAGCCAGAAAGAAAAGACCTCCAGAGGACATCTTTAAGAGCACTTCTTGTCGCTATCGATAGCTCGTTAGGTGAAAAGAAAAAAGGGACACCGGCGAACCGGCAAAAGAGAGTTCCGTGACGATTCTGTCCTCCGGTTCACACGCTATGGAAAAAGAGATTTGCGTTTGCGGAAACTTGGACTCAGGATCTCGTAACCTTTGGAGAACGGAGAGATGTTTCGGAAATCTGAATAATATTCGCTCAGGCGCGCTCGACCAGCCGCCAAGAATGGTCGTTTAAAGTTGACAATAGTAATGGATACGTTTAATCCAATTGGTTGGAGGACTCAAACCGAGCCGACAATGACATTCAGCGACTGACAGGGTCTACCTGATCAGTATCTGAATCTTGGATAAGCACCGTGTCTGGACCCTATTGGTTACCTATTCAGGTAAACGAGACGCTTAACTCATTTTTGGGAGAATGGCTACAATTCGCTTAAAATTAGGGTTACCCTCGACAAGCGCCGCTTTTGAGATAATTTGAGTCTTCTTTATAAATACCTTCATAAGTTTATAAATTAAAAATTTTAGTGTGATTTCTTTTTATTTTGTCTGAATCGGCTGCGGGGTATTTTTCAAAAGTATTGGTACTTAGAGGTAATAATAATTAAATGGGTATTTAGGATTTATTTATCAAATTATTTTATTCTTACTTCGAAATTTGATTTTAAAAAAACCAAATTGTAAAAAATTTCACATTTATGCATAAAATTGAGAAAATGTATATTTCTAAGATGTAAAATGTAATTTATTCAAGTCAAACCTATTTAGAAGTCTTTATGTCTTTATTTTAATAAGCAAAAATAACTTTATTGCTACAATAATGGAAGAAAATTGTATTAGAAGAACAACTAAAAAATTACCACGTTTCAACACGTTCGTGTTAATTCAAATCTAGGTATTCAGTTTTTTAAATTAAAACTTATCTCGAAAGAATTATATTTTTAATAAACATACATTATTTAACAAAGTTTCTTATTATTGCTTCCTCAGAGAGGGAGGTTTGTAATGACATAAAGTTTAATATCTACTTTTTTGGCATACATATTTCTGTCTGTATGTGTGTAACTTTTTTCTGTTTATCATATATATTTTGAAAAGTGAAAAAGCAATGGTCATGAAGTTTGTACGAATTGTAACTCAAATTGATGTTCAGGGCTGATAAAATTTTGAGCTAGATCGGCCAATTAGAATTGGTTGTTCTTTTGTTCAGAATTTTCGAGAAAGAACATTTTACCATGCTTATATGAGTCTTCGAGATGCATCAATCGACTTATTGTTGAACCCTTTATGGCCTACTAGTGCCGATTTATGGAGTTTAAAAAAATGGTTTGTTCTGTTAATATAAGAAAAACCTTCTTGATATTAGGAATACTACGGTACTATACATATATAATATATTTCTTCGCGTCTTCGAAAAGCGTCGAATGACCTATTGAAGATCCTTCCATGTCCTCTTATGATCTAGCAATACCTATTTATTATTTTTCAAAATAAATTGTTTATTTTGTTTATATAAGGAAAACTTTGTTATATTCTCATCACTTCAATTTCTCATCAATTTGTATACAATTGTAGGATATGCTTGCGTTTTTCACTGGAAATTGGTATAGATTTCAAAGAACATTTATACAATTTTCGAACAATTTTAGGTTATACGTTAACATATTTTCACCGGTAATACGTTATTTTGAACAAAAAACCATTATATGGGTAAAAGAAGATTTACATTCATAAAGAATTTATTGTTATGCTATGTCATGTTATATTAGTGTTTTTATTCTGAAATTACTATTGTTAATAGAAATAATTATATTTCAAAGAATATATACAATATTTTTTCAAAATAATAGGTTATCTTAGCATTTTTGACGGAAATTGATATTTCTGAACAAAATGCAACGAATTGATTGTATATATATTGTATAATAGTATATTATGCAAGTGTATAAAGGTAAAGTAAATGGCAGAATGCCCAGAGGTAGACCGCCGAAAGAATGGTTAGAATCTGTAAATGAGACAGACAATAAAGTGTACTTTACCGGCCTAGGCCGGTAAAGTGCCCCACCGCCAACAAAGACCTACTTTGCTTCACCAAACCACGCCCAGAAAACAAGGATTATATTACAATAATTGATTTCACTTAAAAATTAAAGTAGGGGGCGTAACTATTTTATTTGTTAACGCGGTTGGTACGACTGATAATACGACAAAAGTATCAACATTTATATATGGCTGTCAAACTCGCTGTTTATAGATTCTAGGTTTGCTTAGATCGTTATATTGCAGCTGATTTTTCTTTAAATCGAAGCATTTATTTACAAGTTTCTTCTTTAATAGGGAGTGGAACCAGTAGTCAGCCAATTTGATTTGCTTCTTGTTTAACGGTATTGACTGTAAATGAACAGTTGAATGTACATATGCTATATTTAACCTTTGTTGTGCACCGGGGGTAGGAGATACCCCAACGTATTTTCAAACGCGTTTTTCTAATACGTACAATGCGAATCGGGACCTGTGCTCCCATTTACATGTAGCCTAGGAATAACATTTCAAGATCCCATACATAGTTTTGCCCGCCCGGCTTTAGTCTGCTCTGGGCAGTGGTGAGAAGTTGACGTTCGGAAATTCTGGGGTGTGAAATACCCCATGTGCACAGTACGTACACGATATTTTCTCTACGCCCAGAGTTAAAATTGGGGATCGCAGGAATACTGGGCATTGCTAAGGACAAACCGGAGACGCTTGAGATAAAAAATTATGATAAATATTGTCGATGCTCACTTTGCACGAGAAAAGAAGATACGAAAACGAAGTATGGGTGCGCTTCGTGCGAACGCCCTGTGTGTAACACGCATCGATCGCCTATGTGCGTTGCCTGTGCCTATGTAGATTGATATTTGTTCCTAAAATCTTGTAATTTCTTTTATATTTGTATAATAATTTTACATCATTTTGTGTGATAATAACTCAAAAAGCTGCCAATTAAACGAATATTTTGAAAATAGACCCATATTTCTTATAATAATCAATACTTTCATTTTTTTCAAAATCGCGGGAATTCATATAGAAAAATAAATATACTTTTTTCACCTCCGCTGTAAACTAATATTTTTCCTTGAAAGTGTGGTACTTCAAGATAATAATCCCGCAAAATTTATTCAAAAATATTAAAAATTGAATTTTTTATGCATTTTTTAGTAAAAAAGTCCATTTTTCGTTTTTTTTTCGTTAACATCATTTATCATTTTTTTTATGTTACAAAATAATAATGACATCTATTAGACCTTATCTTGGAAGCTTTGAAAAATAGCCAGCAATTTTGTTTGAGTCAAAATAACGAATTTTACGTCTGTAATAAACGTTTGAAGTAACTGGGGTATGACATACCCCCTGTGCATAATACGTAATTTCAAAGAGGTGTGCACAACAAAGGTTAAACGTGTCAGAGACTGTTGCCTATATTAATTAGTTTATTATTCTCAAATAATTTTACTCGAGAAGACAATTTTTTGTGGCCGATTAAGGGATTACAGAAAAATTATTTACGAACCTTGAGGTCGTCCGTGTAATTTTATCAATTTATCTGCAACTATTCTCAAGTTATCGTGTTCACAAAAAAGTGTAGCATCAACACACAGACACACACAGAATGTAAATATCTAATACAAGCTTCAGAATATTGTATTAGACATTTATAAACTGACGAAAGTTAAATTAAATGAATGAAAGTTTTTTCGAAAATGTAACTATTACAAAGCTTTCTCTATGAGGAAGCAAAATAAATTTAAAGAAATATTTTCTTATATTTATAATAATTTGGAATTTTAACTGTTAAAAATTTATTATACGTAGATATAAAGGATCACCCTCGTATAAACCCTTACGTAAGGGCATAAACGTGCACAGTTGGGCAAGTGACATCTGTGCACGTGCACAGTTGGGCAAGGGACATCTGTGCACGTGCACAGTTGGGCAAGTGACAACTGTGCACGTGCACAGTTGGGCAAGTGACAACTGTGCACGTGCACAGTTGGGCAAGTGACAACTGTGCACGTGCACAG
>CAKNYM010050874.1:21364-92024 GCA_932195095.1 Andricus curvator
GACAACTGTGCACGTGCACAGATGGTACTTGGACAACTGTGCACGTGCACAGATGGTACTTGGACAACTGTACACGTCGAAATTTCGACGTGCACAGATGGGCTCCTGTGGTCTTGGACGTGCACAGATGGACGTGCACAGTTGTCCGTCCGGCCATCGACGTGCACAGTTGGGCACGTGCAAAGTTGCTACGTGCAAAGTTGTCCGTCACCCATTATTTACTGACTAGCATAGCTGCCTCAACAATTTTATTAGCTGTCCCAGCTATTCTTTTTTTTATCAGTGATACGTTAACAAAGTTGGGCCGACTTTTGTAACCAAAGATCAATAACCAGCGTTGGGCCAACTTTTATATTCATAAAAAACTTGTGTTAACTATTGGCCCAACTTTGGTACAGGCATGGCCTGACCATTTGTTGGTCTACAGGGAAATCCTTCTTTGGCCCAGTGTGGAAAATTCGCACATGGATAGAAATTCCTTATAGGGAAACATGGGGCAAAATGACGACAGGGGCAAAACGGGACAATGATTATATCTCCTCTGTGGTGTGACGCCATCTACTGGAAATGGTAGAAACTTTGTTTTGAGTTGTTCCCGAGATTTCCCATGTCGATTTGTTATAACTTTGTTGTTATTTTCCAAGTTATGAGATGCATGGATCGTTTTCGTGCCCAGTTATAATTTTGACTGATTCTCAACTACACGTGAGTAATACAAATGTTTGTTTAATTGAAATTGCTTCAGCACTATTTCTTTGTGTACTTAATAGCCCTTCTTTTGCGTCGAAGCGTTTTTAATTGGAAGTATTATCGCGATTTTCGGGATTCATATTGGGAATAGTACTTTGGGGGAATAATGGGCAGGGGCAAAACGGGACACCGTGCGCGATGTAGTAGAGCGCACATTGCTTTCGATTTCTGCCGAATGCAGAAATCAAAGGTCGCGATTGTTTGTACTTTCATAATTTTTCGATTAAACAGTGAGTCCAATGCAGTTCGTGCGACAATTGGGCTCATCAGTCTTGCGCAGGTTTCGTCAGTGAGGACGGAGACGAAATTCATGTCTGCGTATTTGGTAAGGCCTGATTTTTGTCATTTTTGTATAAAAATGGACAATAAAACTTGTTACAAGTTCTTGTAACTGTACTACTCACTTTTTTAGTCTTTTTTAATTGATTTCGTTCATAATACATTTTATTTTTCATTTAATAAAGCGTCCCATTTTACCCCGTGCGAGGGGCAAAACGGGACGAAAAACTTTTTTCAAAAATCAGTTTAAAAAAGTAGAACATGGCATTTTTTCAATGCGAAACAAATTTTTTATAGAGCAAATCGCATAGAGCATAGAGCAAAATCGTCCCGTTTTGCCCCATGTTCCCATAGCAGCGATACATTTTCAGTTACAAGTACAAACAAATACGTTAATGACAAATTTAAACATTTTAAACAGTGGAAGTGAAGATATCTCTTAGTAATTTTTAGATTTAGTTCGTGTAATTATTTATTTATTTTAACTATGGACATATGTCGAAAATAAATATCATTTTCCCTATAACTCTCTCCTCTGTTTAAAACCTTCAAGGAAAATTCCTCCAAACGGTCTGAATCCCATTCTACGATCTCTTATAATTACAATTATTCCATATGAAGATTGATATAAAAATCTAGATAAAACCTTTCAGTCTTCGTATTGAGTTTGAAGTAAAAAAACGTATAAAAACATTAAACAAATAATACAAAGCCCCAAATAATGAATTTCAAATAAACACCGGGCAGGAGTATTTTTTCGTAAGGAAGATCATGCACTAAAAGCAGAAACCATTACGTTTTATTCGCTGCCATCCATTTGGTCCCGCGAGTTAAACGTCCCTCCAAGTGGATGGAGTCTGACGGCTGCTGACCACTCTCAGCAGTCCCAGCACTCTCAGAATGGTTTGAACCGAAGTAAGTAAGTCTACCTTGAAATCTACGAAAATTGCGTTTCCAGCGCGGTACCGTGCGTAAGAGTTGGTAAGAGTTGTTGTATCGCGCATGCGCCATTTAGCAATTTGGTTAAGACATCTACCAGGAGTTTGGTAGGAATCGACCTTCTACATCGTATGGAGCACCTTGAAGGTATTGGACAATAGTTTTTCGTATGGCTGGTATGCGCCAGACCACACACGCCGGCGCCATACCCACACTGAAAGGAACGGGTGAACATACGAGCCGTGTAAACGTATTTCAAACACCAGCCTACGTGGAAACGATAAATAAACTATAACTAACCGCCCTCGGTCTAGTGACAGGTGAATGGTGAATCCTCTTGTTAGCCCCGAAGAACTCCGCTCCACAGAAGCAGCGGGCGAATCCGTTTACGAGAAAACCTCACTGATCGAATGGCTCGCCCATACGCCTATACGCCTATACCACTTCTAACAATAACTACATTCATTTCGAAGAGTTTAAACTATTTTGGCATTTATCTACATTAAAATACTACCAGCTTCAGCGGCATTCAAATTGGAATCGTTTTTTCTTTTGGGGCCGTTCAAAAACTACGTCACGCTATTTTTAACACTTTTTCCATCCCTCCCCTTCTTCGTTACAGATTATCACACAAAGCTCAAACCCCTAGGGTAGCGTCACAAATACAAACACCCCTCCCCCACCCACTGTTAAAACATACATTTTTTTCTTCGTTTTTATTAGTTAAAGGCCTAAAATAAAACACAAAACATACAAATATAATATTTTAACAGACTACACATCCCAAAATTCCAGCTCTCTAGACAGGGTGAATAGGTATTAATTCAAATTAATAAGTACTATAATCAATGCAATATGAAACGCTTAAGATTTCAAGTAGAAATATATTACATTTTCAAGAAAACAGTTAAAGTTTCGAACAAAAAACAAGGCCGCAGCTAGGGCGGGGGATCAACAGGGTTTGATCCATCGTACCAAAATTCTGAAAAAAGTACAAAATAGACATATACTTATCTGAGTGTGTGCGATTGTGCCGCTTGAAATCCCCTCCCAAATATTTTTTCTGGCTACGGCCTTGATAAAAACTTTATTTTCTACTATAAAAGAGATGAACATTTAAACAATTTGTCGAATTTTCAAGAAAAAAAGTTTACTTTTTAATCCAAAAAGATGAATTTTCAACAAAGTAGTTGAATTTTCGAACAAAAAAGATGAACTTATAAGAAAATATTTTTATTTATTTTTAACCACATAATTGCATTTTCGGCCTGAGAAGGTAAATATTCAAGCAAAAGATTCAATTTTCAAAAACAGAAAAATTAATTATCAAAAAAACCTTTAAAACCAAATAGTTGAATATTCAATAAAAAGGGACGAACTTTTAACGTAATAGTTGAATTTTTAATGTTCAATGATCAATATTTAACCAAATGGTCGAATTTTCAAGTGAAAAAGTTGCATTTTTTATGCCAGAAGATGAATTTTTGACAAAGTAGTTAAATTTTCAACAAAGTAGTAGCATTTTCGAATAAAAAAGATGAACTTGCAACAAAATAGTCGAATTTTCAACCAAATAGTTGAATTTTAAACAATAATAACAGAATTAATAATCAACCGTTTTACAACCAAACAGTTAAATTTGGAGACGGTCGAATATTTAAACAAAAAGGATCAAGCTTCAACCAAGAAGAGTACCATTTTCAACTAAAAAGTTGAATTTTCATGCCAAAAAGAAGAATTTTATAAAAGACAGTTGAATTTTCAATCTAAGAGAAGTCATTTTCAATAAAACATTTGAATTTTTAATTAAACAGTTAATTTTTTAACGAAATAGTTGAATTTTTAAGAAAATATTTCAACTTTTAACCAAGCAATTAAGTTTTAAATCAAGAAGATTAATTTTCTACCAAAACAGACGAATACACAACAAAATACCTAAACTTTCAACCAAATTGTTGAATTCTTAACTAAAAACGATCAATTTTCTACCAAAAAAGAACAAATTTTCAAGAAAATGGTTAAACTTACAACCAATAAAATGAATGTTCAACAGAGTAGACCAAATTTTATCATCCAAAATATTTCTAACTCACACATTTTTCTAAAAGTTAATATCTTAAATATATTAATATTCTCTAATTCAAAATATTTCTAACTCAAACATTTTACGAGTGAAAAGTGTTAACCTTTAATGCTTCTAATTCTACAAGTAATTTGTGTGTTTGGACACATGGAATTGATAAAGACCTCTCGCTCGATCACCAAAGTTAAGCAGCGCTCGGTTTGGTTATACTCGGACAGGAGCCGTCGTACTAGAGGAGTGTATACATAAGCTCAATTATCATTGCATGTGTAAGAAATATTATCGTTTAACAGGTTTGAAATTTATCTGAAAAATGTGATTTTCAGTATCTCTAATGCTTTTGTTGAAATTTTCGTTGTTTATACAAATTTCATAATCCAGTAGGAAATTTTTTTTTCCTATATGAGCAGAAATGAATTCAAATAGTTACTATATACTATGTAGGCAAAAATTTTTTTAAATTGTTTTTATATCTTTAGGAGTTTGTCTTTCTATAAAAATAAAAGACAACAAATTAATGCAAATAGGTGAGCTTGTTCAAAAGGGTTAATTTCTCTCTCAAGCCTACGAATTTCATATTGTTCGATGTAAAATACACACTAGCCGAAACTAAATAATTGAGAATACTTGCAATTATAAATTACGTACTTTTTAACCATTTTTCAAAATAAACATTTAATTTGATGGTTAAATTATAAATGAATTTCCAGTTTTTCACTTCTTATAGTTTGTATTTCTTCAGAAACCATTGACACAGGAAGCAATTTTCTATAATCGGTTCATCAAAATTCGAAGTTAGGTACTACTCAAGATACGCCATCTTTTCGTCAAATTGTTTGACGACCAACCTAAGCCAATTTTAAAATCGCCTAAATTGGGAAGATTCTCGATTACAAAATCGCCTTAACTCCCAATGCGCCAGACAGACACAATCATATCAGCAAAGTACCATTCTAAATGCTGCTATATCCACTTAGGAACGATCCTATCTAAATAATACCCTTTACAACCTGGCATCTAAACTTCTAGATGACAGTCTTTAAAATAAAATACAACTTGCCATTAGATCCCCATAATTTACCAATTTAGCACCTCATATCTATACATCCACTACTGATCTTAAATTTACAGCTCCCTTTATAGCTTTCCCTTTCGGCCTCAAGAATGTTGCAAATACTCCAGTCATTCACCTTCAAACTCATTGTCAGATAATGATCTCGCTGCAAAAACGTGAAAATGAGTTTTCCTCGCGATGCAAAGACCATAGGCATAAAACATTAAAGGGATAAGAGCATTAGTACTATCTTCTCGTGAAATCAGGGTTGGTATTTCGAGTGGGCAGAAAAGGGTAGTTTGCTATATAGTATATGTTTCTGGGTAAAATGGACCCAGGTTTTTAAGTCTAAAAATCTACCTGAATATCATAGCTAAGCCTGCCAAGTATTTGACACGTGATGACAGCTCGTGGCGCCACCCACCCCCTGGAGAGCCCTGACTCCACAGGGGACTTTGTGGGCTGGAGTTGGAGAAGAATCTTTTGTTTCAGGCTCATTAACGTGTTACCAAACCCTCGAAACATCGCCTTAGAAATCGTCGTCCATCGAAGATCAGCTCAAGAAGTGGACCCAACAAAATCTCGTGACACGTGCAACGAATCCTAGCTCTCTGTAATATACCTACGTCATTATAGCCATATTACGACCTTGAATGACGAGGGAAAATAGCCTGGATGTTTGTCGCGTGCCGACTCTTAAATCTCGTACCAGCAATGAGCCTTTATGCGATTTGTTAATGAGCCGGGGGTATTATGATTCTTATCGTAGAGAATAGAAGGATCTATGTAAGGTTGTTGGCCTACTTTGAGCTTAATGGTGGCACGAGGGACAGGCTTTGAGAACTAGCTTCATATCCCTTCTTTTGTTCTTAGGAGATTATTTGATCTGATGAGATTTAAGAGAGTTTAAGAAGTTGAGTTACAAGAATTAAGTCATTTAAGTAGAAAACAGATAAACATTTGTCTGTATGAAATATTTATGGTTTAAGGTTGACATTTTTTGCATATAATTTTCAATTTACAAGAATACCCCAATTGAGAAATAATAAAATTAGTACACATTTAGTATTTGATACTAAAGAAAGAAATCTATCAAAACAGATCACTAGCCATATCTCGTTTTTTTAAATGACACCTTAAACTCATGAAAAAAGTTGCAAATTGAAAAATTTATTTTTCCAAAATGTAATCAAGATTGGCGGTAGCAAATCGCCCCCAAGTACTATAGCAACAAAAATCGCAAATCTATTTTTTGAGAGAACTATGTGTTCTCAACTTTGATTGGATTGACGATCCAATTTTGAAGCGATCTTAATTGAATTCATCTGAAAGCCGTAAAATACAAAACTGTATTAATTTTGCGAAGAATTGAGCTTAATTAAGCCAAAAATGTTGAATTTTCACTTTGAAAAACTATAAAATAGTATAATTTTTCACCTTTGTCAAGGGCCACAAACAAACCTAACGACTGATATACAATTTTAAGTGGATATGCATGGCATCAATTTTTAGTGCATTTTTTCATGAATTTACGATACCTTCATCAGTCAAAAAAATGTTAATTATTAATTTTTTTCACGTCTCAATAGCCAATTCTATGATACCGATTAGTACCAAACTTGACACAGACATGCGCAGTACTCCTTTCTGTTGTTATATTTTATGAAATCATGATAGCCTTATTTGTTTAATAAATTTGAGTGTTTTTATGTTTTTTGAAAAGTGTGGTTTTCGTTTGTGCACAGCTACCGGAAAATCTAATCAACTATATCAACTATATATATCTAACAAAATATATTAGTTCAGGTGCGTAGTTCTATTTGGTAGTGCCAATTAAAAAAAATTTACCATATCTTTCATAGTTTACATTTTTTTAAATATATTTAATCATAAAAAATTGAATTTTCTATTCTGCGAAATGCGCATGTATATTTTTGGCCAATTAACGTAACATTTCGGCTGTAGGTGGGCGGTAATATTCTCTAGTGCTATTTTTAAAATGATTTTGTAATATCTTTAATAAATTAAAAATTTGTTTTATATTTTGTAATAAAAAAATGAAATTGTTTATCTTTGCGCACGGGTGCAGCCAAGTTTATTGATCTGGTTAACATAAAATTGTGACTGCCAGTATGCAGTACAATTTTATAGTACTATGTTTCAAGAATTTACAATATTACCATTAGTTTGTAAAATTGAATAGATTTTATCTTTTTCTCAAAAATTGTTATAGTTGTGAATTATTTTGCAACTTTTACTATATTTAAGAATATGTACTCTGGATGTTTAGATTTTACTGGAATAATTAATTATTCACAACGAAAAAATGATTCAGATTGAATAAATATCTTGATATAGCAAAAAGAAAAGTTAAAAATTCGGAAACTACAATAATTTTCATTTCTAAGTATGCAATGCAAAGCTATTAAAGAAAGTAGGGTAGAGAGGGGCAGGACCGACCGGCTAACATTTATTGCTCTATAAAAAGTTAATAAGAGTTGGAATTCATCCATTTTTTTAAATTTAGAGTCCCACGGTATTGTATATCATATTGCATTATTATTTTATGGTATTCAACAAGCTGTATTTCGTCGGCCTTGCCCCGCGTGTGGGAGCAAGACCGACTTTGGGTTTTTTATGAAATAGAAATATCGTAGCATGTGAAAGTTATCTGGTTTGATTTTTTGGTATTTTATGCATCGAAAAATTGACTTTCAAACTTATTCAGCAAGAAGCAAAATTTCTTTTTAATAAAAATAGTGAAAGATGTGGTATGAGTTCTTATTCGTTGAAATTAGTAGTACATAGTTAGACTTTTCAAAATAAAAGTTACCAAATTTAAAACTTCAAAGTTGGTTAATTTTAAACTCGCAATTTGATGGCATTCAAATTTTAAAGTTTGATTTCAGAGTTTGCTTCACACTATATATATTTACGGCAAAGGTTATCAAATGTTAAAAACTTTTACCTGTACATATATTATAAGGGGTTCAAACTTAAATAAGTCAGTGCAACTTTGAATTTCATATAAGATTTCAGAATTTGAGGCAAGAATGATTACTTTTGCAGATAAAAAGTAGCTGTTAAAATTAATAATCGTTATTAAAAGTAAAATATTTAATATCAGTTCTTTGAGTTACTGATAATAGGCTTAGCAAATATTGTTTCACATGTGTGACATATGTATAAAATGTTTTAAGTAGTTTGCAAATTTTTGAGTGTTTTTCCTCGATCCAAGGAACAATCGTTCAAGGAATTGCAAGGGGTATTTCTTGACTGGTCGCGATCTTGAGATGACAAGAGATTTTTTTGCCAAAAGCCGATCCATCTTGTATCGACCGGTTCATCGGCGCTAGCAAGTCCGTCATGTTCAGCATTTTGCAGATTGACAAGTGTTGGTCTCGTCCACAAACTACCAAGTGGCCTTGGATTCCGGAACTTGGCTAATTAGAAATTCAGAATCAACAGCTCATTTGTATCATATCATCTGTGAGAAAAAGGTCCGCTATTAATACCTAATTATCGTTTGAGTAATTGCTGGCGATTTAATTCGTATAGATTAATCATCTTGTATAATCATTGTCCCTTTTAATTTTATCCAAATTTCTCTAGATGCGACAATGTGAAAAAAAGACAAACCTAAACTGAATATTTTAAGCCAATTTAATTCTATCCATGTATTACAGTATATGTTCTCAATCTCTCTTGTAGTATCATTTTCTTTCCTGCTCTATTATAATCCTATCTGATTCTGTCAATTCTACTTTTCCAAAGAATATATCTCTTCTAATATACTCAAAACTTATATCAATTTATCAATTGATGTTCGCATATATTTTGAACCATTCATGTTCTAATAATTTCTATGCTATTTTATTTCCAAAATACGTACCCATGATTTTTTATTTCAACGTATTTTTATCCTATTTTGTTCGCCTCTATTCCTCTCTATAAGAATGCTAATCAATTTTGATCCTACTGATTTTCAGAATGATATCTACTTCCCGATTATATTCTAAACTGATTTCATTTTATGAAATTCTAACATAATACATTCTCTATTTTTCCCATACTATTATTATTATTATTATATAGATTTTCAGAATAATCTAGAATTCCCGTGATGCTTATATTTTAATAACTTTGTCTTTAGCAATCCCAGGCTGATCATCACATGTAGTAAGATTCATATTCTTTTCTTATAAACTATTTTTATCTCAATTTCTTGTCCTGGCATACAACTTTAGCTTCCTTCACGTCCATACATTTTCTCATTGTGCTCTTGTGTTTCTATGGATTTTTATATCTTGTCGCCTCAGAATCTCATTCACACATTCCTACAATTTTTCCTCGGTCTGGCTCTGGGTACGCTATCATTGACTTTACATAAATATACTTGGAATTTATAAGAAAAACCTTATTTTTTCAACCTCTTCCAGACTATTTGTTGTTTTCCAGACGTTAAATTAAGAATACTGTCGCACCTATCAATATGGCCGCTACGAATAAGGCCGCTTCCCCTTATCCTTGCTCGAGCTCGCCGAGACTCTTCCCCCACCTTCACGCTGACTTCGAAATTCCAGTCAGCCGCTACCAATAGTGCCGCCGTAGAAATCGCAATTTTTATGGTTTTTAGGAGAGTTTTTTTATATTATCCACACATATCGAATATTAATTGTGTATTAATTGCGTAAATATAAAAAAATATTTTATATATTTGGAAAACATAGAAAAACCTCCTAAAAAGCATAAAAATTGCGATTTCTACGGCGGCACTATTCGTAGCGGCTGATTAGAATGTCGAAATCAGCGTGAGAGTGAGGAAAGCGTCTCGATGAGCTCGAGGAAGGATCAGGGGAAGCGGTCTTATTGGTAGGGCCTTATTGATAGCTTCGGCTGTATTGACATCTCGAAGTTCTTTTTACACTTATATAAACATTCTTGTTTCGTCAGTCGTTCTCCTTTCATTCTCTGAACATGCCCAAACCATCTCAACATTTCAATCTTGTCAAACAGTGTTTCCTCTACACCACATCCTTTGCAAATCCTCTCATTGCTGATTTTTTCCATTAGCGTTTTACCGCATACATTGCGCAGGAATTGCATGCTAGCCGCGTTAACTTTACTCTCATCATTTTCTTCGTAGTTTTAGGTATCGCTCCCGTACTGCACAGTGAGTGCAAGTACCGAATTGTATATTGCAATTTCAGCTTATTTGTTATTTTTACTTCTGGTAATGGCTTCAGCACTGCCGATAACCTTCCTACCCTTGTTTATACGCCTGGCTATCTCCCTATCGATCTGTCCGTCAGTAGTAAATAAACTTTCAAGATACACGTACTTATCAACTCGTTATATTTCTATATTCTATTCTATTAATATCATATTTGTTGCTGTCTATTTATTTCTATCCTATCCATTTTAAAAATAATACGAGCCATTTATACTCTATTATTATATTAGATAAAATTGGAAATAAGAGGCATACGATGATATCATAGAAAGGGATGGGTAAGGACAGCATTTTCCAGAAGAGAAACCAGAATAAAATTATTCAAAACAGAAGTAAAATAAAGATTAATAAACTTGAATAGAAATGGATAGAATTTTTGTAAAAAGGAATATTTTTAAAATTACAACCGGGGGTTAAAGAAAAGTTGATTGGAAAGAGGATGAGATAAATGTAATTAATTGAATGAAAAAAGAGAAATTATTGGACCGTTAAATGGAATAAAAAGAGGTAAAAAGGGATAAAACGAGATAGAAATTCACACCATTTTTTAAACCAGGATTAGGATAATTTAAAGAGGATAAAACAGGATAAAATAGCTGGAAACAGGAATACGATAAAAATTGATGAAATAAGGGAAAAGTGTATAAAATTAATATAAATGAGAATAGGATAAAAAATATACAGCGCAATAGAAAACCATTTGACTCGTTTTGGAAAGTAGAATATGATAAAAACTGATAGAATGGAATAGGAAAGGGTGAAATTATTGGAAAGATGAACAGGATACAAATTCGTAAAAAGTAAATCCATAAAATCAGGACGAAAAATAATACATAAAGACCCCTATTTTATGTGAAGCGCATAATCTCATGATGCCTCAGAATTAAATATAACTCAAAATCTTTGCAATTTATGAAATTTCTATGGTAAATAAACACGATTCGTCATCACATCAAATAGCATAATTTAGTTTCAAAGTATAATTTTGGAATTTTCGCCTGATTTCGCATAATTTCGAAGTTCATCTTGTTTTTGTAATTTTTAAATATAATATAAATATAATTTTAAATATATTTCTTTTTTACATTGTGAAATACGAGTGTAAAAGAAGGACAATGACCTATTGTTATGACTTTTGAATTTCGAGCTTATTGCTAAAAATATACATTAGGCCAGCGGACGACGCTGATAGATATTCCTCAAACCAATGAGAATTGAAAATGAAGGAAGTCACAGGGGATGATGAACCACGAAAAGTTTTGTGAATATATTTTTCCCTCAACTTCATTGCCTTGCTCGGTCTAAATTATTTAGGTTTCAGTCTAGTTGTAAACACAGCTTTAAAAAAATTGGGACTTAGTTATTCCCAATTTTATTCAATGGCCGATAATATCTCGATACAGGTATGCATTATCATTATATAAGTCTGTCAATTTCTCTCAATTCCTAATCCGAAATCTCTATCCCTATTTATCTTTTTTTATCCAGCAGGGATACTTGTTACCAAATACATGAGAAAATGGCCAAGGATATTATCGAATCTCACCCGGTGCTACTTTAACGTTCCAACAACGAGTTAATTAGTAGCCATAGTTATCTCGAAACACGTTTCAGTGGCCCGTCTGGTCATCAGGACACTCGACGATTCTGATCGTTGAGACCGGTACCGGTATCGGTATTCTCCGAATGTCTCCACTTCTTTTTTACGAGGTACTTCGGGCAACCGATTAAGCAAAGCGTACCAGTGGTAACAGCGTGAAATCTACAAAACGGTGTTAATTAGAAACGATGGGAAGATCGAGCGTCGCCTAGGCAAGATCTATGCCAGCCTGGCTCATCACATCCATTTGAACAATCTCAGCATCAATCCCCTCCTCCAAGGAATAAGGATCGTTAAGGTGGAAATTCTGGGGCCCGTGGCTTCCTTCGCCTCGCGTTGGTACGATAGGTGGTCCAATAATAAGACAATAAGTTAGGCGCACTCGGATGAGACCATGGTATCAGTGTGGGATCGAAATGCAGCACGAACGTATAAGAGACCGGAGCTGGAGCTGGACCGAAGCAAGTGGTATGCCCCAAGTGGCGCCAGAGCTCGTCCTTCTCCTTCTTCGTGTCTCCCTTTTGCCTTCTTTCTTGCTCCTATCCGACTTCTGCTTCTTGTCCTCACTCCCTCTTTGTCACTCCTTCTCGTTATGTGGCGCGATCTCTCGATCATTCTGCATCCTCTTCCCTCCTCCAGGAGGATTCTTTTATTTCTACGAGCATCCTTTTCTCTCTTCTTATCCTTTTCTTACCTTCTTTATCATCTTCTCTTTCCCTCTCTCTTTTCTTTTACCCTTCTCTGTATTTCGCATCCTTCTCTTTCCTTCGCACGAGCTCACGATCGAATTCTTCCGCCGTCTCCTGGCAGAGTCGTTTCGGCCATGGTAACAGAAATTAATAATTTAGAAAGGAGTAGGAATAGTCCGCCACATTAGGAGTTATCATTATAGAATTTAAAATCAGGAAATATTCTAGAGAATTATTATTATTATTATAGCATTAGGCCAAATCCCTTTCGGGGTAAGCGTAACTCATTCGGTTCTAGCATCGTTATACTATGTGGAGAGAATTTGAATGTGAAGGGTCGTTGGACAAAAGGGCTTAAGTGCCAAATTTCGGAAATGAGTTATTTTGAGCTAACTCATGTCTCTGTATAGAATATTATGTTCCAGTTCCATTTATAAGTATGGGTCAAAATACATGTTTGGTGTTTTATTAAAAATGATTACTTCTTTTTGCCTGTTCTTTTTACGATTCCATAAATCTAAGCAGTAGATGGAAATTACTTTATTGTATTTTTCAAAATAAGAGGCAAAAAATGTATACAACTCTTTCTGAGTGAAATTCGGCGTTTTTTGGGACGCGCTGTTCTGGCGCGCTGTTTTGGCGACCCTTCATGTGCTTTTATGTATTTTATCGTTTATTAACTAAATTAAAAACGCACTCAGAAAAATTCAACTGAATTCAAGAGAAAGAAACTAAATATTTTTAAAAACAATATAGTCCTAACAGAACTACTTTGACTAAATCGAAGGTAAATTCTGCAGAAATAATTTGAATTTCTGCTGATTTCAAGTACGTCCAATTTAATTTAAGTAAATTCAAGAAGTGACTTTTATAGCGACATCTAATCAATTCAAAATATATATGAGAGGTCCATTAAGTTCACAATTTCTCAAATCCATATCACTAAATTCAAGGTTCAGTTCAAGATGAGTTCAAATGATATGAAGCAAATTCAAGGTAAATCAAAGAGAATTCAAGTTAATTTAAATAGATTTCAATTACATTCAATATTTAATTGAATTGAAATCGACTGAAATACACTGAATTTTTGTTAAAGAAACTAAACTCAAGCGAGTTTAAACAAATTTAAAGTTGATCAATCAACATAACTCAAAGTAAATTCAGCAATATATGCAAATTCAATTTTAACTATATTGGATTAAAGTTTAGTTCTGGTGAAATCAAATCGAATTCTAGTGAACTGGTCAAAAACTTCAACATCTAAAAACATCTAGAAATTTTAGATTGAATTCTACTAAATTGATATATGCATTATAGTAAATTTATCCAACTAAATTTAATTTTCACAAATTACAATTATGGAATATTTATTTTGATTTTTGATTTATACTTCATTTAATTTAAATTTGATTATATTTTAATTGTATGTTCTAGTAAATTCATGGGACTTCAAATTGATTTGAAAGTCAAGTTTAAAGTGAATTTACTATAAATTCGAATGTTAATTACATTAAATGAAAAGTAAGTTCAACGAAAATCAAATTAAATTTTAGTGAATTTAAATTAGATTAATTTTTAGGTATACCTTGAAATTTATAAATTTATTAATTCACATTTTAAAAATTTGGTAGATTCAAACCAAACTTTTTCCAGGGTGCGGATACGATAAATTAAAATTGTGTTCTAGCTGCTCAAATTAAATTTTAATAAATATAATTGAATTCTATAGTAGGTGTAATGCAATGCTTATAATTAAAATTGAATGTCGGCAATTTAAATAAAATTATAGAAATATAATATTATATATTATTATACAATATAATATTATATATCATATGTTAGTTATTATAATAGAATTATGGGAATTCTAATTGAATGCTAACGGATCTAATGGAATGATAGACATTCCAATTTAATTCCAGCAGTTAAAGCTTAATTCTATTGAATCTAAATTGTACTACAATTTTTTTGTAAAATTAAGATCGAAAAGATCACCCACGAACTATAAGTCTTACAGGAATACAGAAATCGTCATAAGGAATAAAGCACTGCCAACGGTCCCAGTTCATGGCTGCAACATCTCCAATCAAAAAATCTCACTTTCGTACAAAAAACTGACCGCCGGGGAGAAAACTACTTTGCAAATAACATTCCTTAATTTTTATTATTCTTTACATAAAATAATCTACTTTATTAAAGAAATAGTGCTATAAACTTAAATCTTTACAATTTCACGCTTGAAAAAGGAAACAAAGCAGAAAACAGTTTTGACATCTGAAGAATAGAAGATTATCTGGCAGGAATTTATTGCTTGGATTATTTATTGAAATACTTACAACATAAAAATTTAATCTTCTAGTAGATAAAACATTTTTCCATCAATTAATTATGAAACTTACATTGAACTCAATTCCATAATATATTGACTTTTTATGAAATAGCTGAGGCTTCCACATCGGGGCAAGAGTACCTACCCAAGAAAAAAGTTGACAAATGCTTGAAAGTTGAACAGTAACTCTATTATAAATTTGGTCGATAATGCGATAAAACTCTAGCCTCCAAACAAAACGCTTTATAAGCAGACAGGATCATTCTATTTCGTCAACGAATATGAAATTATACCACAGCTATCACAATTTTTAATAAAATTAACTTTTACTTCTTGCTGCATATGTTTAAGGTTAACTTTTCCAGTTTATAAAATACCAAAAAATCCAACTGTCAAATTGTTAGATCCTAAGATATTTTTATTTCATCAAAAAACGATGTCGGTCTGGCCCTCACACGCGGAGGAAGACCAAAGAAATGCAGCTTGTTAGAAATAATTAAAATATCAATAATTCATTGTTTTATTAAGATAATTAATACGTACGAAAATATGATACGCAATAATGTGGGACTCGAAATAAAGCAAAAAATGGATCAATTCCACATCTTATTAATTTTTTACAGAGCAACGAAGGTTAAGCCATCGGCTTTGCCACGGTCTACCTCTACCCTACTCTTGATAGTATTTTTCCTCGAGTGACTAATTAAGTTAAGGTACAGGCTATATGCGAGGGAAGGAGTCGGGATGCGGATGAGAATCACCCGATCGGAACCTCGTGGAGCCAGTGATAAAAGTTCGAACTCGACATCAGCTTTTATCGTACATCTCTATTCGAATGGAATAGGTACGAAAAATGACTGCTATCGATAACGGAAAATCTGCTGTGATGGAATGTTTGGGGGACTCAAGTATAAGTTATTGAACTTTGGGATTCCTCAATGACTGACTCGTGGGACTCGTGGTAAAATATCTGCTCTAGGTATGAAGCCTAATTCAATTTACATACTAATTTATCTGTGTCGAAGAAAGTTTCTAATAGGGTTTAGTATTTAATATCAGTCTGAATAGCACATCAAGAGCTGAGAAAACATTTTTCTATTCTCATAGAAATGTTTAAATTATTTTATTTATCCTTCAACGAACCAAATATTTGATTTTTTCTCATTCATTCCTAAATCGAATCAAAATCCTTGTACTTATCAAACCATCTCTTTATCCTATACAATTCAATAATCATTTCGTTCATTAAAAAAAATAACTATTTCATTTTTTAAATTATGTTTTAATCAGTGTAGCTTCGATCTCGGATGAAACGTCTATGACGAAATAGTTGTTCTTGCATACTCGGAATTAATTTCTTGTACTGAATGTCTGAAATACAAAGCTTGAACACCCAGGGTGACGTCACAAATACGACCCCCCCCCCTCTTTTAAGTCAAAACTTTGTTTCCAGTTTCATCTGATAAAAACCTGAAATAAAACACGAAAAAGTTTGTCAAAACAGAGGAAATATGGTGATTTTCACTAAAATAGGGGAATAAATTCTTTTAAATAAAATTAATGTGTGGCTACCATATTAAATTCTACATAAACCACTTAAGATTTCAAGTTTACTTTTTTAGAACACAGTTGATTTTTCAACCCGAAATGATGAATTTGCAGCCAAGAAAAATAACTTTTTAACCAAATAGTTGAATTTTTAATAAACAAACACATTAATTTAAAACCAAACATTTGCATTTACAGCCAAATAATTGAACTTTCAAGCAAAAGAGGCGACTTTTTAACGAAATATTCGAATTTTCAACCTACAACGATAAATTTTCAACCAAATGGTCGAATTTTCGAACAAACCAGAATTAACTTCAACCACAAAAACATTCTGGTATTATTGATCAAATTTGCGAATCTTTAACCCCAAAAGACAAATTTTTGAGAAAAGAGTTCAATTTTCAACTAAGAACTTTTCTAATGAAAATGGTTAATCCTGAACGAAAAACATAATAGTTGATATTTCAACCAGGAACAGATTTCAATTTCAAATGAAAAACAGTATAATTTAACGAAAAAATTAATTTTTAACAAAACAAGTAATAGGGTAAGAGCACTAATTCTTGGCAAATTTCTCTGAATTCATAGATAATACATTTTTTGAGCATGTTTCGCCTCAATTAATTTAATTCTACTATCATTTTTACATATTATGCATATGTTAATTATTCAGTGCGATGAAGTATGTATCCAAAATAAAATACATTCACTTCGGTTTTTGGCATGCCAATGATTTAATATAGGGCTAAGGTACCAAGAATTGTTGCTCTCACCCTAGTTGATATTTCATGCGAAAAAGATTTTAATTTTATATGAAAAACTGTTCAATTCAACAAAAAAAGCTGAATTTTCAACAAAATAGTTGAATCTCCAACCAGGAAAGATTTTTCAGTCGAGAAAGAAACAAAATGTCAACCAAATTGTTGAATTTTTAAAACAAAATGGCGAATTCTCTACAAAACAGAGTAATTTTCAACCAAGAAGTTATGCTTATAACAAGCAGTTGCATTTTTAGGGGAAAAATACTAATTTTTTACAGAACAGTTGAATTTTCAACAAAAAAAGTTCAATTTCAACAAAAAAGTTCATTTTCAACAAAAAAGTTCAATTCTAACCAAAAAGCTGAATTTTAATCTAAGAACGATCAATTTTCAAACCAAGATGAAATATAGGTGAATTTGCGGTTTAAAAAATTGATTTTTAACAAAAAAAAGACGAATTTTTAGCAAAATAGTTGAATTTTCAACCAAAGAGATGGATCTTAAATTAATAAATTGAATTTTCAATAAATTAGTTTAACTTTCAACCAAGTAGTTAAATTTTCAATCAAGAAAATTAATTTTTTACCAAAAAATACGAATTTAAAAAATACATACATTTTCAAGAAAATAGTTTAATCTTCAATTAAATAGTAGCATTTTGAACCAAAAGGGATGCATTCTGATTCAGAAAGATAATGGTAGACTTCTCAATTAAATAGAATTAATATTCAACGAAAAATAGTTGTATTTTCTTATTCTGTTCTATTAATTCAGTTGTTATGGTAAGAACACCAATTCTTGGCACCTTAGCCGTATTATTGGCATGCCGAAAACCGAATTATATTTATTTTATTTGGGATACATATTTCATTGCACTGAATAATTAATATATGATTTATGTGTAAAAATCTTAGTAAAATTAAACTAATTGTGGCAAAACATGCTAAAAAATGTATTATCTACGAAATCAGAGAAGGGTGGAAACAATTGTGGGGGAGGGGGAAAGAATTGGTGCTCTTACCCTATTTAAGCGGAAAAACGAAAAACAGGTAAATTTTCTTGAAAAACGAGAGGAATTCGGTAAAAAAGCGGGATAATAGGTGAATAGCGGAAAGAGTGTGAAGTCTGTAGATGCCTTATTTTTTTAAAATCACTAATTTTCAGTTTTTCAAGCATTTCAAATTACAGAAAAACTGGGGGTTTGGTGAGGTTGCGGCTCAAGTGAAAGTTGGCATCCTTAGAACCTTTAGGCCTATTTGAAATCAATAAATACTATGAACAATCATAGTATTTTTTTTCTCATACTAAAATACTTTTTTTCCGCATTCAACACTATAGGTGACTTGAACAACTAATAATGTACTAAAAAAAAATTTCGCATTGAAAAAATGCCATGTTCTAATTTTTTTATTGATTAAAAAAAAATTTTGTTGTTCCGTTTTGCCCATCGCACGGGGTAAACCGGGACGCTTTATTAAATAAAAAATAAAATGTATTATGAACAAAATCAATTAAAAAAGACTAAACACATGAGTAGTATAATTACAAGAACTTGTTGTAACAAGTTTAATTGTCCATTTTTTATATAAAAATGACCAAAATCAGGCCTTAAAAAATACGCAGACATGAATTTCGTCTCCGTCCTCACTGACGGAACCTGCGCAAGACTGATGAGCCCAATTGTCGCACTAACTGCATTGGACTCACTGTTTGATCGAAAATTTATGAAAGTACAAACAATCGCGACCTTTGATTTCTTCATTCGGCAGAAATCGAAAGCAATGTGCGCTCCACTACATCGCGCGCGGTGTCCCGTTTTGCCCCTGCCCATTCTGCCCCAAAAGTACTTTTTCCAATATGACCCCCGAAAATCGCGATAATAAATGCGTCTCATAACTTGGAAAACAACAACAAAATTATAACAAATTGTCATGAGAAATCTCGGGAACGACTCAAAACGAAGTTTCCACAATTTCCAGTAGATGGCGTCACACCACAGAGGAGATATAATCTTTGTCCTTTTTTGCCCCTGTCGTCATTTTGCTTCATGTTCTCCTAAGTTCTTAAGAAATTTAATATTAACGCAATATTGCAAGTGTATATTATATAATTTTAAATATTCTCGCGCTTTTTGGCACCTGCGCAGTTGAAAACGTCGGATGTTCAACATAACCTTAAAAACTATCTTCCTTTCAAGAATGACTAATGTCTATAATTTTAGTTTCTTTTTTCAATTTTTTTCAGTGCAATATTATTCGATCCGAATTATAAAGTAAAATGTGCATCATTAACTTGTAAAATCTTCGAAGCGAGTCAAGGCAGTAGTGACAAAAAGGCTCTATCAGAACGGTTTAAATCCACACTTTGGGTTCTTTTTCAGCAAGGGAGGTTCATTTTGATGCAGCTCCTTTGGAACCAAAAATCTGTTCAAAAAGAAACCCCAGTTCTTTTTGTGAAAAATCGTTATTGACATTTTAATGTTTGCTGTTCAGAGATCATTTGTTAGTACCTATTTAATAACTAATTTTAATAAACTTTTTTTCTTCAATTTAAATCATTTGACAAGAAAAATTTGAATCCGATTACGTCTGAAAAACATAAACATGCTTTGTATGTATTGCCGTGTTACGTTGCTGACTGGGGAGAGAAATAGTAGGTAGCGAATGGGAAGGAGTTGCAGGGAAGGCAAAAAGGAAAGAGCGATGGGGCGAGCATTATTCGATGAGACATTTCGGGCATTTTTACGAAAGGGACGCGCAGGAACGCGTGTTCTATTAGCTAAGACAAAAGAGCGGCGCCTAGACGGGACTCGAACAGGCCCAAAACTGTCCGACAGTGTTTATTTATGTGCCGAACTGCGGAAAAAGATGTAAAGTCCTCGGGCCTTCTGCATTCCTGAAACCAGTCGAGCATATTCAGCGCTCTCGAATCATGTTATCCTACTTCAAACTTCCCAATGAATTTTGCAAAAAAAAAGTTTCAGTTCGCAAAAATTAAAAATTGAAGAATGGCTTCAACTATCCATTCCAATCTTTTAATCATTTATAATTTATAAGAGATTTTAGAAGAGGATTAGAGTCTGAATCTGTTTTTTTTTCGAATCTATATGATTTTTATACAACGTGTTCTATTTTACGATCTTGTATTCTTTTTAATTTTAAGCCTCTCTAATTTTATCCAGTTTTATTTTATATTTTTGTTCTGATCAATCTATACAATTCCGCCCTCTTATTTTCTATTAGTTTTAATTTTTGTTCATATTTAGAGTAAATACCCCTGCCTAACCCCTAAGCTACGTCTATATGCAATTCCCATTTCACACTCCTAATGCTAACTAATTTTTGTTATTAATATTTCATATAGAAATAAACTTCTGACATAAGATAAGGGAACGTCCTTTAATTACTTAAGGATGATTTTTAAATTTTAGACCCACAGCCCCCTATATGATGATTCATAAGATTTTTGTGACCCCTGCCCTCCTTCTTACGTAAGATTTTATATTCTTTACTCAAAGTAACAAGAATATATTTTCCCCCCTGTACACGAGATTTTAAAAGATTTTAAGGTATTTCAAAAGTTTCGAACAATTTTCAGTGATTTAAAAAGATTTTACGGGATTTTAAGACATTTCAAAGGACAACAAAGTATTTCAAAAAATGATATTATTTTTACGGAATTTGATGAAATTTCCAAAGCTTTTGATGGATTTCATGAGAATTCACGGCGTTTCAAAAAAATTTTAGAGCAGTAAAAACGTTATAGGGTATTTTATGATTCCAAAGGCTTAAGAGAGGTTTCACAATTTTCGAATGATTTTAAAAGATTTTAAGACTTTGAAGATATTACCTAGTGTATTTTCAGAGAGAATCTCAATTTTTCAAGGAATTTTACAGGATTTCAAGGGACTTCAAGGAGTTCAATCAGATTTTACGGGATTTCAAGAGATACATGAGTAAAAATCGTAAGTATGGGTGTGCTCAATCATTGACTTTCCGAAGTATAAAAAATGTATGTATGGAAAACTTGCAGTTTTTTATAACTCCCAAAACTAGGAAAAAAATTCAAGGATACAAGAGTAAAATTTACATATAAATACTATATACTAGCGATTCCAAACCTTTTTTTTAAAGCCACTCGAATAAAATAATTCTACCCCTGAAATTAGGAAACACTTTCAGCGAAATAAAATTCAATTTGGGCATGAAAATATACTGCCCTATAAACTTATCCATAACACTGTTCTAAAAAAGCTTTAATCGAAAAATTGAACCACTCAAAAAATTCAAATGAATTCAAAAGAAATTTTCAATTAATTGTGAATTCAGAAAAAGCGAATTAAAAGAAAATTATTATATGGAGATTGAAAATGAACAATGTAGAAGGTTCCAAAAGTTATTCCAATACCAAAACTTCCCTAGAAAATATCATTCTACCCCTGAAACTCGATTTCTTATTATTTTTTAAATCACTTTAAAATCATACGAATATTATGACACGGAAATACACTAAGAGGAGGTTCTAGTTCCCATGGTTTTTTAAAACTAGCGAAAATTGAAAGAAAGAAATCCTCTGAGTGAGCAAAGACTGTAATTGTGTATTTTTATTTTTACGAACATGCTAGAACTAGAGAAAAGGGGATATTCGTGAAACCCAACAAAAATCGTTCTATCCATTTCTATCCCTTTTCTATCCCTTTTTGCAAGAAAAAGACTTCACAGGGAAAACTGGGGTTTCTATTAGAATCGATTTTTGGTTCCAAGGAAGCTACAACAAAAAGCAACCTCTCTTGCTGAAATGAAATCCAAAATGATAAATTTTTCGAAAGGAACCCAAAGAATGAGTTCTAATAGAGATTTTGTGTACAGAACTCATTTTATGCCTCGACTCACTTCGAAATTTTACAAGATAATGGGGCACCTTTCGCGTTACAATTTCAGATCTAATGACATTGCACTGTGAAAAATTTAATAAAGACACTAAAATTATAGAGATTAGTCATTCTATCTGATATCAACGAGCTAAAAATAAACCTCAGTTTTTTCTGTGTTTGAGTGAAATCTTAATAATAAAAAAAGGGATCTAACTTTCCTCCCATTTCAAGAAATTGTTTTTCTAAAGCTTTAATGTAAACCCAGCAATTTAGAAATATTTTCTTTTCAATGATTAAAAAAATGGCGATTGGTCAAAAGTACAACCCTAAGATAATGAATTCATGATTGAATTCCGACAATGCCAGAGATGAAATAACGTCTCGAGGAATATATTGAGTGCAGTTCGTCGTGAAACATTATTTAGTTGGAAATATTCCGCCTCGAAGGACTCGTCGTCATTCGAAGGACAGCCGAGCGGAGACATGAAGGAGCGGAGAATTCAATGTGAAAAAATGTTGCTACCCATCTCGCTGATCGTATAAATAAAATCGGCTTGTACGAACGAAGCGTGACGTTAATACGTGATTTCGATCGTTCCTGTACGACTGTTTGTGCGTGTGCGCGATAACTATACAACCGGCCCATGTGACTCCGGTATGCGTAGATGGATGCGATATGTAATTAATGACAATGTTGACCTGGAACGGTTTCTCGGACTGATCTCGACACCAAAATGACATGGATCTCAAACCAAGGATCGTCAATCTCCTTCTCAGGGACGAAACACCAGAGATATATTCTCAGTTAAATAGAAATTTTATCTTCCTAGTACTGTGTCACCTTAAACACCATTCGAAATAATCTTTATCTAGTCTCGTCATCATAAATCTTGAATGTTTCAATTTTTTCTAGAAATATATACTTTAATTATTCATTTAAATTATTATTATTATATAGTTGAGTTGTTCAACGGAAAAATAAAAATATTTTGGAACCAAGTAAATCCATTTACTTGAATCCTGTTTGTAAGGATCAAGCAAATATTCTTTCACAGGATTGATTTTTATTTGAGCCATACATATATCTTTTGCTGATTTGAAGAAATAAATTCTTTGGCTGTATTTTCTTGATTACAATCAATATTTCGTACATTCAAGAAAATGATTTCCTTGACTCAAAAGGGAGGAGTCACTGGAAGTAACGTTACGAACTTCGATAAAATTATTTTAGTTTGGCTAAAAAATCTACTACTTGGTTAAAAATTTAATTGTTTTGTCGAAAATGTAAGTGTTTTGTTAAAAATTAGTTTTTTTGTTATTAAGAACTAATTTTTTGAACTGAAAATGTAAAATTTTAAAATGACAATGTATAATTCATGTATTTTGTTGAAAAAATTTGTCTTTTTTGGTAGAAATTTAATCATTAATCCTTTTTAGTTGAAAATGCACATGTTCAGTTGAAAATGAATCCGTTTTTGTTGAGGATTTACCTATTCTGTTGAAAATTCCTATTTTTTGTTTGAAAAATCAACCACTTGGTTTAAAGTTCAACTACTTAAAAAAAATTGCTATGCAATTGATTCATCATTTTAGTTGAAAATTGATCTTTTTTGTCGAAAAGTCGGCTGTTTGGCTTAAAAATTCGACATTTTCGTAGAAAATTAACTTTGTTGTCAAATATTCATATTTTTGGTTGTAAATTCAACTATTTGGTTAAACATTCGTTTTTGGTTTGTTTAATTCAGCAGGTTGTAAATTCGTTCTCTTATTGATTTGTTGAATTGAAAATTATGACACTATTCCATTTTTGTTCCAAAAAAATCTTTTGTAGTTGAAAATTCAACTATTTAGTTTACAATTCATTTTTCTAGATTGAAAATTCATCTGTATGTTTGAGGATTCAACTATTTTATTAAAAATTTGTCTTTTGGTAAAAAATTCATCATTTATGGTAGAAAAGTCATTTTTCTGGATTAAAAAAGACCTTTTTTGTTGATGATTCAACTTTCAGGGTTGAAAAATCAACTGCTTTTGTTGAATTTTAATCTTTTTTTCAATCTCGATCATTTGGTTGCACCTTGTAGGTCGAAAATTCAACTATTTTGACAAAATCATCTTTTTTTGATGAAAATTTAATTGGTTCGTTGAAATTTCGTCCCTTTGGATTGAAAATTCATCTTTAATGGTAAAAAGTCATCATTCCTGGTTAAAAATGTATCTTTCTTGGTTGAAAATCCATCCATTTTTGTTGAAAATTAGGTTTGGTTTGATTCAATAGGTTGAAAATTCGTTTTGTTTTAGAATTAATTTTTCAACTTAAAATATTCAAAATTCAATCTTAGGAAATAAAAGTCTTTCATAATAAGTTCAATATGCGCTATTTACATTATTTTTATTCAAAAGAATTTACGATCCTATCATTCCCCTATTTTCGTGAAAAATCACTCTATTTCCCCGGTTTCTAAACAATTCGTGGCTACTACGTTACTTTTAGGGCGGGGTGGGGAGGGGGTAGAACTACGGTCTTCGAAGAGGGTGGACGGGGGGTCAAAAATAGCCCAAAATTGGTAACGCAGTTTGTGGACGACCCCTTGTATTATTCTTTCAAAGAAATATTTATTTGATTCAATTAGTTCGATTCGATTAATTGATCAATGCGCATTCTAACCAATTAATTTGTCCATACTTGAATCACGCCTTCACATTGAAAGAAATGCTACATTCTCAATGGATATACTATTGAATCAATAAATCACATTCAATTGCAGGTTTTTTTATGACTCAAATGATTATACTATAAAATTTATAGCATCACTATTTGGTTCAATAGTGATGCTATAAATTATGTGGTATATAATATACATTCGAATTGATCAAATATATGTTTTTGAACGACGTTTATTGATTCAATAGTATATTTCTTAGAAAATGTAACATTTTTTCTCCGTGGGGTTTATTCAACTCAAATAAATAATTATTCAATTCAAAAGAATTTAAATTAAGTTAAAAAGGTATTTATTTGATACAAAGAGTTGATGCATGTATACCAATGAAGCATATCTTCAGTTGATAATATATTATGTTAACATAAATATTAATTTCTTTATTCAAAGGAAATGTTTCTTTCGATAAATAGAATTAAATTATTCATATCAAATAAACATTTGTTTAAGCGAAATAATTATTTTGTTAAATTCAATATTTACTCAACGGGCCAAAGTTCGATTCCTGCTGGAGGTGTACGTGTAATCGAATTCTTTTGTTTCAGCTTCATCAAGATTTTAAATTACATATGTTAATTGTTTAAATTAAATATGTATTATAATACCAAAGTTCTCATAATTTAAACTAAAAGAATTTAGTTGTTCATTTAGGAAAATATATACTACAATTGAAGTACAAACTATATATAGATATATATATTTAGTTTATTTATATTATACATATATATATATTTTTTCATTTAAATACTAATATTAGTACTACAAGTAAAAAAGTAAAGTAATTTAATTAATTTATGAAGTAAATAATAATAAATAATAATAATAATAATAAATAATACTAAAGTACTACAAAATACTGATTGAAATGTCAAATTTTAAAGGTTTTCAACTTGCTGTTTCTCCATGTAATGAGCTTTTTTGATTCGAATTGATTTAAATTTGACTGAGTACGAGTTATCGAATTTTGAGCCGATATGAAATTTCCGCTCATTGTTCGCTGAAGCAGATTTTGGGGGTACATGAGAAAATTCGCATATATGACACTTTTTTTAGTTCCACTAGCCCTACAATGTCCACTATGTCTCGTGAAAAGTATATTGAGTTTTTTTTGTTAGTGCAGCTAAAATGCAACTAAAATTCTCGATAAATAAAAAAAAAATTTTAAACTGAAAAAAAATTCAAACACGCTTAACATGAAATAGCTTGTATGATTTCATGAACTTTATGTTATTACCAAAAGCCTCAAATAATGGTTTGATTCCTCAAAAACTTTAGTTATATGTATATTTTGGATTTACATAGTTTTTAAAACTGAATTTCAAGATTTAAATTAGAAATACTGGAACAAAATAAAAAATTAGTAGTAGGTACATATATAGATAAGCTCAAAGTTAAAAAAAAATTCAAATGATGCTTTTCATCATATCTTCAGAATGTGCATACAAAACTATCAAATCAAATAAAAAGAACAAGTTTGTAGCACCTTTTTGCTATCAACTTGTATACATGTAAATTCAAGAAATAATTTTTAAAAAAATTTACTTTTTTAGAAAGGGTTCTGGCGATGATTTTATGGTCTGAAAACTTTAATGGAATGACGGGAAACCATAATCAACTTGGAAATTCCATATGCAGGCACCTTTCAATTACAGTTGGTTCAACCCCACCGTAGTTAATGCTCACGTCATGATTCACTCAAATGAAACAATGTTTAAAGGTAGAAGATGCAGATGAGAATTAGAAATTTTTTGATGTTACAGTTTGAAACTGGATCTTTTAAAAATTAAATTTTCTAATTTATTGCTATATCAATTCAGAATTGCTTAATTTTAAAGGAATACAGCCGTCAATTTTGAATTATTGGAACTTGAATAGATTATTTATAAAATTATTTTGTCTTGAAGGCATCCAATTTGAAATTCTTTAATTTCGACTACGCGTTTATGGTTGTTTAATTTTCATAACTGGGTACCTAATTTAAAAATTTCGAACTGTTTCAGACAAAGAAAGCTACAAGATTATTTGATTCAGCTAGATCTCAGATTTAAAGTAACGTCAGTTTATAATATTTCCTTCTGAAATTTGTACTGCTTCAATTACTTTCTGCTCAAATTTTTATTTCTCGAAATTTTGGTACTGTCTAATTACGACCACTTCAAGTTTCAATTTGTTTCTCTTATCTTTATACAGTATAATTTTGGATTGTTAAAAAAAATTAAATGGGTAATGTCAAGGTCTGAGTTTAATCTTCGTGATTTTTCGATTGATTAATAAATCATCAAATCGAACTATAAATTCGAATGAAAATTTCTCCTTTTAAATTTTTGTAAATTAGGATCTTGAAATGAACCGAATGAAATTTAATACATTGAGTTATAAGGACACTTTTTATCTGAGACCAAAACTGCCTATGGGGTTTGTTTTCCGGGTTGATAAATCGACACCTTTCAGATCCTGCAGATGCCTACATATAAGACGTTGGACCAACCGAACCAGGACACCGTATATCCTTTAATGCCGATTAATTCATCAACCACAGCAGATAAGCTTCTCGAAACTGGCCCCTTCGCGCGATACCGTCACCACGGGAATACCATGCGATACTGGAGCACATTGCAAAAAACAAACAAACGTACGCGACCGTAATTTCAGCACGTCCAGCAACCAGTGAGGCGTTTCCTGTCGCGCAACGAGAGAAAAGATTAAGTCATAAAAAGTTGCTTCAAGACAAGTCTGCACGTCTTGAAAACCTTCCACGAGCGCGTGCGATCGATAAATTTAATATTTTTTTAATATCCACCGTTTTTTGTTTCGATTACAGATGAAAGTTAATGGAATTGAAATAAGTCATGGTTTCGAAACTCCTATAAACATGATGAAAATCAATATAATATATACTTTTAAAAATTCAATTATTAAAAACTTAACTATTTGATATTAAAATATTTCAAACTGAAAAAGGGGGAAATTCTTCAGCATTTAATTAAATTAAATGTTTACTAGGGTATCAATGAAAAACTTCGGAAACTGAAACGTTTAAAATATTACAACCAGAAATTGTAAGCGTTCCAGTAATTTGAACATTTTAAATCTAAAATCTGCAATAACTTTTCAGGAAGGATCTATAGTTTTTAATTTTCGGGCTTGATCTTTGTATCAAGATCAACCTAATATTTAAAAATAAAATCTTTAATTTGTACACTGTTAGAAATGTTTCAAAAATTCCGAAAAATTTAGGATACTAAAGTAACTGAAATTGACGAAATTAGGTTAATGAGTACGAAATTCATAACTTTTTATAGTAAATTTACTAAATTTTTATTAAAATTTAGAAACGGTATCTGAAAACTACAAATAGTTTCCTAAAATTCCTAAATGATAACAGAAATATAAGTTATCATGACAGAAAGAAGTGCGTGGTTAGCAACTGCGCACTCCTTTTTTGTGTTGAATTATAGCGATGCAGTAAACCTATTTTTTCAATATTGAATGACGTGTTGACATCGTCGAAGACGCCCTCTTGGCTAGATAGGTTATATCTATAATTTTGAGTCGTTCCGCTGGTTCATTAATTTTAATATAAATTTGCAGTATATATTTGTCTTAACAATATCAATTATAGTAAGACTGTAAGCGAGCGAAGTTTATATGTAAATTACTACCTATGTATCTAGGTTATATAATATACTCAATGAATCAAATGTGTTTATATTAACTTCACTCATATTTTCTTACTATTCATATTATTATTCCATTGATCCATTTTCCTTTCGAAGTAAGAGTTAGATTGATCTAGAATTCCTCTGTTATTTATTTAAATAAGCGATCACCTCAAGTGAAGAGCCTCACAAAGTCATCATGTGAAGCTCCCCTCTCGGGCCCATGAGTATCCAAGGACTTTTGATTCAGACGTCATTCACTCCACGGACACTCTTTATAAACTATTTATCTCTAGCTTCCTTGATGTCCATGCATTTTCTCATGTAAGCTCTTGTGCTTCTACGGCTTCTTATGTCTCTTCGAATAAGCGTCTCATTCACACATTCTAACCAGTCTTTTCGCGGCCTGCCTCTGGGCACACTGCCATTGACTTCACCTTGATACACTTGTTTCGTTAGTCGTTCATCTTTCATTCTCTCAACATGCCCAAACCATCTTAACATATTTCTTTTGCATACGTCAACTAGTGTCTCCTCTACATAACATTATTTGAGGATTATCTCATTACTTACTTTGTTTATCAGTGTTTTGCCGCACATCATACGCAGGAACTTCATGTTTATCGCGTTTATTTTACTCTTATCCTTTTCTTGGTAGGTCCAGATTTCGCTACCGTACATCACAATGGCTATAAATATAGAATAATATATTGTTCTTTTAGCTTTAACTGATATGTTTTTACTTCTGATAATGGATTCTGCTCTACCGATAACCTTCTTACCCTCATTTTTACGACTATCCAACTCTCCATCTATCTTTCCGGCATTAGTGAATAGGCTACCAAAGTATACGTACTTACCAACTTGTTCTATTTTCTCATCATTTAGGACAATGTTGCACATCGTTTTCTCACACTTTCCTTCAAACACCATGATTTTTTTTTATTTACGTTAATTTTGAGGCCCATGTTCTTTAGGCTTGTATTCAGTTTGCTCAACATTATTTGCAAGTCTTCGATTGACTTTGCCATAACATTCTTATCATCTGCGAACGCTAGCTTACGTACCCTCACTGTCCCGAGATCCACACCTTCTTCGTCGAAGAGGGCCATTCCTAGACACTTGTCCATGAATATAATAAATAGACGTGAGAACGTAACGCATCCTTGCCTAACACCTCGCATAATATCGAACCAGTCACTCAGTTTCTCAATAACCCCTACAATCGCTTTGCTACCAGCATATATTGTTTTTATTGCTTTTAGGAACCATCCATTGACTCCGTACTCTTCCAGGACTTCCCAAAGTATACTTCTAGCCACCTTGTCAAAAGCTTTTTCTAGGTCAACAAATGAACAGAAAACGTTTTTCCGTACTCTAAAACTTTTTTTTGTGATCTGTCTTAAGCTAAATATTTGATCCGTTCATGATCTTCCTGGCATAAATCCACTTTGGACTTCCCATATCTTTCTTCTGTGATTTAAATTACCCTACGAATAAGCATTTTTGAATATATTTTACTCACGGTACTTAATAAGCTGATACCTCTGTAATTATTGCAGTTTCTTTTATCTCCCTTTCCTTTGTATATTGGTACGATAATAGCTTTATTCCAGTCATCTGGAACTTCTCTTATGATACGCAAAGTTATCAATTCGCACAACCAGTGAGGTATGTAGTCGCCCCCGTATTTGAGCATTTTAGCGTTAATGCTGTCTACGCCAGCAGCCTTAGCATTTTTGAAGTTCTCAATTACATCCCTAACCTCAGAGGCACAGACTCTATCAATTGGATTTTCTAACGTATCGTGTACTATATCGCAGCTGTGGTGCCCTATAGCTTCACCTCCCAATAATTCCACTAGTTTACGGCCATTTTCCCCACCATATGTCACTATGATTTTCCCATATATATTGGCCCACTTAACACGAATATCACACTCAAATAATTTTTTATGGAAGCGTTTTCGAGATATCAATGATCAAATTTTTTTTTCAATTTTCAGAGTTGTTCCGACGATTTCAATAAGTTGGCTAATATTTGCGATTTTTATTCTTTCCAGGACGATATGTGAATTGTCGACCTCGATTTTTGCCAAAAAATACAACTTGTCCAACTTATTAAAATCGCTAGCATCTGAACTACAGGGCCGATCTAAAAACTTTACTATAGAAAGTTTTACAGGATTCAGTTGCCTTCAATTTGAGTGCTCGTTTAGGAAAATCGGTTAATTAGAACTCGAGATATACTCAAAAACGTCGCAACAACTCTGAAAATTGAAAAAAATGTCGCACATTGATATCTTAAAAACGCTTTCATAAAAATGTGTGTGTGTGTGATTTTCGTGTTTAGTGGGCCAAAATACACAAAAAAAATCATATTAAGATGTGGTGGGCAGGAAAAATTTTCAATTTTGTAAACTAATGTTCCTTAAAAGAGTCTCTCAAAGCGTCTAGTATCCTGTCTGTATCATATAGCAATTCACTCTTGCTATTTCTGATGCTGACTAACTCTGTACTTTCACCTCCCTTCATATTGATCAACGCCCATTTATAAAACAGTTTCTTGCTTCCTTCAAAATCGTTTCGCATTTTCTTCTCTTCTTCTGTTTTGATTGTATCTTTACTTTCCTTGACTAGTAGTTTTACTTTCCTCTTTTCGTATCTGTAATAATTTTCAATTCTGTTTCTCTCCTCTGTTCAACTTTCTTTTATGCGCTTCCTTCTTTTCTTGGACGGGCTGCTTTGATTTCATCATTCCACCACGCGTCACCAGGCATTCTTCCTGTAACCGCAGTACCACACACTTCAGTCGCACTCTTAACAATGACATGCTGGATCATAGTCGATCCGCCCTCTATATCTTTATTGATTATAAGCGCCTTCCAAGTTACCTCATCTATACGTTCGTTTATCCTATTTTGAAAATCTATTCGCACTTCCGGTTTCTGTGAATTCTCAATCTTGATTCGCATTTTTTTCGTTTTTTTGGTTCTCTTTCTTCTGCATCTCTGACCTAACTTCATTTTGGATACTAGAATGTAATGATCAGTATTGCATTCAAAACCCCTCGTGACCCTTGTATCTTTTACTAGCTCTCTTAGTCTTTCATTCGCAAAAACGAAGTCAATTATACTGTGGCTATCTCCTCTATACACCAGGTATACATGTGGATCATTTTATGCCTGAACCAAGTATTTGTCATAAATAAACCCTTTTCTAAGCATAAGCTAACTAATTTTGTTCTGTTATCATTTCTTTTTGGATCCCCAAAATTACCTAGCACCCTTTCTCTACCCTGACGTTTAACACCGACCCATCCATTCATATCCACTAGTAGAATGATTCTCTCACCATGATCGTAAGTACTTATAGTATCATATAAAGTGTCCCAGAAGGCGTCTTTTACTACACACGGATCACCATCAACTGGGGCGTAGCACGTTATGACAAATAATCTACTTATTCCTAATTTCATTCTAACCCAAAAGAACCTAGAAGATACAAGTCTATTATCCCTGAGATGCTGTCTTGTTCTCTCATTCATAATCAAACCTACCCCTTGACTACCATGTGATTCACTATCTTACTCCTGACCATAATTCAAGTCCGCCTTTCAACTCCCCATTTTCTGTCTTTCTAATGTCGCATCTCTTTTTCTTTATTTCAGGTACATATAAAATATCTAGCTTTCTTGTGTGAATAGTTTTTATATTAAAATAATGAAGCGACAAATTTTTTTAATCCCTTGAAATTTTTAGTTACAGTAACTGAAAATTACTAAATTGTAAAAGAATTTTCTGAAAAATATGACTAAAGCTTCATGCAGTTACCGTTGCTTAAATTTATGTTCCTTTTTAGGAGAATTAGAAACGGTTTCTGCATAAAGCTTTAGTGACGCGTCTCTGAAAATTCCTACAGAAATTTCTAACAGTGTATATACACACCAGAACATTTGGAAGAATAATTCTCCATTCCGAGTGCTGGTAATATTATTAAAAAAAAAATTGAATACATTTCGACTTTAAAATTGTAAATTTTTGCAAAACTTTTTTTCAACTAGCGAAAAAGAGTATAAAATTTAACAAGTTATACAATTCGAAGCGAGAACGATTTAAAGACGTACTTCGTTGATTTTAAATTATGATTGCAATTTTCTATTGTATTATTATTATTAATTTCAATTAAATTTATCTGATAATAAAAACAGGCCTACAATATATTACAAAGTGAATTAATTTTTTTTTGTTAATCAAAACCATTATTTTGATTCTATTTAAAATTTATTGACGACAGTAACTTCTACGTGTGCCATTTGTTTATAATTTATAAATAATACCAATGTGTTTGACTATTCGAATTAACTAATATTAATTAAACAATTTTAACCTGAATCATATTTTTCTGAAGTATGCTTAGAATTCTCCGTCAAGATTTACAGAAATTAATAATAGATCTATTGATGTCGATTTTATCAAATTTTTTAAAGGTTAGCGACTTTTGAAATTGATTGTACGTAGTGTACATCTTTAATAGGCAACTGGTTTGTATGATTTGAAATGGATTCGGTTATTGAAAAAGTTGCGTTACATATAAATAAAATGTATTAATTTTTGCTTCTGCCAAGTTGTCTTATTTTAGAATTGCGCAATACTTCAAACTTAATACCATTTTACCGGAATCAAATTCATTGTATCTCACAAGTTAACAACTTTTGGCAAAATAACTTAATGTTTCCGAAGCGGGTATAAAAATCATATCGAGCATAATAGAGTGTCGTTTCCGGTTGTATCTTCCCGTCAATTCAACAGGCAATAACTGCGGATAAAATTTTTACATCGTAATCGTCGTCCCCTATCTTGGAGAGTCGAGTTTATAACGTAAAATTAATAGAGCTTGTCTTGTCGCTCGTATCGGCACCGCGGCCTTTTAGTAATTTATCATGGGATTACGGTGCAAATATAGCGCACCGGTCTACAACGACGCTCTCACCCCATGGACCCGCGCCACATAGGCGCGGGAATCACTTCCTGTGTCAATAAACACAGCTCTTACCGTTGATTCACCCTAATCCAACTGGGGTTGAGAATTTGAGATCAACGAACCGACACCGTGCAGTAAAGTCGCGTGTGGCTTCGATTTGTACCACGTTTCAGAGTCGACCATGCGAAATTTTTCGTACAAGTCATGCTTTTTTTCACACTCACAATGAGAGTCTCGAATTTTAAATAAATTTTACTCAGAAATTAATCATTCTCATCATTTATAAATCAGATTTTTCTTAGTACATTTCGCACCATAGTAGATTTTACTGCGTTCTATATTTTAGCCCTTCTCTATAATGTCCGGTAGAAATCTATCCATAATGTTGAAATTAATTCTTTAGATAGCATTGTAATTTTTACTGCGACGTACGGTAGAAAAAAGCAGCTTTTTTTGGAAAAAAATCGCCTGACAGTATAAATCTTAACGGATTTTTTTTATAGAAATGAGCGTAAGTCTTCCAGCTATAACGAGTAACTGCGGATATAATACCTCGACTGAAACAAAATTTGTTATCGAACAACAAAGTTTAAACTTTTTTTGTCTAACTTTCCAGTGATTTGTTCTTTTCAGACTTTCAAAGTCATTTGAACAGTTCATAAATCAGTGTACTAACTAACTGAAAATTATTTTCAGTGGGTCAGACAGAATTCTTTTTATAATTTTATAAACAAACTATTGAAAAAATGTAATTTTTTTGTGATTTGCAATAATAGGCTATTTTAAATCCATAGCTTTTGTATGAAATATGTCAGATATTATTGTGCGATTACAATTAGTTAAGAATTGCTACTGTTTAGCAATTATTTAATGAATAGTTGTAAAGAAATGCACATTTAGACCATTTTTCAATCATTTTGTTTAATTTTTTTGCGGAATGAACTCAAAATATCTTGTCAAAGATTCCTTGCTGTCGTATTGCTGTTATATTTTCCAAAATGAAAAAAATGGGTAATTAAATAAACAATTTTTTAAACAAATGCACACTATATTTCTTGGTCAATTGACTAACAATGCGTCCACCATAAATTCTTTGATGACATATATTTTAAATTGATAGAAGCTGGTTATTCTTTAAGCGGAAATTGAGCATATTCGTAAAAAATTGTAAAAATGTGAATTTATTAATAAAAATTGTTTACTAAATTGTTTTTAAAAATGTGACAACAAGAAGTCTTTGGCGAGACATTTGGAGCTGATTCTGCAAAAAAATGAAGCGCTATAGCACATTCTGACCATTTTTTCATGAATATATTCATTTAAAAATGGTCAAAATGTGCATTTACTTAGAAAAATTGTTTATATAATTACCATTTTTTGCAAATCAAAAAAATAATAGCGAGGAGTCTTTGGTAAGATATTTCGATTCTGCACCCTATTCATAAAAAATGGTCGAGATGTGACTTTATGTACAACAATTGTTTAAAAAAGACAAAAAAGTTTCAACGTTTTTGTTGAATAACAAATTTTGTTTTAAGCACAGTAAAATATTCGCAGTTACTCTGTATACCTGGAAGACTTACGCTCATTTCTAAAAATATATATATTTCAAGGATTGTGGATTAGGAATTTTGGTCTATAAAGTAGTTTTTATGGATGAAATGTGATTTTCACACGTATTCAATTTTGTTCGAAATTTGAATATACAATTTTCCAGTGTAAATTAATACAAAAAATTCTTAGTCTGATAATATTCTCAATTTATTATTTAAAAAAAATTAATGGAGTTTTCAATATCCGCCAAGCAGATATTTCATGATTGAATGGATATTCGAAGTTTAAAAACAATAAGTTATTCAAGTTGTCTTAACATTAGGGAAGAAAATATATTCCTCATACAGTGATACAGCTTTTTTGTATTTTTCATATTTCAAAACAAATGTTATTAAAGCACAAATTCCCTTTTATTGTATACGAGATTTACCTCTTTAATCGTATGGCAAGGGCAATTTCGAAAGGGTTTTTAATAACTTTTGAGCAGCGATTTCCTAATTAAGTTGAAAATTAATAGTCACTTTATTGATAGGATTTTATGCTACAAATGTAAATATTTAAAATAATAATTTTCCTATAATCATGAGGTAAATACAAACATTTTAATATCGCTCAATATTCAAAAAAGCAGTTACTGATCCTTTTTTTCTTAATTAAATTAAAAAAATATTACCAGTTTATTAAATACGGGTTTGAAAAGTGTTCACGTCATTTAGATTCTTTTTGTTGACACAAATTTTAAATCTAAAGATTTCATCAAATTTTTCGTATAAATTATTTACTAATTGGGCAATATTTGTGTATTTAAAAGTTTTTCGAAGCTATACTGATTTCAAGAATAAAATTTAATTCGAAGTTTTTAAGAAATAATACTTTTCAGAATAAGCGTAGCAAAAATTAATCTCATAAATATTGTTCAAAAATTCATAATAATTTGGAAGATACGTGAACTTGATATTTTTTGTAATCCTTCTAAAGATTTTTCTTAGCTTTTTCAGTAGCCATAACTATGGTTTTGAGTAACTGAATTAAGATTTGAAACTCTAATATTTTTATTTAAAATTGAACTCTAAAATAAAAAAAGATGATAAAAACACCTGTTTGACAGGATATACCTCTCAAAAATGTAATATTCTATAGAAGATTTGTGGCGGAAATTATCAAGTTTTGCGGAAGTATCTACAAGCCGTAGGAATTAATGACCAAAAAGTGAGATAAAAAAAATATGTCTGATTCTCACAGATAGATTTTGCAAATCATTGAATGGCATAAAAAGTATCTTCTTATGGGGAAGCAAATTACTCGACGCCAATGGGTGACACCCGGGATGCGTTGCCGGTCGTGTGCCGGCAGCACGCGTACCACTTTCGCATTATCTATTATTCCACATAGCATTACAATGACAATGACCGCAATAACGATCGACGAGATTGGGAGAGTGAGAGAGAGTGAGGGGGGGGGGGGGTAAACTGGATACATGTAGTGCGTATGTACACATGAGCTGTCGGCCGACAGCTCGGAAAATTGCTAACAAATAATCCTACAAAGGATAGCGATATGGGGTGAATTGCGACGACCCCCGTGACGAATAGACTTGTCGTAAATCAACATGTAAGAAGTCGGGGCCTCATCCTTTCTCCCACAGATTTTTCTAATGTCTAATTTGGTAATATTTGGAATCTCACCTTTCGAAAAAGTACTCATTTTATAAATTTTAACAATCTAATTTAATAAAGTACAAAAGTATATTATTTGCTTTTAAAGAGGCTGAAGTTGACGACCAATTCTGAAAAAGTGGTATGAAGCAGTTGTAAAGAGCCTTCTTTTTAGCTATTGCGCTTGCGCATTTCGATTCAGAATTACTTTTTATTACTGCTGAAATCATAACCTCAGTTCCTTATGAGTTGACCTCGGAGTTGAAGCTTGACATACACTGGTTGTGAGTAGTGAGTGGTGATTGGTCCAACTCGAAGTGATAAGTTACCATAAATTACTGATAAATTACCATAAATGAACAATAAACTGCCACAAGGTACCGAAAATATCCTAAATTTTTTGGAAATTTTCTGATACCTTACATTTTCGGTGAATTATCAATTTTCCATTAATTTCGGGAAATTTTTAGATTTTTTCTAAAAATCTTTCACTACCTTAAATTTCCTGAAATTTTCGGTATTGTATAAATTTATACAAAATTTACAAAAATTTCCGGAAATTGTTTGTTATTTTTGGTACCATAAATTTCCAAAGTAATCGGAAAATTTGTTTTGATTGTTTTTCAAGTTGGAAATTTTTTGCTTCTGTTACAACAAATTTCGTGTGTAACAGGTGCTGAATTAGGCAGTTGTAACTCTTGTAAATTTTACAGTATTTGCCTATATAATAATTCTACGGCTCATCTTCGGGTAATTTCTGGCACATCTTCGGCTCGTTTACAGCTCGCTTTTGGCTTGCTTCCATTTGACCTTCGACTCACTTCACAACTCTCCTTCGATTCGCCTTTGGCTCATGCAGCAAACTTCACACTTGTGTAGAACTGACTACTTTTCGCACTTGTAGCACAATATACTATTAGATATAATTAATGTAGATACCATATTGAATTCAATATGAAACATTTCAAATTCCTAAGATTTCAAGTCGAAATACATTACATCTTCAACAAAATAGTTGTACCAACAACCCAAATAGTTGAACTTTTAACCAAATAGTAGAATTTTCAACCAAAAGAGGTGAATTTCGAACTAAAAATATAATAGTAGAATTTCAATAAAAAAATTAACTTTGAGCCAAAAATAGTTCAATTTTCTTATTGCGTTCTATTAATTCAGTTCGAAGTGTGAAATATGAAAGTGATTTTCAAACTGATTAGGATATTATTCAACTGTACCTTTGCAGGATCATCTGTCGCAAACTGTGTCAAAATTTATCACCAGGAAACGTACTAAACGTTATCTAAGTTCATGATGTTACCTTCACCCCCCCCCCCCTGTTACAAACAGTTGCCCCCCCCCTCCTCGAATTGGTAACGTACTTTATGGGCGGCCCCTTATTGACGTAATTAAAATGAAAATATTCAATACCCAAAATCAAAATATTCAGTCAGTCCCGTCAAATCATAAAAAAATTTAATGGATCTTTGGGCCCCTCCTTCTTATCCAATTGATTCAGATCGCCTTTGGAATGCGATGCCGGTGATAAAGTGTTGGAACCATAATCTTCGATACTCCCAATGCTCCGAGTCATTACATTCCATATAATCAATGTCGAAACAAACTTCCCAATGTATTCGAGAACTAGACCCCTTATACATCATTACTCCTTGACCATTTTGATAAACCATTATTGCACAATATTTCCTCTAGTTACGAAATACTTTCCTATGTCTAATAAAGCACGCTGAGAGGTTGTAAATAAAAACTTTTTCATTTTATTTCCTTCTGCTCTTCATTGTGATACGATCTATCTCACATAGGATAAATGCGGAATGAAAGAAATCACAATCTACTTCCTGTTCACGCAGAAAATGAATTGTAGGTGTTCTCTGCCGTTCGAGCTACTTATTATTGACGAGTTTAATTACTCACAAGGCGCGCGGTTTAGGAGTGAATGTCTACCTGTTATAATGGCTACAAATTACTGGTTTAAGAAATTAATTTATACTAATTATCCTGCACAGAGGAAAGTATAACAGCGAATCTCGAGACAAGAAGAGGAAAGTCTTGGAATTCCTTTCATTCATCTACACTTTATTCTTTCGCGTGTAACTCTTATTGCCATATTTCCTGTCAGTCTCGAGCCTCTTTTTCGCGAAAGTCATAAACGATCTTCATATTATAATGAGACTTCCGGATTTCGAATTCTTTGCATTCGTGCATTTCATGCCCACTGGCTGCTGGCAATCTGAGAACTTGAAGTATTGCTTTGAAACGTTCATTACTAAATAATTAACACCTGGGCCTTCCCTTCCACTGATTGTGTTGTTGGTAAATTTGTTTTATTATTTCATCAAGTCAGAGTGATAAAGTTGTCTGATAACAAAAAGTACCATTAGGGACTAATTTTTTACCCAAATTAAGAGATGAAATAAAACCATTTTTTCCTGTGCTAGTTTTCTCTGATAGATTCTGATGTACTGCTCTACTCCCTTTAATATCGACGAACAATAGTGTCATAAAGTCAATATTCTATATATCTGGAGTCGTCTATGGATGCAGGTATAAGATGATTGAACTCTTAACTATAGAAACAACACAGTAGATTGAGTCTGAAATTGATGTTGCCAGGATCAGTGCAAATCGATTATCTGCTTCTAATCGGCACTTTCGTCCGACGGTGACTGGTCAATCGGTTCCCCAGAATCCGGAACTCAAACTCTCGGTTCTCAGACACACGTTCTCTGTTGTGACAATGGCTCTTAGCCAAAGTAAATTGCTGACACTGTATCGCGTGCGTTAGCAAACCGGAGATGAAAATAGAGGGAGGGAGAGAAAATCAAAAGGGGACCTGGAACGAGGGAGATGACCCTATAAAGAGAGAATGAGAGAGAGAGAGAGAGAGAGAGAGAGAGAGATGGGGGGGGGGGTCATCAAACTAAGATAGGGTTTCCGAACTCGGAAGATTAAGTGAAACAAGAATGACACTCAGTTTATTTTTTCTATAGAAATTGTAATGTTAGGCGAAAAAGACTTTTGTAGGTCCATCTCTCTCTCTTTAAAGGTCTTTATAGATAGGGAGAGATGGACTCTTGTAGGACCAACCCTCTATTTGTAGATTTATGTCCCACCTTTCACCCTCTCAATAGGTCAATATTTAGAAGAGATAGATCTCTGTAGGACCATCTCTTTCTTTGTAGGTCTATTAATTAATAGAATTTACGTTTGTGGGACCAATACTCTATTCGCAGGTCTATTATCAGGAGAATGGACTCTTCATCTTTATAGGCTTATCTATGTCTTTATAGATCTTTATAGGTTAGGTAGACTCTTTTGGAACCATTCCTTTATTTTTAGGTCTATCTCGTATTTATTACTTTTTTTAAATAGGTCTATTGTTAGAAAATATGGACTTTTTATAGGACCATCTCTCTTTTTTTAGGTCTGTCTTGTATTCATATTTCATAAGTCAATTGTTAGGAGAGATACACACTTTCTTTGTAGGTCTATTATTAATCGATATTACTTGCTCTAGATTTTTCCTCTTCATATGTATATATATCTTTTTGTATGTCTTTTTAGGTTAAAAAAGATGGACTTATCTGGAACCATCCCTCTATTTGTGGGTCTATCTCGTACCTATATTTCTCTTAACAGCCCAATTTTAGAAGAGATAGACTCTTATAGGACTATCCCTCTATTTTGGGTCTATTTCGTACCTATATTTCTCTGTAAGTCTATCATCCTCTTGAGGGTTATAGTTTTAGGAAAGATTGACTATCTTATTTGTATAGGACAATGCCACTGTTTGCTAATAATTCCGTAAAGAAATAAAGATAATAAAGATAGAAACTAAAGAACCGATAAGACTGCAAGAAACATCTATAGTTAGAAAAGTGTGCATGGATCAAGAAACGTTAAAATTGATAGAAGTTTATTCAAAGTCGACAATTTGAAAACTGGCTTGATACTCTGTGCCCAATATTGAATCGTATTAGTTTTTGTCACTCTCTATATAATTTGTATGACAAACATAAACTAAGAATCATCCCTGTTTTAATTAATCTTCCCAGTTGGAAAACCCTCCTCTTTATTTATAGGTCCAACCCGTAATGTATTATATAGAAATCAGGAATAATGATGACCGTTAAAATTAACATTTTGATTAGTTTAAAATACTCTAGACTGCATGCACTGCACTAGGCATCAAACCGGTCTTCGAGTTATAGTTGAGCTTGAATCAATGTCCATCGATTCTAATGTCTCTGTTTGTCAAGTTATTCATTGTGACTCCGTCAGAAGCGACGTTGTCCTATAAAGATAAACAAGGTGCTACAAATGGAGAGAGAGATGGACCGACAAAGGAGAGGGTGTTCCAACACGGAAGATTAAGTGAAACAGGGATGATACTCAGTTTACGTTTCCTATACAAACTATATATTCTGCACATCTATCCTCTACTTTCCATCCTCGTATCAGTCCAGCGTGAAAGACGGAGCGGCGGTTGACACGTGAATCCGGGGAAGATGCGACATCACCAAGCGGAACCCAAACGTCGGCCGGAAGTCACCGGTCACGTGGCTTAGGCAACACGCAATTGTGTCCGGCATAATAAAGCATAGCTTTGCTATCCATGGAAGCTATAGTTGCCTCAATGACTGAAGTGAGAGAGGACGTGTGCGTGGGGGTTGCTGGCAACGTGAAGCATTGATTTATGTCTTCGTGACAGATCGCGCCGCTTACGGGGCGGCTCTCAATGCCCAGATGCATGTGTAGGTACGCGGACGCACCAGCACTCACACAACAACTATGAAGTGCGTTTGTAGATGTGTGCAACCCCCTCGTATACGTATCGATATAAGCGGGGATGAACGCAGCGAGCTTCACCAGAAGAGGGTTCTGGGTTCTGATCTCAGTATCACAGGAATTATTGGCTTTACCAGCTGAAGCTGGCTTCAGATCAAGTACGCGGACCTACTCCGGGAACCACCGACTTTCTTTCCTTCGATTTGCTAGGATTCGTTTTCCCGACGTTGTTTCTATAACTTCTCGTATCGCGGTGACGCATCTGAAGAGCGGATCGTGAGCTCAAGGATCTTGCGTTCGTATTGAGAGGAATGCGTATTTTTTAAAAAGAATTTACTCGAAGGAAGTCACTCAAGCGTTTCCGGGTGATTATTGGAAATTTATTTTCATCAGGAAGGTGCAGGTTGGCGGTTTATCAGATAAATAATAGTCGGATTGATTCTGATAGCGAGAAAAAAACATCAGGGAAGGATTAAATTTAGTGCAGCGTTTTGATATGAGATAGATTACTAATCTTTCTTAAATCTCATATCCTATATAGGATGCGCACATTTTTAACTATAAAATCAAATTTATTGAAATGATACATTTTCCAGGGTATCTGAGAATAAAATTTAATGAAAAATAATATACAAATAATAACGTTATCATGATAAATGAAATTTGTACTTTATTTTGCAATGTCTGAATAAGCAATCCGAGGACGAGGTACAGAAATAAATGTAATATACATTTGATACAATATTGTTCAACATAATGTAGAAAAGTTCGCATTTTGGACAAAATTGAGTGCGAAGCACGAGATACGTGATGAGAATGTGTTCGATAAAGCCGAAAGAGCTTTAACAAAAGAGCATTCACAATCACACAAATTACAGTTGTCGATGCTTTGGCCTTTAATTCTAAAGAGTGTGTGCCCAAATGTGGGAGAAGTGCTTTAAAAGACCGAACGCGCAGCGCGAGGTAAATACATCATCGAGCGCAACGCGCGAGAACCAAAAGTGAAGCGAGCGAGTGAAGCGAGCCGCGCGTGATGAAAAGCAGCGGGCAGATTTTTTACAAAAAAAACAGTTAGATCCTGACCAATTACACCCGTGGGCCCACTCTCTACGCCACATTTCTCGGATTGTGGCCAGCCATTGTCCGGAATTAGCAAAGTTTTCTAAAAAAATAAATTAAAATTTTTTTGGTCAAATTGCAATGCATTCATTGATTAACGTTAATGACGTTATCTGTTTATATAAAATTAAAGTTAGTATTATAATGAAAATATTTGCAAAACCACATAACACGATTTATTCGGTACCGATAGGTCGAGGGGACAAGGTATGCAAATTTTAACACCGAAAGTTGACGTCAGATGTCAATGAAATCTGATCTTGTCATTTTTTCAAGCCTAATCTCTATTATCCTATTGTTCTATAGAACTTGAAATTACAACATAAATTTCAATTTGAAGCTAAAAAAGAAATATTGTCCATAATTTGGTGTATTTATTAAGGCTTAGAATTAGTATTCGTAATATAAGTATTTAGTTCGAGATTAGTTTTTAAATTTACAAAAGGGTGGATATAATCACTCATAGCATATTCCACTGGTCTGTACCAGTTCTTCACTGGTTGTAACAAAATTCTCGTTGTAAGAAAAAAAATCTGCCCGCTTCGCGGGCACATTCTCATGGCGCGCTACGCGCGCGGCTCGCTTCGCTCGCAAGTTTGAGCTCGCCTAGGGCGCGCGACTGTTGGATCTCGCGCTTCGCGCTCGATTATGTGTTCACCTCGCACTACGCGCTCGGGCATATTTGCATCGCGGTTTACGCTAGGCTCCTCTAGATTTTTGAATTTCGTGTTCGACTTCGATGAAAAGAAAAAGTTTGTTTGCAAATATTATAAAATTATCAAAACCTCTACATATTAAGTGATTGTTAAATTTATTTTTATTTTAGACTGAAAAGGAACTTTATTTACTCAAGGTTCTATCGACCTTAAGGAACACATTCTCATCCAGACACTCGCGCTTCGCGCTCGATATTTGATTTGAAAATCATTTGAACCGTATGATAGAAACAAAAAAGTTTGAGCGCACTTACGGCGTGCGATTTGGTAAATACACTGAGCGCGCACTTTGTGCTTCGTGTTATATGTTCTTCATATACAAATTACTAAATTTGTATTTGATTTCACATGAAAAGTAATGATATAATTCAGGAGACAAATTTTATTAGTTAACATTTTATTTTAGCTTGTGCCGTTTATAAAAAAAGTTAATTTTTTCATTTTGAATATATTCTTACCACAAAAATTGATTACGGGTGTGTAAGTCGTTTTTGAATGCACAATTTTTGTTCATTTATATGTTTTCGTACCTTGCATTGTTTTTTCAAAAATTTGATTTTTTTTTACTGTCAATGTTATTTTCACGAATAAAACAAAAACCACGCATCCTATCGAAACATGAGTCACAATAAATTTGTACCTCTTCCTTGGATGAACAAATTTTGTTTCGGTCATTTTTTCGTAGCTGGTAATATTCGTCTGAAAATTTGATTTTTCTATTTTCAATGCTGTTTTTTACGAATAAAACAAAAACTACGCGTCATATCAAAAAGTGAATGATAAGAAATTTGTAGATCTTTTTTAGGTGTACAATTTTGGTGAGATCATCTTTTCTGGTATCTTGCATAGTTTGACAGCAAAATGGCTTTTTTGATTTTTCATTAATTTTTTGTGCGATGAAAATTTGAATTTTTTATTTTTCAAAAAATTCAAAAAGTTGTCATGAGAATATTATAGGGTGTTCAGGAATCAACGTTTTTCTCCTCTCGACTTTTTTTCATATCGTGCGTTTTTCGGCTTAAAATGTTCATTTTCGTTTGTTTTTTGGAATTTTGAAAATGCTATAACTTCAGTAATTTTTTTTTTATCACGAAAAGTCATAAGAATATTTTGTTCGTCATTTTGCGTACTACTAATAACCGTACATAGAATTTTCAAATCTTCAAAAAAAGTGGTCTCAAAAATTTTCAAAACTTTTTGGATTTTCATCCAAAATAGCTGGTTAACGAACTCGTTCTCTATTTTTCGGCCATAAAAAAGTGTGCCAAAGCTCAATCAAATCTGATCATTTTTTCGAAAGTTATCGTGGCTACAGACAGACAGACAGACAGACAGACAGACTACAGACAGACATACACCTTCGTAAAAATCGTTTTTTCTAGCTCAGAGGGTCTCAAAACGTGGAGATTTGATGAAAACCGACTATGTCAAATTTTACATAAAACCAATACCTTCTCATTAGAATGAGAATGTAAAAATAAAGTTGAAAAAATAAAAAATTAAAGTTAAAAAAATGAACTCGTTGTAAGAAAAATTTTTTGTCGTTATTCTCAAAGTTCAGAAATAAAAAAAAATACAAAAAAAAAGAATTTGCAAATTTCACACTACACAGTTTTTGTACGCCCCCTCAATGAGAGTTTTCAGAAAATACCCAAAAAAATTTAAAAAATTCTTACACCAAGTGAAGAATTAGTGTAAACAGTAGAATATGCTATTAGAGTGAACAATTATAAATTGGAATCAGGAGTATTAGATAGAAAGCCTTCCAAAATAAATAATGTTAAATGAAAATGAAAAAATTGAAAGCGCTACAAAATTTTGAATTTTAAATAAAACTTTTAAAAATAAAAGGATTTCAAAATCAAATGATAATTATAAAACAATTCTAATTTGTAAACTCCAAATTCTTGAGAAAGAACAAACTCAAATCTGACGCATCCACTTTACAGTTTAGTAGTTGCAAAAAAATTATTTTGTTTTTCAAGTTTAACTTAAAATATAAAAATAGACAGCCATTTTAAAACAACAATAATTAATAGTCTTGAATTTATATGATTAATGTTTGGATACAATTTTTTAAATTAAATTTTTGACTATAAAGAATCGCATTTTTGCGGAGTCTTTATTTTTTATTTCACCAAGAGACGCCGCGACCAGAAATCTTTCAACTGTTTCGCCTTTTTCGATTTGAGATTCGGAAGTTAGCCATTCAGTCCATTAATATCAACATCCGCTTTTCTTCTCGGATTGGGAAAAGCAATTCAACAACTCAAGGTCTTTGTAATATTTTTCATCGTGCCTCTATTGAAACTTCGAGTTTCGATACCTGTACAGCGGGTTGAAACACGGTGTTTGCAACCCTATAGGGTTGAAACATTTTTTTTCAGCCTTAGGGATGCAAACACTCTGTTTCAACCCGCTCTACAGGTACCGAAACTCGAATTTTCAATAGATTTTCTATGAAAAATAATATGCATTACTGGGAATGAAACACAGCGATTGCAACGAGTGTGAAGTTTGCTGCATGAGCGAAGCGAGGGCTGCATTCATGCAATAACAATGCAACATACTATTATATATTACTCATTTATTTTTAAATTTCTCTGAAATCGAGTATTCAAACCACATATTCTTTCACCAATGTAAATAGTGGGTAATTTTTTATTGAAAAATTTAATTGTTGTAAATCACGTAACGACGCCATAATTATCCGTGCAGAAATTGTCCTACTTTGCCTCATTTAAAAAGGGGCGCTGACAAGGACCTGTCCAGTATTTCTGTTTTGAATTTATTATTATTATTATTATTATACCATTAAGCCATTTCCCTTTCGGGGTAGGCGTGACTTGCAACACTGCTCCGAGCCAGGTTGCTGATCAATCTCTCTAGCAATCACCCCAGGTGAAGAGCCTCACAAAATTGTTATGTGTAGTTCCCCACTTGGGCCCATTTAGTATCCAAGGTCTTTGTTTCAGGCGTCATTCACTCTATTGTCACTCTGTTTACAAACTATTTGTCGCCACACTTTTCTGTCCTGGCATACTACTCTAGCTACCTTCACGTCCATACATTTTTTTATGCAGGCTGTCGTGTTTCTATGGCTTCTCATGTCTCTTTGGATTAGTGTCTCATTCACAGATTCTAACCATTCTTTGGCATTCTGCCATATACTTTACCTTTATACACTCGTTTCGTTAGTCGTTCATCTTTCATTCTTTCAACATGTCCGAACCATCTTAACTGATTTCTTTCCCATGTGTCAACTATTGTCTCTTTTGCACCACATTCTTTGAGGATTATCTCGTTTCGGACTTTGTCCATCAGTGTTTTTCCGCATATTGTGCGAAGAGGTTTTTATGCCAATCGCATTAATTTTACTTCTGTCCTTCTCTTGACAGGTCCATGTTTCGCTTCCGTATAGTACAGTTGGTACGAATATAGAATTATGTATGGCCATTTTAGCTTTTTTTGATATGTTTTTATTTCTGAGCATGGACCCTGCTCTACCGATAACCTGCTTACACTTATTTATGCGCCTATCTAACTCCCGATCTATTTTTCCGTCGCTAGTGAATAGGCTACCCAGATATACGTACTTGTCAACTTGTTCTAATCTCTCATCATTTAGGACAATGTTGCACATTGTTTTCTCAGTTTTTCCTTCAAACACCATTATTTTTGTTTTATTTACGTTAATTTTAAGGCCCATGTTCTTCATGCTTGTAATAGGTTTATTCAACATTCTTTGCAAGTCCCCGATTGATTCTGCCATAATAATCTTGTCATGTGCGAAAGCTAACCCACGTACCTTCACTGTTTCGAGATCTATACCTTCTTCGTCGAAGAGGGCCATTCTTTGACACTTATCCATAAATATGATAAATAGCCACGAGGACATAACGCATCCTTGTTTCACGCCTTGCATAATATCGAACCAGTCACTCAGTTTCCCATTTACTCTTACACTCGCTTTACTACCTGCATATATTGATTTTATTGCTTGTAGGAGCCATCGATTGACTCCGTACTCTTCAAGGACTTCCCAAAGTTTACTTCTATTTACCTTGTCAAATGCTTTTTCTAGGTCCACAAATGCACAGAAAACTTTCTTTCCTACTCTTAATAAGCTTTTTTCTGTTATCTGTCTTAAATTAAATATCTGATCTGTACATGATCTTCCTGGTATAAATCCACTTTGGACTTCCAAAATAAGAGATGTTAAATTAAAATCGAGCAATTATTGGTCTTTATAAAATAGGTGTATCTTTAGTTATTTACAAACATTATACTCTCGTTGATCCCACTAAAAAATGATGGACTTAGTGATTGTTCCTCAATTTTCATATTATATTTTTAAGTTTATTGACAATTAACTAATATCCCTATTGAAGTCATATTTAAATTAAAAAGTTGACTATAAAAATAAAAAAAGAACATTACAAAACTTACCCAAACGCCCAAGGAGCGTCTAACCAAAGTAAGAATAATTATGCATTCCGCCGCGATTTCGGTTATTCAACTAGCTTAAGTGAGGGAATATTACTGTTCAAAAAGAAAAGTGTATGAGTTATATTAATTTTATTACTTGGCGGGGAAATAAGTGCCTGACAAGTTTTATGGTAATCATCTTCTAAAAAGTTACAAACCATGTGTTACCCACATCAAGAATTCTGCATGGGTTGTAATTACAATAATTTTACTTCCAAGATGAAACTTATATTTAAATTGGAGATATAAAAATTCGGACAATTTCAAAATCATACATTCAAAATTGTACAATTCCACCTAAGAATCTGAAATTTACTATCTATAATTACTATTACTCGTGCCCAAGTTATATTACATTTTTTAGTATTTTCCAAATCTATTAATTGATGCTGCCTGAAGTTACTGTTCATTCTCTTTCAATTAAAACTTCTGAGGCTAATCTGACCGTGAACTTGAGCTATAAAAATGACGTATCACTACTTTTCAGCATATTACACAACATGTCATAGAAAAAAACAAAATAAGGGACAGACACGTACAAACCTTTTTTTGTTTGAATATATAATTCATCAGTGAAACTATATTGAAGGAAAAAATTCGGTCACTGGCACAAGAGCCTGAATACTGACCATTCTTTATATGGTTGCATCACTGCTTTTCTAGTAAAAACTAAAAAGGGATGCAAGTAGAATAATAGAGCGATCAGAGGGGCATGGTGTGTCGAACCGATCGGTCACGCCGTGCTTATGTTAATACCTGCATTGGATCAGTTTCTATTGCCTACATCGGAGCGCACAGAGTCCCCTCGACATCGACAGCGTGGCGAATTTCGGTGGTTGGAGGAGTTTATCGCGGGGGTGTGTAGCCACTGTGACCACTAAAATCGTGGTCCGACTCCGCAGGGGTCTGGACTATAGAGGGCTCCACTTACGTCATGGGAACCATAAAATCGCCGAAACGGCCCTTATAAATAAGGGATACACTTGGCTACTGTGAATTGGTAAATTAACCACTTTATCCTTTAATCCCATCTCCGAAAATAATATGGAAACAGAGGAAAAATAAACATCTCTATTCGTATAAAGCAAAGATCAGAAACTAGCTTTCTGAATCTGATATTTAAAGTGGAGACTCTCGAAATGAGTATTTAATCATGTAAGTAATTAAGGCAAGCGAACAAATATTTATTTGGAAGTAAACTCCTATTCTGAAAAACCGTTCAATCATCTTGGATAGGAGGATCTGGTCTATAAACCACAGAACGGTAGGAACACTTGCGTCTGTGTGGTTCTCGAGCAAAAGGCAGGAACTCGCAGCCACGGTGGTCCGGTCAACAAATCATAATCGTGCCTACGACCGAGTAACGAGGAAAGGTTGAATACCTACTCGAGCTTCGGTACTCCGTGCAGAGGGGCGGGTCAGACTCGAAATGATCTTGGAAAATTATTGGAAAACGTTCACCCCTGTTTTTATTTGTCTGTTCACAAAACCATTCCGAGGGAAATAGAAAAAGAGAAACTCCTCCTTTCTCGTCAATTATCCTCGAAATTATCAATTTATCTTCGAATAATTCCTCTAGGTCCAGAAGATCCCTTCAAGTTCTTGGGAGTCTTCATTAGAGTCGAAGATTCCTCAAGCAGGTTTCTCCGAGTGATTTCCTATTAAATTCTTAGGAATTTAGTGAGAATTTCCAGGAAAATGGTCAAAAATATCCTGGGGAGATGCGGTCGAAACTTTTTCATACAATTTCGAGGTATCTAATTATAAATTAAAGTTCAAGGGTAATTGCTAGAAGCGTTTTTTGACATTAGCAGAAATTCCTTAGAGATTTTAGGGACTTGGCTTAATAGCCATGGAACGCGAGTTACTGTATTCTTACTAAATTCTTCGAGTATTTCTGGCAGATTGTTGGAAAAATTCTAAAATTTAAAGGGAAAGACCTTGGAGTATGGAGCTGCTTCCAAAGTCAGATATCATGTTCTCGATCCTTGGATCTTATAGTTGATAACATTTTTATTTTATAAACTCCAGGGAAATATTTTTTTAATTTTGTGCACTATGTATTTTCAATTTGACAGAATTAATAGGTCAATCTGTTAGGATGTTTTATTCAATATCTCGCTTTTAAATCCAATATCTTTCAAAAATCGAGCATAGACGTTACTTAACTTTTTTATCTATAATTGCAAAACATAACTTAATATATTCATGACAAATTTTTGTCAATTTCTGGAAGATAACCTGAAAATTTCTGGATTAATGGAAATGTTACCAAGTTTACAGGGATATTTATAGGAGTAATTTTCAAGATGATCACAAACACCCGAGAGATGATTGAATCTCTGATTTTTATGGTCGAATGTGGACTTCTATTTTTTCTGAGTGATGAGCGGAACGTAAGTTACAGTATTTACTGCCAAATTCCCTGTAAATTGGCGGAATATTACAAGATAATTTCTGAAGTTTACGGGGAATTTCTTGGGGGGATTCTGAAAAATTCCCGGAAGAAAACACCGGGCTAGTCCGGGGATTTAGGCTGAGGGGATACTTGCACATTTACTCTGAAATTCTAGAATATTACTAGAAAATTTCGGGAAATTACCAGGAAAACTATCGAATTTTTCTGAAAATTTCTGAAAGTTCCAGAATTTTTCCAAGAAATAATCGAAAAAGTCCCCGAAGGTTATAGCGGGATTTGTGTACTGGAACACCCGTGTGGAAAAATTTCGTGGCGCTTTACTGTTTCTGTCCAGTCCGCCTTGAGTCGACACTGGCGTTTCACAGGCTGACTGTCGAGTGGGTAGACTGGGATGTAACGCTCGGATCGACTAGTTTCTAGACAGATCGGCTATTTTGATAAAAAAATAATTAATAATTAAATAATATAATTATTTTTTATGCCATAAAAGTCCAATATATAGATTTTGCAGTTAATTAAAAATATAAAAAAAGTTTTTGTACAAAAAAAAAGAAGAAATGAGTTTCCGCAATTATATTGTGGTAACTTTGTCCCGTCGTCTTAACACCTCGGCCATCTAAAAGTTAAATTATTTTTCATTTTTGTCGGATATGAATTTCAACTCTTTACATCCTAATATTTATTTGAATAAAACATGAACAATTTTTAAACATCAAAAGTGCTTGATGTGTGAATAAACCAATGAAAAAAATAAAGTTTGTATGATTTTCTTGCGGTTAGGCTACGAAATAATGATTGTTTATTATTTCAACGAATTAATACGTTAGGCTTAATTATCATTTACGCAATCAATAAATAATTAAAATAAATTAAATAAATCACTAATAATAATATTTGATTTTCTGGAATATCATCAATATTATACATAGCATTATACATATTATAATTATCATAAATTCAATATAAATTTATTATAACTTGACTATATAATTCAATTGAAAAAAAAAATGTTTTTAAACATTCTTAAAAAAAATCGTTCTTAAGAATGCAGTTCTTGTATTAAGATTTCGATCACCTTCAACCATTATTGTTTACTATCTTGAATATGTAATAGTGCACAATTAATTATTCACAGAAAAAACTGGGGGTTCACTAATGTTGCGGCTCAAATAAAAGTTGGTATCCTTTCGAACTTGAGCTCCAATAGATACCTGCAGAGACCCAAAAGGGTTCGTTTAGAGCGCACTTGAAAAGAACAACATAAAAGCGCATTCACAAACCAAACGCTTGCAAAGTCGGGTTGGTAATTTCGCGATTTACAGAATATGTCGGTAAAGCAAACACAAAAGATGTTATTATTTATTATGCGTACAATTTTCGTAAAAAGCAAACTGTTTACCCTTCTAGAAATAATTAATTGAAAACAATTCAGAATGATAGAAAGAAATTTGAATTGTTTCTATTCGTGTTTCTTAATCGTGTGTGCACGATTAGGAAAGATTCAGTGTTGCAAAGTTTCAATCGTTCCCAATAGGAACAATCGGTATTAGGATTTTGAGGTTATGAAGTGGCAATTTGATGGCAGCACTTTCGTCTCGCGGGAATTATCCGAAAACGTTTATTTACTTTTTTTCGAGGCAACACATTTTAAGCAATATGTTCATGAAAACAAATTAAATAAATGTTTTGTAACAATTTCCGCGAGCTGAGAGAGCTGTCATCAAAAAATTCGCCAATGAAGTGAAGTTTTTTCATCCAATTACTCATTTCATTGTCTATAATTTTGTATAAAAAAATGTAATTTATTAAATAAATTACTTAAAATATTTTAGGTAATTATTTTTTTTAATGAAAATGTAAATATTATTCCAGTTGAATATTCCATAATTTTAGTTGAAAATTCATCTATTTTTTTCTTAACTTTCTTTTTTTGCCTATGAATTTATTTATTCAATTTTTGGTAGAAAAATTATCTTTTTCAGTGGGAAATTCGTCTTTTGGTAGAAATTCATCTTCTTGGTCCAAAATTCAATTATTCTAGTTAAAGATTCATCATTGCAGTCAAAAAATGCATCTGTCTGGTTCAAAATTCAGCTATTTCAGTTAAATATTTAGAATTTTATTTGAAAATTCATCACTTCGTTTGTTTGGTTAAACATTAATTTCTTTAACTTGAAATATAATTATTTAAGTTTTGGTTGACAATTTATCTTTTTTAATAAAAATTAATTTTTTTGTCTGAAAATTCAACTATTTCAGTTGAATATTCATTGTTTTAATTGAAAACTCTTATGTTTGGTTTCAAATTAATTTTTTTTCACTAAAAACGTTACTATTCCATTTTCGGTTAAAAATGATTCTTGTTTTAGTTCAAAATTCAACTATTTGCTTGAAAATTTGTCTCCTTTAATCAAAAATTCGACTATTTTGTTAAAAATTCATGTATTTTGTTGAAAAATTGTATTTTTTATACAAAATAATTCTTTTTAATTTGAAAATTAATCTTCTGGTTTAAAAATTAATCTTTTTGGTCGAAAATTCAAGTGTTCCAGTTAAATATTCATAATTTTAGCTGAAAATTTCTTTTTTATTTTCTTTAAAATTTAACTATTCAGTTAAAGATTCATAATTTTATTTGAAAATTCATCACTTTGGTTGAAAAGTTTAACTATTTCATTTTTTTGTGAAAAATTGATATTTTTGTGGAAAATTCAAGTATTTTTTGAAAATTCATTTATTTTGCAATGTTTTGTTCTGTTGTGTTAAAGGATGTTCAGAGTGAACGTCATGAATTAAAATAAATGTTTGCGTTTTACGGCAAATATGAATATGTTACTTTTAGTTGACCGGGAAAATTGAAAAACTTGACCGGGAGAAACCGGAAAATAACCGGGAATTTGAAATTGTCCGCCGAATCGCCACCCTGAAAATGTATGTGCTTTGGGAAGGAAAACCAGTTGTTGTGATGATTCCTGCATGTATTTAATACAATTTTGAACTATTGCACCTGTAAATATCACAATTTTTAATGTTTAAATTTAAAAATAGTTCAATCTGTTACAGTTTTTAAATAGTTCAATCTACAAGTCCATTTCTGTCAATTATCGTTTTTTTCGCTGTATATGTTTTTTTTTTGAAATTATCAGATATGTAAATTAATTTGTTATGATAAGTCATTGGTTTAGAATCAAAGAAATTAATTTTCAGATCACAAAATATACTTTTAGAGTAAAAGGTAAATTAATTCTTTGATTTTACTCTTTACAAATGAATTATTGATTTTAAATTCAAAAGAAGGAAGACTTTTCTTCACAAATGCCAATTCTGAATGATTCATAATATTTTTTGTACTTTAAAATTATTAAACAATAATTATAATAATATTATAATAATTATGTTGTAAAAAATTGATTTGCATATTTTATCATTTCAAATAAGCGCGTGATCAACATGAAGTGAGGCTGATGGTGCGACGCATGCGCATTAAGACTTTAAAGAAATTCGTTTCTCTACAGTCAAATTGGTTATCTATTTTTATATTTTATGTTAAAATTATAAAACAAAGGAAATTTTGTTTTTTCAATGAACCTACATCACTTCTAATAATATATATTTGTACTTTTAAAAAGTGACATGTCGAAAAGTTTCTTGCATATGAATAAGCCTTTATGTTTACAAGCTTGTTACATAACCTGCAAATTACATCTATCAAGTCATTATATCTATTTTAATCACGGTAATATTGTGTACCTTCATTGTCTTCATGAAGTTATGTCCATCGGAGTTTGATTACATGTGTGCTTTCAGGTAAAAATTGTATTATTAATTAAACAAAATGTCGAAGTGGGCAAAGCGAAAAATAGGTTCTTTAGAAATAGGCTCATTTACAATTGAGATCCTTTAGAACCCCAACTGAGGTATCATTTAGAGCTCATTTATCGTTCTGGGTTCCTTTTCAGCAAGTGGGGTTCATTTTTGTTGCAGCTCCTTTGGAACCAAAAATGGGTTCTAATGGAAACCCCAGTTTTTTTTGTGTTTCTTAAGCATTTGTGCAATTGTGTATTGTAATTTCCTAAGGACTATCTTTATATATTGAAATTTGTAACGAACTCCTAGATAGCGCCAAGACTGGGACTAGACAGCAGAAAGTTTTGAATCAAACACGTAGCAAAACTAGACAGCGCCAGTGTAGCGCCAGGCTAGTATTGCGTGAATAGACCGGCTTGAGAAAAACTGTACTGGCTTTAGCATGATTCAAGACTGCCACGAAATTTTTCCACACGGGCATGACTTATATTTTCTACATTGGAAAATTTCGCCATATTACTGAAAAAGTTCACAAACTTAAGAGGAAATTGATAGAATTGGCCCTGGGGATTACTGGAAAACCCCGAAGTGATAATCGGAAAGTGATTTACTATATTCTGAAAAAATTCTTTGAAGAGTTCAGAAAAATACCTGGAAGTTCACCATAATATTCCTGGGAAATATCTGGTAAGGCCCTGGGATATTAGTGGACTCGGACGTTGCTGGAAAAGTTTCTAAATTTACCTAAAAATTATATACTGTATTGTATCAAAAATTCCGAAGTTTATAGGGAAATTTGCGGGGGTTTCCCGAAATATTCCCGGGATTTATCAATAAAGGCCCGTGCGGTAATGGAGATTTTGCGGCAAATTAAACAAGGACGTGAGTGTGTAGTCGTATAAAAGTGCAAGTTGTATAATCTTCCCAAAAAAGTATTTTCAATATTTTTGAAGTATGTCGTAATGTTCCCAGGAAATGACTTGAAAGATCCTAAGAAATTCACGGAAACTTGAACGGGTTTCCCGAAAGACCACACGCCGGAAATACTGCAAAGAATGTGCTGCGAACTTGCCCAACTGTGAAACATAAACAAACAGGTAAACTTCATTATCAGCAGATTTACTTGTATATTTAGCTATTTAAGTGGTTGGTAGAATAGTGTAGGTGACTAGTTAACTCAGCTTAATTGTATGTTCCAACTACCCAATTATTTTTGACCTTTATAACTAGTACCACTTTCACCATCTTGGTTTCAAATAGAAATTCCATTGAAAATGAATTTGAATCTCTATGTGCCCCTGTTGGAGCGTCGAGACTGGCCCGAGGTTGGTCGAAGCTCGGATCCTTCTTCTCGAGAAGGAGACGTTGAATGAGAACGCGGCGAACAAGAGCAAGAACAAGACCAAGTACGAGAGCAAGAGAGCATCGGGTAGGTCGCTCAGTAACGTGGCACATGGAGCGTCTGAGGCCCACGCTTTGCCGCGCCACGCCGCGACAAGGTGGTCCCGACCGGGGACCAATGGGCCCGCCTTACCAACACAGCCCACACCAATCTCCAGGATTTATGAAGCACAAATTAAATACAAGGGATGTTCAAAACGCATGGGCTCTACTTTGATGGACACTCTCTAGCGATGAATGCCTCCAATTCCCTCCAAAATTTATCACCTTCTAATTCAATATTTAGTTTCCATTTGTTGTCTATTGATAGGTTAACTGGGACGCCATTTTTAAGTGGTGATTGGACAGAGATCTCCATCAGATCGGTCCCTTAATCTCAAGAGCTTGAGGTGTCAATCATATTGTTGGGATGTCATAAATATGGCGCGGCGTATATATCAGGAAATTTGTCAGGATTATAATCAGACGAGTTATAATAACTCAAGGTATTATTCAGTATTAATTAATATCCCCTATAGTCTTTTGAACTTTTTAACTAATTAATAGAACATGTTTTGGCTACCAAGTAACTAGGAATATAGTCACACAATAAGAACAATGTAATAATCTACAAGTCCAGGCTCGGGTCTAAAGAAGTGACCTCAGGGGTGGGGGGGGGCGCTTTGAAAAATTGTATACACTTAGAGAGCTATGACCAATTGTATAAACTGGATCAGTTCCATTTGTTACAAATTAAATTTCATTATGAAATTGAATTTTTGAAGATTTTTTTTCATTTCGCAGAGAAAACGAAAAAAGTGAAGGTAAGTTAGAAAATCCTGGGGAAGGTGATGACCGGATTCGTCACGCTGTAGAACCGCGCCTGCACAATTCTCACTAATCTACCGAAAGTTTTCTGCTATTCTCTTAAGAATTTTCCAGTAAACTCTAACAAATTTACAATGGAATTTATGAAAGATATGATAACCCACGTCATTATTATATTGCTCTACAGTTTATGAACCTCCTTAACTCAATTTTCTTTCGAAATTGAGATTTTTATATCGTTGGGCTCGTCTCAAAAAGCTGATTTTAATGGTGTCAATAAAAATTGGAATTGCTTATAATAATTAAATGCAAAGAGGATGTAAGTCAATGAAAATTAAAGTTACTTGGCTCCGATACACCGTAAAAAGGGCGTACAAATATACTCAAAACGGTGTAACTCAGCAAATTGGTGCAGAAGTCTTCATGTGGGCCTAGTAAGTTTCTAACCAATTTGCCCTACTTTTGCTGCGACCCTTACCAGTTAAACTAGCATGGTCCACACATAGCTTGTAACACTTTTTCAGATGATTACCCTACTTGGAAAAAACTTGTCAGGGCCCAAAAAGATTTTTTACAGAATTCCCAATTTTTAAAATTATAACAATTCTACAGAATAAAAATTACTTTCCTAATGAAAAGGTACTTTTATTACAATCTAATCACAAATACACTTTTTCTCATATTCTTCTTGGTCATTATTCTATAGTGTTTTGCGTTTGACGTTTGCACTGCTCGTTTGCATCCTTTTTGGATATGATTTTTGGAAAAAATTTGATGATAGTAGTCCAATACAATGAAATTTATTCTGAAATATTAACCATGATAATTAATTATTCACAATGAATATAAAACTAAATGATATAGTATTTTGCATGCACACTTGCACACTTTGATAAGTAGAAATCCCTATATTTAAAAAATATTCAAAATAATATTAGTATAGGAATTAAAAAACAACGTGTCATTGAATTTCGTGATTACCTTGTGCTGAAGGTTTGTAAAAATCTGTTTTCCACATGCAGTGCATATTTTGATTGATGAAGCCTATTCTCTCTCAGCACGTTATGGCACTTATTTCCTCGCCAGCGAGTCAAATTAGTGTAGTCCATTTACTAAGCAATGATATTCTTCTACTTGAGACAAAAAGACAATAAAAATCGCGTTACAGTGCATAATTATTCTTACTTCGTTTATGCGTTGCCTTCCGTATGACGCCATTTAGAGAGCTGAATTTGATTTACCTCACGGTGGCGCTGATGTCGCACGGAAACCTTTTTCAAAGTACAAAAGATCATTGCATAAATAATAACCAATATTACTGATATCTTTCCAGTTAAATTAGTGAAACGAATGAATTTTAACTTTAATCTTTAATGTAAGTGTCGAGCCCATTTGTTTTGTAGTATAAAACTATAAATGAACAATTGCATAATACAGCTCTTTCTTTAGAATTTATTTATAATACATAACAAATGAGGCGAAGAAAAAAAATCCAATACCTGAACTATATGTAATTTTTTCCGTAGAATCGTCTGGCGTAATTAATTTTAATGTATAACTTGCAGATTCAAACATATTGTTTCAATTATTTTTGTCTACACAATTGAAATATCAGAATATTGTTTATTTAAAATCATCCTTACCTTAATATAATGGTTATATGATCCTTTCCAAGAAAGATTTCTTTGCGACGTAAACAATATTATCAGTTTGATCGAGATATTGATGTTTTTGAACAAGGATAGAAATGTAAGTTTTCCTATTGGGTTTCAAATTTCATTATAGTTACCCATTAGTTTTATGATTTTGAATGTATTTTAGATCTAATAAATAAGGGATTAAAACAATAAGAGTAACGTATCAGAAGATTTGCGTCATTCATCTACCCTTGCTATCATTCCTCTAGCCTGTAGCCACTACCGTTCCTGCAAAGTACGATAAATATAATATAAAATGGAAAATCAGTGTGACCTTAAGTTTATTTTATTGCATTAGTTTAAGATAAAGAGGAATTAGAGGTTTTCAAGTATAAATAAATAATTTTTTTCTTACTTTCTTCCCTGTAAAATGATCCTTTCGGGAGAATCACTCAGGACAGTATAGAAACACGGGTCCCTTTTCAATTTCTCGGAAAATTAGAGACAATTTTCCAAAAATATATATAATAACTGAACTTCAGATTTTATTACCCACAAAATTTTAAGTTTACATTAAAATAATAATTTCCCGTCGATTTTTCAGTATTGGCAGAGGATTTTTTGTTTGTTAAAGCTCTGGGATATTAGCACCAATGAAAACGTACATCATTACAGTAACCCTCGCCTCCGTTCAGTTTCTCGGAAACTTCTGGGTAGATGCCCAGTGATTCTCCGAAAAGAAAACCAATAGACACACCTCCTGATTATAATATCCCACATTTCTATTAAAATTTCCGGCAATATTTTGGTAATCAACCTCTTCCTGCAAATTCCTAGTAGTTCCATGGGAAATCAATTTAGTATGCCAAATCCTTATACAAATTCGAGATAATTTTCTGAAAATGCTGAGCAATTTTCATGAAAGTAAGCAATATTATAACCCATTGACTTTCCTAAACCCATATTTCTGACAAAAGCACCAAAATGTTTCCGTCAGTGTATCAAAACTAAAACCCCTTAGAAATTTCGAGAATATTATCAAACAATTTGTGGGAGATATGCCGGACTTGGTTATTGGTAAATGATCGGGAATGGTCCTAGAGTTTACAAGACATTTTTGATGTGAGAAATTTTTTTAACGCTTTATAGGATTGACTATATTTTTGACAATTTTCCTATAAATTTTCAGAATTTTACCAGAAAATGGTCAATTTGGGAATTGGGGATCACTCATATTGATGTGAAAATTCTTGAGAATCAAGGATCCTGTCCGTTCACAACCATGTAACTCTTTTCTCTAACTCTTTATTTTACGAACAGTAGAGCTACATTACCTTAAATATAAGCAAATTGGGTGATCTCTCCTTGCACTTTAACTATTTGCTTCTCATCCAATTTAATTAATCACATCATCAAAAAATAAGTTGAACCACAATGATGACAAGGAACGTCCTTGTCTCCCTCCCTTTCTAATCTTCGTTTCCACAGATATAATTCTTCAATCTCTATATTAAAATCATCTTCTTATTCTTCTCTTAATTCCTCAGCATTCGGCAACACAGACTCTTTGTTCGGCGAGGTTTAGCTTCCATTTACACGCACAGAGTGGCCGATGCATTTCGATCTTGCGACGTAAATTGCAATTTCCGCCGGCACACCTCGCGCTTACCACATAGCTTGTAACGGCAAAGAAGCGATTCAGAGGATTCACAAGGAAGGCCACACACGCGGTGACCAGCGAGTGAACGCAACGCAGCGCCGCGCCACGCCGGTATCGGCACGGCAGCTGGACCCAGCTATCCTCATTAGCTATGCATACGCCTAAAACCAATTCTAACTCTTCGTGTATGTGTAGCTAACAAGACGTCTATATTATAATGCTCTCTTCCCAAAACGCATATAAGCCCAGCCCCGCACGAAATAAGGGAGGTTACGTCGGATATTAGCCGGGGGCCCCACTCGAGAGGAGAACGGGCCCGAGGATAAAGACGAAGAGAGGACTCGGATCCTGGACCACCGTGAAAGACGCGCGCTGCTTCGAGAAGTCCATTCTACCAATCCTCTCCTCCTCCAACCAACCAACCTTCCACCTTCTCGCTCTCTCTTTCTCTCTCTGGCTCAGAACTCTTGTCCATTTTCTCCTCCTTTCCTCTCTTTATCTCCTTCTCTCTTTTCGTTTTCCTTCACTTCTCTTTTTATCTTCATCTTGTGGCTGCCCTTCCACCATCATCCTTACGCTCCTACCATGACTTTTCTTGCCTTTATAACCCAACTGCCAATAACCGCAAACACGTAATTTCCTACAGCGCCTACCATACATATTACAACGTTCTTTTGCCCCTAACCAGGTGGAATTTATTGCGGGGAAATAGAGCCCCAATCAACCTCGACTTTGGCCTAGCAATCGACAAATGGCAGCAGGCCACCGAGGAGCCTACTCTTTTTCATTCTAAGGAGAAGGTCCTTAACGATATTGTAAAAAGTGGTCGCTCTAATTTGTTGCCGCTTTTTCATTCTCTCTATACTAGAGAGAAACCTTCTTCGCCGCGCCATCTTGGAAATGCTCTATCGGTTGCTGGAACTATTTAGAGGATCTTGCAGATAACATATCAGATTGTTGATTGTTTCGACTCCTGAAAAATCCGTTCTCCTTAAAAACCTTGAAGTGACCTTAGAAGAGGTCCCTCCTTTGAAAACGAGTTTGCAAGTGATCAATCGAGGCGTCCGACCGCTTACACCTGCGCGGCAGGTGCTGCGACCAATCAGCGACGACAATTATTACCTGCTAATTACGACGCGGCTTCAGTCGGGCGTCATTAGTATTTTTCCAAGTGTCGAGTTTATCCACCATGGACTTCTGCTTTCACACGTGATGTACAAGAAAGTTTGCCACATATATCACATATCGTCATCGTCTGCTGGTCTGCTGCCTTAACTCGTCGAAATAAAATACGTGAGTCAACGAGTTCGTCATTTTCATAGAAAAGAACTTTCCTTCCTGCATACATTCTTGCAAATTGATGAATCTTGTGGGGAAATCAGCATTTGAATTTTATCATGAAAGTTTCCATCCTGTTTTAAATTTTCAAGAAATTTTCCCCGGTGTTTTTTGTTTCTGATTTGAGACAGTAAAATTAGTTCAAAATGGAGTTTCCAAGATTTGTTCAAGATGCACTTTAAATCCTCTCAAGAAAACCGCCTATTTCTAGGTCCTGAAATCAGATTGACCACAAGTCCAATTTCGCACAAGATTCTAAAGCAAGGTAGTATTCATGCCGTACTGGAATAATATTCCACGAAAGAATTCCAGTTGCGAAATCTAATTGTACTCCATAATAGAAAATTAGATGAAAACCCTTTGCTTTGAATTAATCTATATCGAAACGTGATTAACCAGCTCTCGGGTTCTTTCTCATCAGATAAACCTCTTTAGTGCTTGTAAACAATCTTCCTACTGTGGTTGGGCTTCTATTCCACAACAGCTGCTGTAACTGGCACGAGAAAAATGAAAGTAGGAGTATCTGGAATTCCGGTGAGAAGTTTGGAACGAACTAAGTGGAATCATTAGGGCCTCTTGTTATAATACCGATGTCTGACTCTGAAGGTCGTTCACAGGATTTTTGTGGTTATTCTAATGTCCGCAAAAATAGGATGTTTTTAGATAGTCAAAACATTCTCGGAAGGATAGTTTCAATCAGATATTATATTAGATCGATTTTTTGATAAGATTGCGATAATATAATAAGAATCTGAATATATAATAAGAATAAGATTGGATTTGACAAAGGGTAAATTCTCATCACACAAATTCTTCTGATGTAAAAAAAGTTGACGCACCGAATCACATTTTGATCAACAGAACAACGAATCTTCAATAAGTTTTACTTGGAAGCATCAATTCCAATAACAGATTCCGATGTCTCCCAGAAATTCTTTTTAAAAAACTCTAATGTTCTCCGCATTATATTAATGTTTAATATCCAGTAAACGCGAACTGCAAACTAAGAAGATACAAAAACAAATCGCATAAATATAGGATCAAATAACTCATTCTTTGGAATACAGCACAACGCAAGTGGTTCTTCCAGAAGAAACGAGCGAAAAATTTGTTCAATCATTTTTAGAATAAGGATTAATCCAGGCTTGGATAAAGCCCTGAAACTATTGCCTTTACTGTCAGTGATACTAGTATCAGTGGTACTCTTAATGAAAAACAGGATTATTTTATTTCGCTCTGTCAATTCAATTTTTCTTTTTTGTGCAACTGCTGAAAGCAAAGTTGGCCAATTATTTTGAGGGCGAGGTTCAAGATTGTCTGCACGGCAACTGTCTTATGTTTTAATTGTTCCCCGCCGTCGCGTAAATCCTAATTAAGACTGAATTATTTCACCGCCACCGCCGTCGTGGCAACTTACAACGCGCTTGGTTCAAGAAGGGCACAAGTCACTGGATTCTCGAGAAAGGCGACGACGTTCTGTAATCCTGAAGAAGGTATTACCTCTTGCCGACGGCACCGTCGCTCCATGTATCGAGGACTTATTAAGTTCTTTGAATAACCTTTCTTTTCGAAGTTCCTCCTTATAAGTATATCTTCATATATCTCATTGCAAATTGTGTCTCCTCTGGAGTGACATTCAGCATTGGGAGTGCATATCTGCAAAAGGAAAGATTGAATTGTTGAGATCTTGAATTGTTAGCTAGCTCAACAGTCTTTATTTTTTTAAATTTTTATTTATTTATTTTTATAAATTATTATATTTATTTTATTTTTAAAATTTTTTATTTCTCCTCATTTTCAATCCCATGGTCGAACTACGGTGGGAGGCGTCACGTTTCGTGATAGTATTTTTTTATTAATAACTAGCTTATTTATAATTTCATGTAAATTTGAATACCTTCAACTGGACAGCTTTTCAAGGTCAATTGGACAATATGAAGAATTTTTAGCAGTGTGTCAAAAGTTAATAATTTATCGATGTTTTACTCTTTTCTAAAAAGCAACTATAAAAAAAAGCTTTGAGCTAATACTTTTCTCACATATTCTGCGAAAGTCATTCACAAAATACTAAAAGCTCTTAGATTGTATCTCAAAAAATTAAAAGTTTACCATTTTAAATAATTTTGAAAAGGTAAACATATGGGCGTTTCCACGAAAATTTCCAAACAAAACCTTGAGCAGTCATTATAGAAACCCTCATAAAAAGTTGTATCATATATTGGACCGAATTTCAAAAGTATCTCCCGTTACAAATTGAATGCTGTACATGTTCATAGCTCTTCTGCGCAATGTTTGAACATTTTGAGAAAAATCATCCCAGTTGAGTAGTAGGATGGGTCGAAGAAACGAAATTCTAGAAATCGAATTTGGAACTATGTGGAAAAGTAGTGTATTGGGACCCTGAAAAAGTATAAATTATTTGGTGTCGATTGATTAAGGCCTTCTGAGCGCGCGTTATAAAAATTTGTTTTAAAAAAGTATCATTTTCATAGATTTGATATTATTGTGTGTTTTGATTTTTGTATGTTCTCAGGGTATTCCTTGTCTCCAAAAATTCGGACAGTTCTTTCATGAATGTTCTCTAGAAAATAATTTAGATTTAGTAGACCCCTGTTTTCAAAAAACATTTTTAAAATCTACAGAAACGTCGGGAAAATTATTTCAGATATTTGAGGCTTTTCTACTCATGCAAATACACTGGAAAGAAATTTGACGTGGTTGGAAATAGATAATTTAAAAAAACACAAAATTCAGTTTTTCAAAAATGTACTATGCTTACATTTATAAATTTTCAAGCATGCAAAATTTTTTTCTAGTGTATTTTTATGAGTAGAAAAGCCTCAAATATCTGAAATAATTCTTCCGATGTTTCTGTAGATCTTAAAAATTTTTTTTCAAAACAGGGGTCTACTAAATCTAAATTATATTTCTTAGAGAACATTCATTAAAGAACTGACCGAATTTTTGGAGATGAGGAAGGCCCCGAAGAACATAAAAAAATTGAAACACACAATAATATCAAATCTACGAAAATTATACTTTTTTAAAACAAATTTTCATAACGCGCGCTCAGAAGGCCTTATTCAATCGACACCAAATAATTTATACTTTTTCAGGGTCCCCATAAGCTACTTTTCCACACAGTTTCAAATTCGATTTCTAAAATTTCTTTTTTTCGACCCACCCTATTAAATAGACTATAGGCTACTCAGATTTTATGGATTTGAGACTGTGCTTTGATTTAGAATTCAAGAAAAAAATCTCAAAATTGTGTGACCTTTTTTAGGATTCAAATGTCCCCTCCGACATCTGTATCCGTGAAAGCATGCGCGCTTCTATACTTAGTCAAAAATCCTTTGAATTTTTATTAGAGTTTGACATTGGACAGGCACCACAATCACAATCAGCGGTAGCCTAAACATAAAACTAGAAAAACAAACTTGAAATGATATCTTATGATCTTCATTTATTCCGTTTTGCAAACAGTTTCACTTAATTAAAATAAAATGTATTTTTGTCACTTTTGCCCATGCGCAAAGTAATTGGCTCATCTAAAATATGAATTTCTTCATGCATGTATGAAAAAGGTTTAAAATATGGGCTCCAAACTTTATTTTCAACTGTTTTTTGCCGAAAATGACGCCTTTCGTGGCAACTCCTATATACGATAAGCACTATTAGATATCGATTACTTACTATTTGATATCTACTCTCCAAGAGTTTTCATTGAAGCTATTTTTAAAGTGATTTGTTCAATACTCAAAAAGATTCCAGCACGTATCTGAAAAAATTCAAATCTTAGGACTTTTATCATTTTAGAAACCGCTTGAGTACTGAAAAATTAGTTTTAAAATTTAAATAGAACCTGAATTGATATAACAATATGGACAATTCACGATTTTTAATTATTTCTAAAAAATAAATTCCAGCAAACTTATATAAAAAAATAAAATTTCAGAATTTTTGCAAAATCATGGTCATTTATCGCTTTTTTCGAAATAATAAATTGTGCATATATTTTTGAATTCTTACCGATGAAATTGAATAGGATCATAAAATTGTGCGGAATCATATTTAAAAGTATAAATTTCAATTGTTTTCATATTTTCAGTCCATATAATTAGCATTTAGAATAACGTTAAATCACAATTAATTTTTCTCCAAATGATTTCTCTCTCTTTTAGAAATAAAGCTAATTGAAAAAGTAATATTCAAATTTGCTCTATCCTTTATTTTATTTTAATGACATTTCCACATGAAGAATTTTAAATTCAGACATATACTCGAAATTAACCAGTCTATAATAAAAGCTTCTAGCATACCTCATGCATACGAAGAGCGTCAATTCGAGGCGTCTCTGAAGAAAATCGGACCACTGCATATGATGAGGATAATAATAAATCTTAATTCCATCATTATATTTGTTAATATTTGAAAACGAAGCATCAATACAGTTATAAATTATTTACACAGCAGGGTGTTCGATATGTGCCAAAAATGCAGTTTACAGGCTCAATTTCTTGACCGATTTTAAGTTGTTTTGTATAAATTCTCAGAATTAAATTTCCGAGGTCCTCAAACTCTTGCATTTTCAAATTAATTTTGTGTGTAACAATATGTAAATAAATATAGTGAAGAAATTTGCAACTGAGAGAATATGATTTTTTTACCTAAAAGAAAATTGCTTAAATAAACTCGCTATTTGATTAGCTTTTGTTTACCATCAATTAATGGGACGTTTCAGTATCTTTTTTCCATAGAATACGAACCTAAAAAATGATAAACCCCATTTTTTGGCTGTTTCTCAAACCTTGTATTAAAAAAATGGAAATGCTGAAGGTTTCTAATAGGGCTGAAATTAAAGCCTGATGCATGTACTATGATCCATTTTTTTCTGAAAATGACCTTGTTTTTTTTTAGTTTTTACACGTGCGCAATATTGTTTTTTCATTTTTTTATATTCTATATCTCCGAAAATATTGATACTACGAAAAAAGGTTCGCTTCAGAATTAGAGCTTCAAAATACATAAAGAAATACCATAAAAATCGAAAAAAACACTTATTTTATCCAATTTTGTAACTTAGTGGTAAATATTTGGTAAATTAAAAAAAAATTTGTACCACCAGATAACAAGCTTTTGTTTATAATCAATTTATGGGACATTTCAGTATGTTTTTCCATAGAATGCAAATCTGCAGGCGAAAATCTTCTACCCTTTCGCGTTTTCCAGAAAAACAGGTTTAAAAAGTTTTATGTGCAATGGAACATTAAATCTTGATGATCTTCGAAAATATTGATACAAAAAAAGGTTAGATTCAGAATCAGCTGTAATTCATATTTATCATTTGTAATTTATTACTAGAATGGTATTAGTAACGAAAAATTGTCAAAATTTGAAAATCCATAAACAATTTATGAGGTTACAAATAATTTGTTAACCTACTCTGTTTTGTGGGCAGACCAATTGGCATAGTAGAAAAGTTCATATTGAAATGAAACCATTTCATTAAAAGATGATTTTCCATGAAAAAATTTAATTTTTGATTGTTTAAACAATTTTACCATATCGTACAATATTCGCTTACGCATTTAATTTCACTACATATTAAGTAGGGTTGACGAAAAAATTGTCGGAAATATTGCCTTTTAATAAAATGATCTCATCCCAATAGTAGCCGTTCTACTATATCAATTGCCTGCCTATGAAACTTACAAATTGTTTATAACTTTATAAGTTATTTTTAGATTTTTAAATTATGATGATTTTTCTGTTACTAGTACCATATCTATTAATTTTAAACTATAACGAATGTAAAACAAAATAAAAAATGGCTACACTTAACTGATATACTGAGGAAATGGCTTGAATGAATTGATTATAACAACTAGTTTCTGCATTCAATTAATTATTTATGTTCCTGAAGTATATGTGCATTATTTCTAATCAATAGCCAACGGCCATGCCACGCTGAAAAAACCAGTTCTCGTCAGATCACTGAAGTTAAGCAGCGTTGGGCGCGGTTAGTACTTGGATGGGTGACTATTCGAGAATACTGTGTGCTGTTGGCATATTATGGGTGTGGTGAGCCCAAACTTGTAGTTATTTATAACTACAAGAAAACTATCCACCTAGAAACACTACCCGAATTGGGTAGTGTCACGCCTACCCTGAAAGGGAAATGGCTTAATGGTATATAATAATATAATATAATAATAGCGAGTTTATTTAAGCAATTTCCTTCAAGATAAAAATCATATTCTTAAAATTGCTAATTTTGTCACTATATCTGTTTATATATTGTTGCACACAAAATTAAAATGAAAAAATCAATCAGTGTGAGGATTTTGACATTTTAATTCTCAGAATTTCTAAAAAAATTCAAAATCCGTCAAAAAATAGAGCCTGTAGAAGTGTAGATGATTTTGAACAGTAAATTCTTGATTTTAATCACTGTGCACAGGGCGAACGCCTGGAATGCCCCCTGCTAATGTAAGTCAGAAAATGAATCAACTCCAAATAGGTAATCTATTTTCTCAACCTCATTTTTTCCCCTTTTTTCGATAAGTGATCCGTTTTATCGAAGAATAATTGAGAGAAGCAAGAGAGCCTAGAGAAATCAAAAAACTATTGGCAGAATGACGACATAGGATTTTCTATTATAGACCCTATCGTCTATATACTTTGGGAATTCGGCTGGGTCACGAGATAGCTTAGCGGAGGCGCCTTAAACAAGTATAGCACTTAAGCTCACTCAGATCCGGATGACTCTGCAACTCTGCATTATCGCTGATTCTAAACCAGCCACGGGATTTCCATGTCCGCGTTCGAAACCCACCATCATCGCTACTACTACCACTCGAAAGTCTCCGAGATTCGACTTACAACATAGATTAAACTCGCGCAAATGCTTCGCTATCTATACTTATACTTATCTCGTGTAGGTGCCTATCCACGTTCCGGAAGACTGCAGAAAAAAGTGAAGGCAAAACCGTTCTCCGGAACGCGCGGTTCGGCAACGCGAAAAGCGTACTGTTGGTCCGCGAAAAAAAAAATTAATGATGAATGACGCATTCAAACGCTAGACTCCACACGGAGTGGAAACTTCAAATCAACTCGTGTGAATTACCACAGTTCCGGGGAATAGAAGAAAAATTTTAAATCACTAGAGTTAATTATATTATACGTCGATCGCAGATCCAAAACTATCATTGAATGTTTGTAGAATAGGACTGAAGCCCACAATAGTCTTAGACTGAGTCCTAGACTGCCTTAGCATAGCTTTCTCTTCCTATACAAACGCCTATAGCCTACCATTTTTGTATAATTTCAAATTTTTTTTCTTAAATTAAAGATCAGCTAACCTAAAAGTGGGCTAAAAAAAATGATTTTGTAAGCAAACATTTTTTTTTTGCCTGCTAAAGTTTTGTCTCGTTGTCAGTATGAATAATGAAACATATATCATAGGCTCGTTTTCCGGAGAGTCTTTAACTTATTAGACATCCTGCCATCAAGTTAGAAAAAAGCCTAATGACACGTTAGTTCCCACTAAGAGAGGGTGTTATTTGTTTGTATTATTATTTCCATTGAGCGCCGTTCCACATATGGCGCTCGGCGCTTTTGTGTTCACGGAATTAAAAAAGGTATAGTCTTCAGAAATAACAGGTTTCTCGTTCGCTCTTTTTAACTGAAAAAATGACAATAAAGTAAAGAACGAGTTGAGCTGTTGTATAAGAACTTGTTCATTTCTTTTCATTAAGAAACAGTACCATATCATTGCAAGAGGCAGACACTATTAGTGTAAAGATCTTTTAGTTCCTTTGTGCGAAGAATGAAAACATAAATACGTGTTTGACTGAATATTTTACTAACAGAGGTTGTATATTCCTATTGATTAATAATCTTTTATACATAGAGTATTTATGAATTTCCATTATCAATGTGCAATTCCCATATGGAAACAGTGAGAATGTAACCGATGACTATAAATAAAGCTCCTTTTATATTAATGATGTTATTTCAATATTGTGAAACTTATACATCTTCCTAATGCTCTCCTTTTCTTTACAATATTTCTATTGACAAGCTTGTCATATTTAGCTTTCTTTGAGACTAGTAAACCTATAGGTTATATAAACTAATCGCTATAAACAGGTTACAACATTATTGATTCGTGTATTTCCATCCACGATTGCTCTCACTGTTCATACTTATGTATACACAGTTCCTAGACATCTTTTATTTAGAAATGTATTCTTGCTCTCTGTATGTTACACAGTATTGAATAAGCATTTTATCACGAGGAAAGTCTTTGATTCGAATTTGGATCTAAATGCGGAGAAGGCCAAATAAATTAAGAAATCATAGACAGTAAAAAATGTAAATAACGTTAATCACATTCATTAACAAAAAGTAATACTACCACATCTAGCACAGTGCTTCTTTAGTTCAAAAATTTCTATAGAGTCTACCATTTTTCTCCGAATTCGAATTTTTTTCTTAAGGTAGTTGTGCGAAAAATAATATTTCTTAAAAAATAGTTTTTTATATTTTAAGAATCAACATAATAGTACTATGATGTCATTTCAAATAAATAACGTTGTTTTTGATTAAAACAATTTAAAACTTATCAAAAAAGTTTATTTTCACAATGCTTTTTGCAAATGAATTTTTTTTACTATCGCGCCTTACCAAATTTTTGAAAAATCGTTGAATTTTATTAAATTATAATATATTTTTTCAGGGTAAACATTTCGTATAAAATAAATTTTGAAAAGATTGGTAAGAAGCGACATTAGGAAAAAGTATAAGAAAAAATATTTTTTAAATAATTATTTCTCATAAATTTTGAACTTTTTTGAAAATGTTTTTTCTTCTATAAGATATGACTTATAATATATATATATATATATATATATATATATATATATATATAAAGATATATATATAAATTATTTTCAAAAGACATTGTTTTTGGCACGATAACTGCCTTCTTCAATAAATTTGAAAAAGGACGGTATTCATCGATTTAGTAATTTCCTTATATTTTATTTTCACACAAAGTATGGAAAAAATGACGTTTTTCAGAAAACATGTTTTTATTTTTTAACACCTGTTTATCTGTATTACAAATCGTCTTATGGGGATTAACAGAACACAAATAATTTGTTTATTGACACATTTAATTGCTATAACAAAATTATGTGAAGAATCTATCAAATATCACAATTCACGATGGAAAAGTGTTCCATTTCACAAAAATTCCTACAAATTATTGCAAAAGTAACTGCTAGTCTCAAAATTCTATGAAATTTATTCTTATAACCAATTTTTGTGGTGAAATATTTAAATTTTTGGTTTTACAAAATTCGAAAACCTCCTAATCGCTTAAACTTAAATTGATAAAAATCATAATTATTATATTGTGAGGAATATAATTAAACATAAATTATTTTAATATTATCTGTAGCAATCGTAGCAATGTAGGCGCACACAATGATTATTATATTTTTTGTGTTTAAGATTTGGCTAGATGTAGAATTAATAATATTTTCTAGTTTCTAGTTTGTCTACTGGCCTTAATAATATGCTTCTTAAATTTTGATGTATCGCCTGTCTAAAATAGAGATGTTTATATAAAAATCATTGTTGCAGTATTTTTATCATAGGTTAAATTGTGAATTTCTATATACCCTATCTTGTACATTTTATTAATGCGCTGACTTACTGATATTTATTCTAAATGGTT